>JAKSZT010054401.1:5213167-5712273 GCA_026826555.1 Tolypeutes matacus | reverse complement strand
CCCTCCGCGAACCCGCACCCTCCGCGAACCCGCACCCTCCGCGAACCCGCACCCTCCGCGAACCCGCACCCTCCGCTCTGCCTCTCACCAGCCGAAGCGTTCGCCTCAATGTCTGTCTGTTCTTGACTTTTTTATTGTGAATTAAGATGAAAAAACACTTTCCTAAAATGAACGAATATTCCAAATAAAAAACCAACCTCATACTTAGAATGAAACACTAACATTACCGTGAACATTAGAAACAAGAAAGGAGGCCCATATCAACATTACATTTTTGCCTCTTTTCTCTAGGTGCAAATGAAATGTGTGAGGTTATTGGAAAGAAAAAAAAAAAATCATTATTTGTAGAAGATATTTTTCTTAGATTAGAATTTTGAAAATGGAAGAAAATCAATGGAAAATAGAACTAGTTATAGATTTAAAAATGGAGACGAGGTACTAAAGAAATAGCTTTCCTCATAGCATTAAGTTCAAAATATAATGGCAAAAAAGTCCCACTTAACCATAGCAACAAAAATGCCAAAGCTCCTAGAATAAATTTAACAAGAAACACGTAGGGCCTCTTATCAAAAGAACTACAAAAATTTAGGGAATTACAAAAATTAAGAAAAGAGTAAAACAATACAACAACAAAACACGTTACATTGTCCTTGTTTTTCTCATTTAACCCCAGTGTATTTGGGAACCATTGTTTTATGGGACTCACTTAAGGGAACACTGCTCTACAAAGTTGTTTTGCCTAAATATGAAAAGGGCAAAATAGCCCTCTTATTTGAAAAAAAAAAAAAAAGGTGTTCAGTTATTTTACTAATAAATGTTGTTTAGTTCCTTTGTTTCAGATTTTGAAGTTTTGGGTTTATCAATGAATTATAGATGTGTTAGATCAAATGACATTATCTGGTAGTCAGGTAATGTCCTGATACAACTGCAGATAGGTTTTTCCCAGACCAATTAGCTTTAATATAAAAGTTTTCGAAGAAATATTGTTGGAAAGAAAGCAAATTTATACTTGTATTATTATAAGTAGTATAATTGTATCAATTGCTTATATAAAGATTAGTTTCTTTTAGTTAATAACTTGCCTAGTTGGAAACAGATCAATTAAGTGATTCCTTAAAACTTTTTCCTATAAAGGCCTAAATTGATATAGCTAAGCAAAACAGCGTGAGCCTGGAAAATCAAGGAATTCGTTAGGTCTAATGAACTGAAGTGAAAATTACTAGTTGATTAAACAATATTGTTAACTTTCCCTTAGCTGAAATCCATTTTTATAAATTAATGTAAATAATCTGTTTATATTTAGAATACTAACTGGTTTTCATTTTTATAACTGGCAGTCTAGACCTTAAGCATTTAGAAATAAAATGGAGGCTCAACTGGATTTGTGAGAATAAAGCTCATTTTCTATAATTGCCCTAGAACAGAGTAGATTAGTTACCATGTGTTTATTGTGCCAATATGAATTGTAACTTACAAAAAAGAAGTACATAATTTGTTTGGTCTTGTAAAAAAGTTCTCTTGAAAGGAGAACCCTCTTTTAAATAAATAAAACTTCCCAAATTACAAGTTAAAAACGAAAGAGAAAGAGAGAGAATAAAGTGGCATATTATTTTTTCTTGGCAAATTTCAATAACACCAAGTTATCAATTATCCCCTAATTAGTTTATAAGTTTAGTATAATTCCAATCAAAATGCCAAGTTGGAAACTGAATGAAACCATTCTGAAGTTCATTTGGAAAATTAAAAGGCAAGAAGAGCCAAGAAATGTTTGAGAAAGAAACTACAGGTGATATGGTCCTTCAAATGCATAATATATCAAAAAGATAAAATAATTAAAACAATATGAAAGTAGTATAAAAAAATAAAACGTGCATTTATGGAAAAATAGTAAACAACACATTTGTAGGTGTGTAGTACATGCATCATGTATTGTGATTATACATGTGTTATGTAACACATGTGCTTATGTGAAATGTATATATGCATTATCATGCATTAAGTATTCATATACAATGCAAGTGTATCTGCTTTATATATATATATGTATCACGAATGATGATTATGTATTAATGAAGTATATGATAGATGGAATTTCAAAAGAATGCTGAATTATATTCAAAACAATATGAGATAATCAATTAATGAGCAGAACTCTATCTACATCTTTTGAAAATCCTCTTGACATTTTGTAGTTTCCCACATTGTTAAGTCCTGCCTTCCCAAGAGAATCCATAAAACGGGGATGTGACTTGACTCCTTGCCCTCTCTCTCCATCACATGTGCTCTGGAAGGGAGCCACGTGGACGGATCTTCTGGCACGTGTGGTTTCAAAACCCTTTGTTCTTTTGGAGCAGCCGGACCAGAGTTGCGGTATCCCACTGAGTCCATTTTTTAGTTTAGTTTAATTTTATTTTATTTTTGCTAGAATCAGCCTGTGGTGTGGTCCAGTAGTTGTTCTACATGCTGAGCATTCCTGCCTTGTTCCTGGTTGTGTAGCCTACGTACCTAGTTCTCTGATCTTCCCCGAGATTCTGTGAGATGCTGCATATCCTTTAATAACTCCCTTTCTGCTTAAGCTAGCTAGAGGAGAAGCTGTTGTTTGCAATTAAGAACCCTGACTCAGGCAATTTACTATTGGGGTGAAAAAAAACCCAGTATTTAAATTCCTACCTCAAACCACGCACAAAAATAAAATGCATTCAGATAAATGAGTAAAATGTTAAGGATCAAAGCAAAATAAATAAATAAATAAACAAACAAACATGCACAAACACCCAAAGATAAACCTTAACTGGCAAGCCTTAAAAGAACTAGCCAAACTAATCACGGCTACCTAACCAATCTCCATGTCCCACTACTTAGTATGGGTAGACAAGAAACGGGTCTCTGAATGAACTAGCAGGCAACGGGAAATGGAAAGCCTGGCCTGTTAAACAAACTCACAAACCTCACTCAGAAGAAATACAACTCTTCTTAGTTCTCAGATCAGAAAGAAATGTCATCCTGAACCCTTGGCAAGGAGCACAGTGTGTGATGGGATGAGCCGGGCCCTGGCCAGGGGTGAGGTGCATAGAACTAATTCTGATGATGGCCCCCGCCAAGCCAGGCGTATCGCACCCAACGCACCCAAGCGCTCTTCGCCCTGAACGAGTCCGCCAGGAAAGGTGTCGGCATGGGCACGTAATTTGGCCACCCTCTGACCCTCTAACTCCATCCAAACTAGAGCATCTGCATTGTCCTTCAAGCTTTCCACTCCCCACGATAGCTCTTACACGATAAATGTGTAGTGGACTCAAGCCCAAGTTTATCCTCCTTGGTGGTGGAATAAAATCTCTGTGTATAAACAAACCATCATAATCGGGATGGGCCAGGACCTCTACGAGGTCAGGAAAGACCCAGGCCGCTTCCATCCTTTTAGGCTCCCAGCGAGTATATTGAAAATGAAGACATGGCCAAACCAGAATTACCAATGTTGTTGGTAGAATTTGAATGTGCATCGTTAGCTAATCCATGTGCTGAATACACCCATGAAGCAACGGCTGTTTGTGTAACTCACTGGGCGATAGCATCCAAAGGGAACTTGAGGCCTTCCTTGAATATGAGGCCTAGACCCTCCTGGGCCCCTGGGATTGGTCCTGGTGGAAGACTGGCCTGAATAGAAGGCCACTCAGTCTTCCTCGGCAGAGGGGCATGGGGTGAAAGGCAACGCTAAGATGGTTTCTCTATTTCAAAACCATTTCACTTCCCTTCAGCACATGGACAGTGGGTGCCGGAAACACTGAAAACCTGTCAGCTCTCTAACAGCCACCTGGGTTGAGCCTTGGAAAGTAGATTCCCTGCTTAAATCTCTTAAATTCCAAGTTCAAGTCTCATTGATACATGCCTAATGTAAAGCAATATTGTTCCTGCTTTTAACAAGCAAGGGTATAATTGAGGAACTAACTGAAGTCACTTCTTGTGTGGGCATGATAGTTAAAACCCAGTTTAAAGGAGGTGGATGCCTAAAAATAACCTCAAGACTCAGAATTGTCCCTATCGTCTCTCGCCTCTCTTTCTGGCAATGAGCAGCGTAACAGGGCCAGTGTGTGTCCTGCTCACGTCCAGCTCAAGAAGATGACATTTCTTCACCTGGATGAAAGGTATGCTTGTCCTTTGTGAAGTCTTCTCTGGTGTTGCCTGGTTCTCTTCCACCCCCACGCTCACAGGGCAAAGGGGCAGAGAGAAAGCAGGCCCAGGACGGTGGCATCTCCCGCCACTGTCCACGGCACGCGCTCGCCCGCTGCCCTCGGAGCAGGACACACTCGCTCACTCTCTCCTCTGCTGGTACCTTCCTGACTTCCTTCAGGAAGGAGACGCCTTTCCGCTGAACCCCCTTGCAGTGCCACTCCTTGCCTCTCTTGCAGCCCTCGCCACCCAACCAAGGCATATACTTAAAGAGAAACAAAAATTGTGAATTGTGACGTAATAAAGTGCTTTTAAGAAAGGTGGAACATGCTAAAGGAAGGCTCAGGGTGTCTGGGAGTAGCTTGTGTGATGGACTGAATTGTGTTCCCCCAAAAGACATGGTCAGGTAGGCGGCTGTGGCTCCATCAGTGGGGCTCCCGTTTACCATGTGGGAGGCCCCGGGTTCGATTCCGGGGGCCTCCTGGTGGGGGCAGGCCCGCCCGCACGGCGTGGTTGGCTGACCCAGCGAGCACAAGCAGCAAGGGGGGGATAAATGAATAAATAAATAAAATCTTAAAAAAAAAAAAGACATGGTCAACTCCTAGCCCTGGTCCCCTAACTGTGAGCTTAACAGGGTCTTTGAAGATGTGATTCATTGAGATGAGGCCAAACTGGATTAGGGTCCAGTACGACTTCTTTATGAGAAGAGGGAATCTGGACACGGAGGGAAGCACAGAGAGAGGACGGCCGCGTGACCATGAAGGCCGAGATGCACCTGCTGGCCCAGGAGCGCCGAGGCCGGCCACCACCTCCAGGAGCTGGAGGAGGCCACGAAGGAGCTCCCCTGCAGCTTTCAGGGGGAGCACGGCCCTGCCGACCCCTCGATCTCAGCCTTCTGACCCCCGAGCCGCGAGCCGATCCCAGTCACTAGCAGAGTGGAGGCCCTGTGGATTGCCCGGCCCGGTGTAGATTCAGAGGTGTAGAGAGGCGAGTTGGGGAGTGCTGCCCAGAGGAGTACAAGCAATCCCGACCTCTAAGGACACGCTGAGGACGGAGAAGGGAAGGGGGCCTGCAGACGCCCCCTCCCCGCCCGGTGGGGTGTTTCAAAGGTCTTTTAGGAATAGAGCTTGACTTAATGCTCAAGGCTAAATTGCCCTCTTGCTCCCATGTAATTCCCCTTCCTCTCTGCAAACCTTTAGCTATGTCTATAGAAAGGCTGGGTGCAAGTGACATTTTTTGCTTGTTTCTGCTTTTTCATGGAAATCGAACAGAAGGGTCAAGTTTCACGCCCAGGCGACCACGTGACCCCGTGGCTGGGTGACGAGCCCTGTCCTTGACTGAAACGAAGCAGGGAAATGAGCAGCTCCGGGCTAGCGTGACCTTAATGGCATACGTTCCCTCCCCACCCCCACCCCCCGCCCCGGGAATTTCTGCCAAGTCGGTGGAAGACATTGGACTTGCTGCAGGTTATGGGATGGAGGACCGAGCCAATCTTGTCTAATCTGCAGGGGCAAGGCAAGTGGAGCTGAGATATGCATTCCATGGCCCTACTTGTAATCTTTTTTGTTATTATTATCTCTTTTTTCAATCTTTTTTTTTCCTATTTGTAATTTTGCTTTCTCTTCCTTACTAGGTCTTTGCTTCTGCAGAACCACCGTGGGGTGGCTTCCCACGGGAGTCCAGGATGGATTTTCCTCACGTGTGAGGGAGAAGATCCCAGAGACCACCCTTTGGGAGCAGGGGGCAGGGAGGGGACCCTGGGAAAAGGACCGGCCCCTTCACCATCACACAGTGCGAGCATGAGCTCCAGCAGGGGGAGCTCTTTGCTTTCTCCGATCCTCACATTCCAGCACAGGATTATTTTCTAATACGTGACTGCTTTTTCATTCTTCCCACTTTTTCCAGTGACAGCTTTTTCATTCCTCTCTGGGATCAGACGACTCGGTTCTCTCTTGGCAAATGGGCCAGAGAAAAGCCACTGAAAGGAGCAGCAGAAGAGGGCAGCCCTGCCCAGGACTGTGGCAGGAAGCAGATTAAAAGAGCCCCCCGCCCCCCTCCAGGGAGCCAGGACATCTGCCTCCTGGTCATGATCGTTCTGCCTGCAGCCACCTGCCGGGGTGCCAACGATGGGATGGAACTCCCCTGGCCCCCTGCCACGGGGAGAACTTGTTCCAGCGTCTTCTTTACACCTCCCTCTGGCAGCCCAGCGGGGACCCAAGCACGCCTGAGCAAGGCCATGCTCTGGCCAGCTGGCGTCTTGGGTGGCAGGTTCCTGGGGTGCTAATGGAGCCAGGGAGCCTGCCTGCCTGGGGGTGGGGGGCGGGGGCGGGCTGGTCCTGCCTGTCACTCAATGTGCTCAGACTGCCTGGCCTCCTCTCCTTATTCCTCTCCCCTCTGACGCTTCCCACCCCAATAATACCACCGTCTGCTTCATTCCCACCAAACCTGCCTCTGCCTCTCTCCATCTCTTTCTGTGGATAAGCCGCACTCCTCTTCGGTTAATATAACAGTAGTTAAAAAAAAAAAGTCTTTCCTTATTTAGAGCTCCCCGTTCCCTTCTAAAAGGGGCAAAGGAGCCACTTCTTGGGTGTGAGTATGCAGCTTTTGAGATGGGCTCAGGGGTTGAGTTTAATTTCTTTGCATATTTAAATGGAGAAAGCTTCTGTGAGTGAGGTCCTGCTGGGAAGATTCTGGATGAGGTTGTGTTGTGCTGCTGGTGGGGGGGCTCTTTGAAAGGAAAACTTCCCTTTGGTGATCAAAAGAGGAAAGGGAATTCGGAGAATGTGGAGAGGAGAAAGGAATAATGATTTACACAGGACTTCTTTTCTCTTTTTGCCAAGCCTTATGCTTATCCTCCACCCACATGGTGAGATGTTTTGTTATTATCCTTTTGCTGCTGAGGAAACAGTCCCAGCAGGGACATGAAACAGGTCCGGTCTGACTCCAACGTCTAAATTCCTAATGACTGAATTATATTGACACTCCAAGAACACCCGTGCTTGATGTGCAGAAGCTCAGAAGGCTGAGTCTGTAGGTGGCTGGGTTAACTACCCCAGAGGCAGAGTGACCTTACCCTTCATTGTGTTGGATGGTGGGTGGCCCTGAGGTGCCACTAGACACTGGGCTGGGCCGGCATTTGCCCAGCCTGGTGGCTGCCTGCGCCCTTACCAGTCTGAACCCTTTACACAGACTTCCAGGAAAGTTTAAGCCTGGGTCTCATTAGCTTGGCTTCCTTAATTTCAAAGAGCACTGAGGTGAGACAAAGTTAACCCAAAGAGTAGGGAAATAAGAGGTGGGGAGTTAGAACCACGCAATTTCTTCCACACCGGTCAAGTTCAATGCTTGACTGAACTTCAGACAGTCTCTTCCTCTCTGGCCTTCCCCTCTGTTTTGGCCCTTACATTATCCAGACACCTAACCACAGAGTGCCTGATCTCTCTTTCCCTCTCCCTTGGATTTACAGGGTCCAGGCAGCCAAATCACAGGAAAAGAAAGTATTCGGAGCCGAAGGTCCCTAAACTGCATTGATCAACCCCCTAACATCCTCCAGTACTTTTCCATTAGCCCACCTGTTAGTGGACCGCTCTGGGTTCTGGGCCTCTAGGTCCTTGGCTATGCCACATAAAAGAATTTAAGGACACGCCATAGGGTAGGCAAGGGAGTAAAGAGTTTATTAAGAGGCGAGAAAAGAGATAAGTACACAATCCAAGGCATGGATTGTGGCCATGCCACCGTGTGAGACAGGCGTGGGGCCCCCGGTTAGGCCTTTTAAGAACTTCCCTCCTCCCCTTTCCTGAAGTTGGGGAGGGGACCCAGCTGTTTGCTGCTCTGATTGGTTGCCCCACCTGTTAGCTCTCAGGGGGCCAATGGGGAGAACTGTTATTTGGAGGTATCCAGGGCTTTCCCTTGACCCGGGACCTAGCACCCCAGGGTCCAGATGGGGTCTTTCCAGCTTTGTTCTTAGTAGAGGACAGTTTCTGGGCAGAGTCTCGGGGCCATGTTGTCTGCCAGGTCCCAGCTGTGACTTCCTTTTCCCCTATACTAACCTGCCTCACACCCAGCCCTTAAAAACCCTGCTGCCCTTTGCTTCAGGAGAGTTGAGTTCAAACCTAGTTCTGGTCTCTCTCCTCTATTGAAATAGCCTTGAATTAAGTCATATTCACCTGATTATCATCGTCTGGTGCAATTATATTTGACAACTTCATGCTAGCATTTTGAAGATGTCTAGGTAAGAGCCCATGAATAACCCCTTCCATCAGTCTTTCCTAAAAGGAGATACTATGGTCTAATCTAAGGTTCTTATGTTATTGCTTAAAACCATTTCCTTTGTTTGAGGATAGTCGTGTATGTCAAAAACATGCAATTTGGGAGAAAAAGACCAAAGAATACCACAGGGTCAGAGAATATCCATGAAGGAGGACCTTTCCTTCATTGTATAGATGAGTAGTTCAAGGTCCCAGGGAGGCTCTAGAGTCACAGGTTGTGTTTCATTCCCTGTCCCCCACCCCCTTACTAATAACATGACCTTGGACAAGATGCCTGTTCGACCTTGTCTCCAAAACAATGCTTACCCTGAGGTGGTGGGGATTAAATGCCCAGAAAAGTCCTTGGTAATGTGTAAGTGCTCAACAAATTGTACTGCCCTCCCTTGTCCTAGATCACCTAGCCCTGAAAGGCAGGTCCACCTAGACCTCCGGTCTCCTTATCTCGGGCTCTTTCCACTAGCACACAATGCCTTTCCATCCAAAAGCCAAACATTTTCACCAATGAGAGGAGAAGTAGTGAGAGAAATATTATGGTGGGGCGCATAAATGACGTAAGTAAATGGCACCTCTGATTAGATAGTGAGGGAAGAATTGGACTTTGAGATGGTTGAGCAAAAGGCAAAGAGAGAAAACACTGAGAAGGCAGTAAATAGCCCAGTGTGAGGGAATATAGGGGAAAAGGGGTTGGTGTCCACTGCAGACCATGATATAACTCTTTCCTGTCCAATGCATTCTAGTCACTTAGAAATTCTGAAATTCTGCAGCCCACTCTTCCCAATTATTCCCATCCCACCCCATCCCCTGCCATAGCCTCCTAACCGCACACACACATTTCCTCAGACAGGGAAAATGCAACCTCGTCATTTCAACCTGCAGGTTTGCTCTCTAAGCTCAAGGGGGTGGTATTTTTAAGCCTTAGAGTTTGGATGTTCATAAATTTCCTTGAATATATACAGGCACTCTAGTTTTCCTGGAATATGCATGAGTTCATCTTTATTAGCAATGGCAAGTGTTTAAATATCACCATGAGTAAATAGGTAAATCCTGACACTTCCATTCTGACATCTGTTGCCTCCAAATGGCTGTTGTTCCTGGACTTCATTCTAGTATTTTAGAACGATTTACAACCTCAGATTCTGGGCTTTTAAAAACCAACTGTGTCTCTCTCACAAACTGGCATTTGATACTCTAATTCTATGAATATACCAAAAAAACATAGACTTGCACAGTTTAAATAGATGGATTGTACAGTGTAAGAATTATGTCTCAATAAAGACATTTTAAAGAAAAAAGGGCCGTGGTTCCCTTGCACCATTTCAGGGGAGCTGCAGTGTGTATCCCTGTGAAATTCCAAAGGAACACGATAGAGGAGAAACCATACAGTTGTAAAAGAAAGTAATGGTCCTATTCTACCTAATGATTGTCTCAAAAACCTCAGGGATAAGAATTATACAACAGCTTCTACCCCCTCAGCTTCCACCTAAAAGCGTTGTGCAATAGGAACAATGGAATGCTGCTGGGAGATTTAGAAAGGGCATGGAGAGACTCTCTGAGGAAGGGCACAAAGGAAAGACTTAAAGGGGAAGGTGGAATAGATATTCAGAAAAACTTTTAACAGGCAAGTCCATACCCTAAACACATGGTAACAATTGAGGAATTTGAAGTATATGATGTACTTAGAGTAACCATAGCATCGACAGACTTCCAAAACAGCTCAACTCCTGACCAGAGTCTCCAATCCCTACACCAGAGATCCTGCAGAAGAAATTATATAGCAGAGTTTGTACTATCCTACAGACGTGTCCAGCTTTCAGCAAAAAACTGTGAAGCATATGAAACAGCAAGATGTCATCAAATGACAAAGCAATCGACGAAACCAGACTCAGATATGACACAGATGTTGAAACTATCAGACAAGGAACCTAAAATAACTATGATTAACTTCTGCTTCTGGACAAAAACAATTTTTAAAACTGGACAAAACATGAGAAACAAGACAAGACGTTGGACATCAGGTAACAGACGGAGATCCTTCAGAGACAAGAAACAAACAAGATGAACCTTATGATTTCTCCGCTTTACTGCCTAGACTAGGCCATAGTGCATGGAAGGGGAGCCTGGTGGTCACCCTGGGTTAAGAAGATGGAGCTGCGAGTCCAGGGAGACCAAATTAGCTAGAGTACACAGATGTAGTACTGGAGAGAGAGCTTCACAGAGAGGATTCCAAAATCTTCAGAAGGTCTTCCTGTCCTACACGCCGAAGTACTGATCTGCACAAGCCTGGGAAGAAACTACCCAAGCCTGGGGAAGGAACCACCTGTCAAGGTAAAAGGTAGCAATGCCTAGAACTCAGATAGGGTGGGGAATAGTGCCTGTTCCCACCATCCTGCACACACACATATTTCCTCATGGTATAGTAGGAAGAGGACTAAAAAGGGCTTTACCTCAGTAGTGGGGCAAAATTGGTCCTAGTATAAAAGCTACTCTAATTCTGCCTAACAAAGCTTAAAAAGAAGACCCGAAAAAAATCAAGATATTTCTAAGTAAGTTACATCCTAAAACAAAGCTTAAGAATATTTACAGGGGGAGCGGATGTGGCTCAAGCAGTTGAACGCCTGCCTTCCACATGGGAGCTCCTGGGTTTGGTTCCCGGTGCCTCCTGAAAAAAACAAAAACAAACAACAAGCAAAACAAACAATAAAACCAACTCAGGGAAGCCCACGTGGCTCAGTGGTTGAGCGCCAGCTTCCCACATACGAGGTCCCAGATTCAATCCCTGACCCCTGGAACCTCAAAAAAAAAAAAAAAAAAAAAGAATATTTACAGGAATACAAAAATATACAACACACAGCAAGGTAAAATTTGCATAAAAATTACTAGGCATGGCAGAAGGAAGAAAGAGTGAAGAAAAGTGAATAGAGCTTGAGGAACTGTGGGACACTGTGAAGTACACCAATATCCACATTGTGGTAATCCCAGTAGGAGAAAAAAGAGAGAAAGGGGCAGAGAGAATATTCAAAGAAATAATGGCTGAAAATGTCCCAAATTTGATGAAAGACACGAATATACACATCCAAGATGCTCAACACACTCTAAACAGAATAAAACCAATTAGACCCACACCACACCATGTGATAATCAAACGTGGAATGGCAGAGATAGCGTGAACTCTGAAAGCAATGTGTCACATACAAGGGATCCTCAGTAAGATTAAGTGCCACTTTCTCATCGAAATCATGGAGGCAAAAAAATATTAAAATATTTAAAGTACAAAAGCAAAAAAAAAAAAAAAAAAAAAATGCCCACCAAGAATCCCATGTCCAGCAAAAGTGTCTTTCAAAAATGAGGGAGAGGGAAGCAGATGTGGCTCAACTAATTGAGCTCCCCCACCTACCACATGGGAGGTCCCAGGTTCGGTTTTCGTGTGCTTCCTGGAGAAGATGAGCAAGACAGCAAGCTGGCACGACGGGTAGGCACGGCGAGCTGATGCAGCAAGATGATACAAAAAGGAGACATAGAGGAAAGACAACGAGAGACACAACAAAGCAGTTTGCTGAGGTGGCTCAAGCAATTGAGCATGCCCTCTCCCACATGGGAGGTGCCAGTGCCTCCTAAAGAGAAGATGAGCAGACATAGAGAGCACACAGCAAATGGGCACAGAGAGCAGACAGCGAGCGCAAAACAACAAGGGGGGGGCAATAAATAAATAAAATGAAATAAATCTTTAAAAAAAAAATAAGGGAGAGATTAAGATGTGAAGCACAGCAATTTAAATCCAGTGCCAGCTTGGTTTCTGGGAACACCAGGGTCTTGACTGGGGCAGGCCTGTCCTCTATAACCTAACACTAAAATAGTTTTATTTGCTTAGTTAATAAACAAAAGTGCCCGGCTTGTTTTGAAGCAAAAATGAAGGCTGAAACTGTAACTGAGAGTTTAGAATTAACAAATGATTATGATTACTGAAGCACTATATTGATGATTTTTCT
The DNA here is from genome assembly GCA_026826555.1 of Tolypeutes matacus. NCBI lineage: Eukaryota > Metazoa > Chordata > Mammalia > Cingulata > Chlamyphoridae > Tolypeutes > Tolypeutes matacus. The sequence continues at coordinate 5,699,858 of JAKSZT010054401.1, read as the reverse complement.
TACTTTTCTGGTATATTAAGAATGGCCAAAAGTTAATACCTGAAATTACTGAAACTGGCTAGACTGACCTTACCCTTGTTTATGGTTATTTCAAAACTAGGCTCACCCTGGTGGGGCAGAATAGAATAGGGACCTAAGGAGGAAGGGGACAGAAAACCTAATAAGTCACACAAATAGAAGCTGAGGCGATGGCTGCTGAGTTACATCAGCCTGCCGACTCCCACAAGCAGTTAGCAAGGGGCAGCTTAAAGCACACACCCAAAGACTGTGTTATCAGAAGGCAGCCTGCGACATCATTACATGGTGGGAAAGAGGGAAGGGACAGGAAGGCACCGCCCCCCCCACTGTTGGCCAGCATGCCCTGCAGAGCTTGTGGACAGAGCTCGTGGACAAAGCTTGTGGACAGCAGCCAGAGGCCAATCCCCACCAGACAGCAACCCTGCAACCCCTAAGCAGATCAAACCACCCAATAGATTTCCCTTGCTTAGTCTCAAATATGCCAATCAGCACAGACCCTGGGGTCCTGTACCCCCATAAAACAGAGGACCCCAAGGCAGAACTCACATCTCTCTCACTTGAGAATGCCTGCCCCCATGTCTGATGGGGTGTACTTCTGTTCTCTTGCTTTACCCCCCCCCTTCCCCAATAAACTCTCTACTTGCTTAATTAATTTGTGGCTTGTCCTTGAATTCTTTCTTGCAAGGAAGCCAAGAACCTGGACACTGATTCCTGTAACACTTGTGAATACTTACTCTTGTGATACTGCTTCTAGACTGACCTTACCCTTTGTCTATGGTTATTTCAAAACTAGCTGTACCCTGGTGTGTACTTACCGCTGTGATGGCACCCATTCCACCCTTCCCTGTTTGAGGCCATAAGAAACCCTGCTCCCCTTGTGGGGAAAGGCAGATTTGAGACACCCCCACCCCTCCCACTGTCTCCTGTCCTTGCACTGCCTTAGGCGCTAATAAACCTGCTTTCTTCCCACCCATCTGGGCGTGGACTCCAATTCCTCTGCTAAGGGCAAAATCCCAGAGGGACCCCTGTGGGGTTTCTTTCAGAATTTCCCAGATAAACAAAAGTTGAGGGACTTTGTCCCACTAGACTGGCCTTACAAGAAATGCTGTTAAAGGGACTTCTACAGGTTGAAAGGAAAGGATATTAGATAATTGACTGAAGCCACATGAAGAAATAAAAATCTACAGTAAAGATAATGACGTGGATAAATATAAATACCTTACAATTGTATTTTTTTATTTGTAACTCCACTTTTTACTTCCTACAGGATCTAAAAGGCGAATGCATCAAATGTAATGATAAAACGATGGTGGTGGACTCATAATGTATGTGTTACTAGGTTCTTGGCTATGTTACATAAGAGAATTTAAGAATATGCTGGTTTGGAAATGAGAGAAGAGAATAGAAATGAGGAAAAAAATAACAGATTACGGGTCCCCAGGTATACTTGCGGTCTGGTCCAGGCAGAGAGAGAGAGATTTAGCTTGAGCGGTTGCCTTTTAAACTATTAATTATTCCTGCCCCTGCTAATGTTGTGAGAGGGGTCCCAGGTGTTTGCTGTTTTGATTGATTACCCCACCTGTCAATTGGGGGGGGGGCAGATGATAAGTCCCCTTGAGAATATCCAGGGCTTATCCTTGATCCCGGATGAAATCTCGTTCCAAATGGATTCTCGTGGGGTTCTTCCAGCAGCCTTCTGGCGAGGGTCTTTCCTGATGGGGTTCCATGACCATGTTTTTCTGCCAAGTTTTGGATTTGTCTTCCTGTTCCCTAAACTAGCCTGCCTCAACTATATGTAGTTGGTGACAAGAATTACATAAAGAAGGGGGGACAGAGCGGTAGAGGAACATAATTTATATATGCTATTGAAGTTAAGTTGGTATCAAAGCAAATAGGATTGCTAAAGATTTAGGATGTTAAATTTTAAGCCCTATGATAACCACAAAAACAAAACTATGAGAGAATATGCAAACTCTCAGAGACAGAAAGTAGCAGGTTACCGGGGGAGGGGGCAGGGGCAATGGGGAGTTAATGCAAAATAAATATAGGGTTTCTATTTTGGGTGAAGGGAAAGTTCTAGAAATGCATGGTGGTGAGGGTACTGCAACATTGTAGATGCAGTTAATCCCACTAAATGGGATGCTTGGTAGGAGCTGGGATGGGGAAATTTATGCTGTCTATGTGTTTCCCCAATTTAAAAAAAAGAAAGAGTGAGAAACTAAGGAGATAATGACAAGTAAACGCAATGCATGATACTAGCTGGGATCTATGAATTGCTAGCGGAAGGCTCTGGGTTCTGGGATCTAGATTCTTGGCTAGGTTGCATAAAAGAATTCAAGGACACACCATAGGGTAGGCAAAGGGAGTAAAGAGTGTATTAAGAAACAAGAAAACGAGAAAAGTACACAACCTGAAACATAAATTGCGGGCGTACCGGGTGAGTCATGCACGGGGGGGGGGGGGGCCGGGGATAGGCCTTTTAAGACCTTTACTCCCCCCCTTTCCTAATGTTGGGGAAGGGCCCCAGCTGTTTGCTGCTCTGATTGGTTGCCTCCTGATCCTGCCTGTTAGCTCTCAGGGGTCCAATGAGGAGGCCTGTGTGGGGTTCTCCGGGGCTTCTCTTTGACCCTGGAAAGAGTTCCAAATGGGACCTTGTGGCCAGGGTCTCTCAGGGTCTTTCCAGCTTTCTTCTTTAGCAGCAGCCTTCCCCTCTGGGGGTTTCTGGGCAGGGTCTCGCGGCCATGTGCTCGGCCTGGGCCCAGCCGCCTTCCCTCTTTCACTATACCAACCTGCCTCAGAATGGAGGAGAAAAGGCTCAAAAAGACATGTTTGGGACATAAGGAAAATTTGGAATATGGACTGTAATCTTTATACCAATGTTAAATTTCTTGAACTTGATAACTGCATTGGAGGTGATTACGTAAATGAATATCCTTGTTCAGGGGACGCGTAAATGGAAGTATTATGTGTTCAAGGAACATGATGTGTACAACCTGTTCTCCAGTAGTCAATATGACAGATAGATCGATAGATCAATAGAGCAATAGATAGATAGATACATATGACAAAGGTGGCAAAATGTTAAAATCAATGGATCTGGTTATTTGGGGGTGGGGGTGGAGGGTTTTGGTATGCTCTATATGGTGTTTGTATTATTTTTGCAACTGTCCTGTCAGTTTGAAATGATTTCAAAATTAAAAAGTTAAGAAAAAAATGACTAGTCATGCAAAAAAGCAGGAAAAAAAAAAAGAATTATACAACAATTATTCCAGACTTTTTTGAGAATTCTAATGAATTCACATTTTTATTGATTCATTTGTTTCACAAAAATTGATTGGTAGCCTACTGTGTTCTAGGCACAGTGCTGGGTGCTGGGGAGACATTGGGGATCAATGAGGATGCCCCGTCCCTGCCTTTGGGGTCTTACAATCAAATGGACTAAATCAATTGGGATGGAGCATGACTTGGCCATGTGAAAGTCCAGAAACTTTCATCTCCTCTGAGTGCCTTTCTTTCATGTTACTTCATAGCATCATCCGTGAACACTGCAATAAAAACAGTAAACTTTTGATACTTTTATATATACTCTCTTATTCGATTTGGTCCTGACATGAACTCTCTCCTCCCACCTCACAGACGGTAAGTTTCTCAAGAACAAGCCAGTCTCATTCATTTTGTATTCTCTGCAAAATAGTTGTCTCCGCAGCTAACAAAATGCCCCGTGCACAGAAGCTCAGTAAGTATGTTGTGAACGGTGCTGAGTCAGCACTAGCTCTAGCTCTGTGACAAAGTAGTGACTGCTGATTTCAGGGTCCTGAAACCATCTTAACTGCCAAAGCAGATTGCACTATAGTAAGGCAATATCTGTACTACAGATTGGAAAGGATTGTTTCAATGCCATAGCACCCAAGCATGGTTCTTCTAATTGCATTGTTTGGATGTGGCCCCTTTCTATGAAAGTTCTTTCTCTAAGATGCCACTAATCCTATAGGGAGTAGAACTCTATGAAACATGAGATTTACTTTCATGTACAAGTTCATTTGTGAATTCAGACCTGACTCCCTACATGAATATAAAGAACTGCATGGCCTATGGGTGGACTTATCAAATTCCACATTCAAACCAGAAGAACATAGGCAGGGTGGAGAGTAAGCGAGGCAGATGGAGGTTTTTCAAGTAATGGTCATGAATATGTCATCATATTACCTATTAGGAAAAAAGTCTGCATTTGGAGTTTGCTACATCAGAATTATGTATTCAGAGCCAGTTATTTAATGAAAACCTTCATATGCTAGGCCCTGTTATAGCTTATTTCATTCACTCTTCACAATTGACTTTTGGTGGAGGTATTAGTAGCCCATTTTACAGATGATGCAACTGAGGTCCAAAGAGTTTGGGGAGTTCCCCAATGTTTCACAGTCTCCAAGTCCCACAATCTCCCCACAATGTCATGATATCTCTATTTTGAACATTTTACCGAGCTAGGAGATTAACAAACAAAACCAAAAACCTGCAAGCACCCTGTGTTGGTCACAGCTGCTGTTTCTTTAAGGTCCAGTAAGTCTTGGCCTTGCTCTCCTGAACTTTGAGTTTCAGTCCCACGTGGAAAGGTGGGAGTTGGGCAAATGCTGATGCCGCAGGGGCAGCGCAGGTGGCACTGCTGGGAGGGGGTGGCTGCAGGCACGCTCCCTGACGTGCCCCGCCAGCCTGCTGATCACGTGAAGCGATGCCCGGCAAGACCAGAGCTCCCGAGTCTGCCAACATAAATCATTCTCCCCCGTGGAATGCAGGTTTAACGTCCAAGGTTCTAGCTGGGAGCGAGAGAGGGGAAGGGCTAACCTCTGCAGGTCGTGGTTGCCGAGATATAAGCACTCTGCTTTAGAGCACTGACGTGGAGCCAGACAGGCTCCACGTGTGCCTGTCCTGTGACTCTGGGCACGTCACTGTCCTCGCTGAACCAGAGTTTCCTTATGCAGAAAATGGGGCAAATAACCCTTCTCTCAGGGAGGTGCTGGGACTGGAGATCGTGTTTGAGCAGAACCAGGTGCATCATGGGCTCTAAAAACATGGTAGCTATTGTTATTATGCTGTCATTGTTATAAGAAGAGTAATCGGTACTAGCAGCATGAGTAATGTTACTCCTGCCATGCTTCTCTCCATCAGGTGTGGTGTGTTAGGTACCATTCAGACCACCCCAGCCCTGACCCCCAACCACTGTCACTACCCCCACCTTCCATTCTTTCAGCACCGTCCACCTCCTCCATTCTCCTCAGAATCAAATCTGATGAAACCTCCTATGTCCCCAGATTAATCTGGTGAATCAAGGCCCAGGTGCTTGGGTGAACACCAGGTAGAGATGGGGGGCCATCACATGGCCAGGAGAGCTGGGGGGAGCGTCACTTGGCCTAGCCCTCTGCTGTCCTCAAGCCGGGCCTTGGCCTGAACTTCTCTAGCTGAATGAACCTCAATTTAATGTTTTCAGCAATCCACTTTCCTTCAATAATCACGTATAATGTCCAACACCCTGTCACTTCCAGAAACCATCTCAACCTAAATGCCCCCTAGACACCCTAGCTTTCAGCTTCTTTTGCCTTCATTTCATTGCCATTATTTTCACCCATAGATTCAAACATTACACTGCACCATCACACAGTTTAGTTTTTTCATTTTATGAGTTATTCCAAAGGAAAATGTTCTGCAGAATTTTTACTTTCCTGTACTCATGGTCATTCCATTATTTTTAGAGTTTGCCATAAATTTCATTATTTGCTTCAGGAAGTTTGCAGTATTTTTATTCACTTTCTCCCAGGAATGAAGGAAACCTGCAGAATGAACCCACACCCAGGCAATGCTGTATGGAGGGAGGTTAGCTGAGATCAGTTGCTTTGAGCTTTTTTCTAATTTTTACCAATTTTGAAGACAAATTGTGTAAAGGTTGAGGGGGAAGGGTAATAGAGTAAAAGACACTGTGTTCTGGCATGAAAATTATCAGGGCGCCCAGGTTGGCTTTTGGAGCCTGGGAAAGCTGGGGGAACCAATACTTCTTGGATGTCTGCTGTATGCAGGCACTTTACAAAGTCATTCAGCGTTTCTGTGAAGTTATGATCCCACTTCACAGAGGAGGAAATTAAAGCCCAGGGGAGTAAAAATGGCTAGGTCAAGGTTGGGAAGTGCAAGAGCTGAGCTAGCGTTCCTCCCAGGATCCCCTTGGGCCCCAGAGCTCAGCAGCTCACCAGCTACCTGACTTTGGTGACTCCCCTAATTTCCTCACCTGTAAATTTAAGGGGCTGGATCAGGAACAACAGGCTCTCCAGCCCTCTCTTGCAGCATTAGCCCTCAATGAGTATAAGGAGTGTTCCAGCATGATTAGAAGGATTGGCTGTCTTTGAACCAATCAGATGTATTGAAGGAAACACCTTCTTACCGGGCCAAAGTGGGAAAGGTTGTGCAAATGTTTAAGTCAAAAAAAAAAACAAAAACAAAAACCTTTGAGGAGAACTCCTATAAAAGCGGTGTACTCCCAAAGAACCGTCCTATTTGGCAGCTGCTGCCTCACCCAGAGCTTCTGAGATACAAGAGGATTCTCCTCTCCCAAACTGTAAGTAAAAGAACTGTACCAACAAGTAAGGAGTTAAAAACAGCACAAGCCTTACAGACAGGGGAAGGTATGTTTGCCTTTGAGTTCAGGAAAAACTGGTTGAGCGGTTCAGATCTGCTGAAATGGTTGCTTTCCTCACTAAGGGCAAATGCAAGTCTCTTTGTCACAGAAATGAAGTCTTGGTGGGTTTTGCCCTTTGCCTTCACCCACTGCTCAAACAAGAAAATGAAACAGGCTTGGCAGCTTCACAGAGCAAAATAATCATTTGAAGATGAATTTCCAAACCCTCCGCTTGTTCAGATGTTCTCTAAAATTTCTGCTGGCACCAAAAGACCCTACAGATTAAGACAGTAGGAATCGAAAGCTGCTGCTTTATTTTGGTACATCTGCTCTGCTATCTGAAAAATTGGCATATTGCGAGGATATGTTGCCTTTTTAATAAATTTCCCTTTAAATAATTACTAGGGCTCCACTGGCCAATTTGGATGCAGCAGAAGCTTGTACTCCATGGTCATGGTATTCATCACGTTAGCCCAAACACATCTGGGGAACACCTAGGCCCAGGCTAGAGCCTGAGGAGCTGGGGCAGGGAATGAGGGGCCGTTGCCGTAAGCCTAGGAGTTCCTTTGATGTAAGTGCCTGTTTAGTGGGAAGAGCAACACTCAGGCCTGTTTCTGGCTGCTCCTCATGTGCTTAAAGGGGATCGGGCTGCCCTAGAGATGCCCTAGAGCACATGACTGCACTTGTCACTAGCATGGGGGGACATTGAAGCTATGGGTACCTTCCTGCATCTATCTATGAAAGCGTTGCAAGCAGTGCCTGGCAAGATAGGCTTTCTATGAATGAACTCCTGCGTGTCTCTGCCTTGCACGTGAGAAGTAAATGGACTGTCCTGCTTTACATTTCTCTATTTTACTAATCTATATTTTACTAATATCTGTTCACGGAACCTCCATCTGCCACTTTTGTTGAATAGGGATTCTAAGTCATAAGCCAGTAAGATGTGACTTAGAATCCTAGAACATCACAGTTTGCAAGGGACATCGGACAGTTATCTCCCTGGGCTTCAGTTTCCTTAGCTCTAAAGTGGTAGGATTTGTATGGATATTTTTGAGGTCTCTAGCCCTGTTTTGCGTGTGGTTACCTTCTATTCATATGTTCAAACTCAAACCCTCCCCTGGGTTTGCATATATGTTACCTGTTACAGGTAGTGTGTGTGTGTTTGTGTGTGAAGGAGTCAAACATTTAAAAAATTGCATAGGTCTTTTTTTTTTCTTTCTCTTTGAGGGTGGTGGGCCACACTTGTGGGAGATGTTTGTGTGGGATGTGGTGGGAGGTGTGGGAGGTGGGCAACATGGGAATCCCAGTGGGTTCCGTGTAATATTTTGGGTATCTAAGCACCTCTTAAAATATATTTATATATATACATAAATAACATTTTTGTAAGCAAATGCACATATATGCATATATATTTATATATCATTTTGCAAATGTTGGTATGTATTGTGAAAATTTTGATTTTTACCCACAATAAAAAAAAGAAAAAAAAAATTGCATAGGTCTTTTCTCTGTTTGTATAGATACACAAACAATATGTGTATAGACTTTTTTTAATTAAAAAAAAAATAGGATGACATTACACATTTCTGAAACTTGCTTTTTTCACTTAATAATATAATGTGAACAACTTCACAACAGACTTAAAAAAAATGGCCTGCAGCCTCAGTGTGCAGAGGCTGTGGGGCTGCAGGAATCCCTCCCTCTCTTTACCACTCCTGGCTGGTCCCCCTCTCCTGATGGGAACGTTGGCCCATGGCCCTGTTTTATGATTAACAGACGGGCTCTTTTTGTGCTGATGTGGTACAGACCTTTACTCCCTCTGTAGAAGTTTAACTTCCTGTAAATAGGATTAGTACAACTTGACCTTTGCTCTGTCATTCTGCTTGAGTCAGCATAACTAGCCTGAAGGAAATAGCTTGATAGTAATTAAAAACATGGAGATCCCTTAGGTAATTATTTCTAAAAAAAAAAAAAACGGGAAAAGAGAGAAATGTGATAGCTGACATTTTCATAATGCCGTAGAAAGCATCTGCATATCTGTCATGCAGCTCGGCAAATATATTTTGAGCAACTACAATGTGCACAGGCCTTGCCTTTCTCATTTCCACTTGGCAATGAGACGGCCACAGCAGATAATGTCGCCATTCAGTCCATAGTGAACTAAGACCCAGAGCAGCTACCTGTCTTGGCCAAGGTCCCAGCGAGGGTGGGGGCAGGGCTGGTCCCTGAAACCAGGTCTGTCTGATCTAGAAGCAACCTTCTATGTGAATGTGTACGATGTGCATGAATTAGAAATGCCAGTGGTCTGGGGGCCATGACCCACCAAGGGTGTCACCAAGGACATTAGGTGTCATCCAAAGCCTCTTCCTCTCACCAAGCTCACTCTTTCCTCGCATCGAGAGTAGTACTGTCCCTTACCCTGACTTTGCATCTTATCTATGTGTCTTTGAACCAATAATTGAAACTCTCATAATGATCTTCTAAATGGGAGAGGGGGACAAAAACGTCCAACTATGTTGTAGGATTATTGTGAAGGAATAATTTATACAGTGCATGTAAAGCAATTAGCAAAGTGCCTAGCAATAAATGATAATGTTATTATTAGCTCTTTTTACCTTGTGTTGCCTTAAAGAAACTTCTTTATTTTTTGGTAATTGTCAACACTTCTGTGAAAATACCTAAACTGAGAGGGAAAATTTGTACCTTGGCCTGAAGGTGACCATCCCCAGGTTGGCATGAAGATCTGGAGGCCAGGTCCAATGCTAAAAACTCCTGATTACAGTTTTAGGGACTAATATTCATTATTCTTATTATTTACTTTTTTTTTTTTTTAGGGACTAATACTTAAAGTAGGGGAAATACCATTGCAGATAACTGGGCTGCGAGGGAACCTTGAAAGATCATCTTCTCTAGAAATTGCTGCCCCCCTCCCCCCAAGTGCCCCAGGGACACCATTTTGGTCCCATTCTTTTGGGTTAAGACAGGAACTGTGGTTAGAGCACGGCAACCATGAAGTCACCAGCTCACCTTCTTGTGAATTAGTTCAGTAGCTGTCAACTATTACATCAAGAGCCAGGGTTCTGAGAGCCTGTCTTAAAGGGATGCAGGCAATGTGAAAAGATGGGCTTGCTGTGAGGGCAGGAACTGGGCAGGGACTTGGGCAAACCAGTTAATTTCTCTAAGCCTGAGCTTCCTCATTGATGAAGATACTATCTGCCCTGGTTACCTTGTTGCTAAGTGGATCAAGGGACAACTGAGGTCTTCCTGGGTTTCCAGGAAGTAATATGTGGCCATGGGGCATCCACCCTTTAAAAGTATAGGGGGAGAGGCATGTGGTGACAGAAGGAAGCTACAGAATTGGATAGGAGATCACGCAAGATAAGCTTCAGTAACAATTTTTTGAGAGCCCGACCTGTGCAAAAACCCCTCTTTCTAACACCCAAGATGAAAGCTCTGGAAGCCTGCATTTTCAAGACTAGGCTAGAGTGGCAGTGGAACAGGGGCATAATCCCATTCAGAGGACCCGCTGCTGAGGAAGCCGCTTGGCCAGAGGGTCTTTGAGTCAGAGTCCCTCCTTTGAAGCCGCAAAGCTGAGAGTTACTGGGGCAGGGATGCCATGGGACGCCCCAGCCCAGAGGCACAGAGGAAAACTCTCTGGTATACCCCAAGTGGTCTCATAGCTGGCTGACATAAGAAAGAGGAGCCTTGCACCCCACCCTCTCTGTCCCGAAACTGAAGGGAGGGAGCTTCCCGGCCGGGTGTGGGTTTCTCCTCTCAAGCTTAGTGCCTGGAGAGTGATATGGTGGGACTTACAGCCTAAAGGAGCAAAGGGGCAGGATAAACATAGACGCAGCAGCTTCCCTGGCCTGGCCTCAAACCATCCAGGGCACTAGATGGCACCAGGAACCCAAAGACTTGAGGCATCATAGCTGCTTACTGCATTTTGCTCTCTTTGCCTGATTCCAGGGGGCCACTCAGCTGGCTTGGTCTTCCGGTGATTGATCCCAAAGGTCTCTTGGAAGGCATTCTGTTTACATTTATCACAAACATTTGGCATCTGGCCTTCATCCATTATGGTTAGTCTAGGGGGAAATAAAATAAACCAAAACAGTTCTCATTTGTTTATCCAGCTGGGGAAACAGCCCGGAGGCATCGGAGGCTCCTTGTCTGCTCACCTCGCTTGTGGTGGCGGATCCACCTGAGCCTGGAACTCTGCGGGCTGCCCACAGCTCTGCTCACGACCCTCTTGCCCTCTTTTCCAGACCTGTCACCATGGCCCACCGATTTCCTGCCCTCACCCCAGAACAGAAGAAGGAGCTCTCCGAAATCGCCCAGCGCATTGTTGCAGCCGGAAAGGGGATCCTGGCTGCAGATGAGTCTGTAGGTGAGCGCAAGAGACAGCGTCATCCCACAAGTACACTCGTTTGCACACTCAGCCAAGGCAACTTGGTAATTGTATTCTCCTTCCTCTCAGAGGAAGGAAAGCTTCCTGGACACGACAGTGGCACCAGGAGACTCAGGAAGCGCAGACATCTGAGTCCCGTCGTTCCCAGCGGGCAGATTCCTGAAACCCACAGGAAGAACCGCCCGCCTTCCCTTTTAAGGCCGCTGCTGGGGTCGGGGGAACCCGGCTTTGGCAAGAGCAGGCACGCAGCTCCCTAGGCAGACATACAGCCGCCTGCCGCCAACGAGAAGCCGAGCTCGGCCAGCTCCGGGAGGGCAGGGGAATGGCTGCACCAGGAACAGGGCCGGGCTCGTGGCTGGCAGGCCCCCGGCGGGCCCGAGGGCCAGTGCGGAGGGCCGCTGCGGCCTGCCCGGAAAAGGCAGCGCGCCCGGAGGGCAAGAGCCCGCCCGCGGGCCGCAGTGCAGGCCGCGCCAGGGGTCTCTAGACAGGCCGCGGGCCATTGCCACCTCGCTGGCCCCCGTGGCGGCTTCCTGCCCCTACGTCCCCAGACCACCCCGTGGACACCTCCCCACCAGAGTCCTGACAGAAACCAAGGTCCTTCCTCTGGGGGACAGGAAAAGAGGCAGGAGGTGTGACGCTCTGAATTTCCACGAGGGAGAGCGGGGGGCGTGGGCCGCCGGGAACGGGGCAGGGGGAGCCCCTGCGGCGCCTCACGCCGGGGCCCGCGCTCCCCAGGCACCATGGGGAACCGCCTGCAGAGGATCAGGGTGGAGAACACCGAGGAGAACCGCCGGCAGTTCCGAGAACTTCTCTTCACCGTGGACGATTCCGTCAACCAGAGCATCGGGGGCGTGATCCTCTTCCACGAGACCCTCTACCAGAAGGACAGCCAGGGGAAGCTGTTCAGAAACATCCTCAAGGAAAAGGGCATCGTGGTGGGAATCAAGGTGAATACGTCCATGCCCGACTCCCCTCTGCGTGGAGCCCCCTGCACGCGAGCTGGGGTGGAGCCAGCCTCCGAGCCTTCTCAGCCTCTGCTTTCCTGTTCTCGCTCCTTTTCATCAATCATGGTCTTCCCAGAGAGCCAGGTCCTCTTCTAGACTCTTCTTCCACTGCTCGCTTTCAACCAGGTTTCCACAAGGTATTAAGCCTCTCAGCGTCTCAATCGCTTCATTTTAAAAATGGAAATAATAGTAGCTACCCCATGTGATTCTTGTTAGGATTAATTGACTTTTTAAAACAGTTCCTTTCACATAATCATTGTTCAATTAATGTTAGCTGTTATTATTAAAACACTACATGTTCTGTCTTATAACTAGCTCTTCCAATACCGCCCAAATATCTCAAGGATGAAAACTTGTAGGGGACGGATGTGACTCAAATGGTTGGGCGTCCGTCTCCCATATGGAGGGACCCGGGTTCGATACCCGGGCCCTCCTGGTAAAAAAAAAAAAAAGAAAACTTGTATTTGTTGAGTGTTTCCAATGGCAAGTATACAGCACTGAATAAAGCATGTATTTTACTTAGTTTTCTAAACCTACATATATATATATATATATATAAAACCACTAATGATAGCCCATATCTTACATTTGGCGTATTTTCCTGCAACTCACTCGATTATTAACACCCTGTATTATTATTATTATATATTTGTTATCATTCATGAGAGAACGTTCTCATATTTGTTCTGTGAACCACAGTCCCTCTTCCACCACCAGGTTCCCTGTGTTATATAGTAATAATGGTCTCTTGACTCAATGAATGAATGATGTAAAGGCAGCTGCCCTTATATTGCCTCTCTGTATCCCAGACACTATAGGATTACTTCTCACTTCTTAGCCCTGGGCCTGTGCTTTCTATATATTCCATTCTTTTAGGATTGACACCCTCACATTGTTCCTTCCAGGTGACTTCCCTTCCTAATACAACTCCTTGGTTTCTGAAAGATGGAAACCATTAGCGTCAGGAGCTCTGTCTGTGTTTTACTGTGACATCCGACACCTGTTAATTACCCATTAATTATTTGTGTTCACAGTTAGACCAAGGATCTGCTCCTCTTGCAGGCACAAACAAAGAAACCACCATTCAAGGTAAGGCTATTGCCCACAGATCTGAGTCATGCCAACACAAGCTAGAAATGAAGGCAAGCAAAGAAGTGAGCAAGGGAAAACACAGTGTGACCTTCTACTGGTTTTACAGCCACATACACCTGGTTGTGAAGCTCAGTCTCTCCATTTCATAACTCTGTGACCCTGGACAATGCTCTGAGTCTCAGTTCTGTTCTCCCAAAACAAGACAACAATATCTACCTTTGGAATAGTTGTGGAGACTAAATTAGATAATGTGCATCAAGTGTTTACCACAGTGTCTTGCACAGAAAGGATACTCTGTTCGTGGAGCTATTCTGTTTACAGAATAATCCAGCAGAAGTAGAGAGGAACAGGTTCCAGGCTTTGGGATCAGACACATCTGGGTTTCAATCCTAGCTCCATCACTGAGTACTTACATAATTTTGCAAGACAATTCCCTGTCCCTGTAGACAAGTCAAGCCCATCTTTGGGTTAGCTAAGCAGAATCCAAATCCCAGTTCTGTCACTCTTGAGCTGATGACCTCAGTTTCTACATCTGTAAGATGGGTATAATATTAACTATTATGGTTGTTATGATAATTAAATGGAATAAGGTGCGCAAAATGCCTAGAAACATGCCAGGGACATAGTAAGTACTAAACAAATATTAGTTCTGTCCATTCTGCTCATGGAGTATCCACTATGTACATCAGAACTGTCATCATGACACCCAGGTCTCCTGACCTATGACTGGGATGAATGCACATTTGCTTGGGCATTTTCATTCCTGAAACTCCACTGACAGAAGGCTAAGGCAAGAGAGACCTCCTTCACTTTATCAGAGGCCCCATGACCAGGGACAGGGGCCCATAGAAGCCTTCCTCTCTCTTTTGTGACTCGCAGGGCTCGACGGCCTGTCTGAACGCTGTGCTCAGTACAAGAAGGACGGCGTTGACTTTGGGAAGTGGCGCGCTGTGCTGAGGATTGCTGACCAGTGTCCATCCAACCTTGCTATCCAAGAGAACGCCTACGCCCTGGCCCGCTACGCCAGTATCTGCCAGCAGGTGCTCTCTGCCTTCCCCTTGCACTAAAACACTAGGCTAGAGTTTCCTCCAGGTCCGCTCTTCCCAAGTTTACTTAACCATACATGGGCCCTCCTCTTCCCTTGCCACTATACCCTGGTGGAATTGCCCCCTGCTTTTGCTCTAGCCAAGTGTGGTAGGCAAAGAGTTGATCCTACGAGCCAGCAGGAGTCTCCCTTAGCTATGAGCTCAAAAAAGCTAATGCCCTCAATTGCTGCCCATTGCCGAAGAGTGATAAGCTGAGTCTTAAAAGGGATTGGGCTCTCGAGACCAGACACTTGCTTCTCTGTGCTCCACAAAGTCCAAGACCACTCATGATCATCTTACCCCTTAGCTCTCTCTCTCTCTCTCTCTCTCTCTCTCTGTGTGTGTGTGTGTGTGTGTGTGTGAGAAACAGCTCTGACCTAGTCCCAGTCCAGTTTCTGGAAGGATGGTGACTTGATACCAAAGGCTTCCCACATGTGTGGAAGCATCTCTGGAATACAAGTTGCCTTAGTTTTCCAGGACACATACCACAGACTTAAAAACAGGAATTTGTTGTCTCACAGTTTTGGAGGTCAGAAGTCCAAAATTAAGGTTAGCAGGGCCATGCTTTCACTGAAGTCCATAGTGTTCTGGTGGGGGCTTGCCAGCACTCCATATAACTCGGTCTCTGCCTCCACCACATGGTCATCTGTCTTCTGTCTCCTATTACTCCTGTGTTCAACCTTCCTCTGTTTATAAGGACTCCAGTCATAATGGATTAAGGTTTACCCCGATTCGGTTTGTCCTCACCTTAACTAATAACATCTTCAAAGATCCTATTTACAAAAGGGTTTGCATCCATAGGACCAGGGGTTAGGGCTTAAACGTGGCATGTGTTTGTGGGGAACATGATTCAATCCATAACATATGTTGGGTCTGATTTGCTTCTGTGAGTACTATGTGGGGGTTACTAGAGCTGTGGGCACCTGGAAATTCCCGATTAGACTGTAAGCACTCCTTGAAATCCTTAATTAACCCAAACTAGAGGCATTTTTCTTTGGGATTGAAGCTTAACTGCCACAAAGGGTGGAGCTGGGTCCTGGGGTAGCTGGAATAGTCTCTAGAATGAGATAGAAATTGAGTGTTTGCATTTATTTTTTTACCCCATTCCCATTCACAGAATAATATTTTTACCTCACTGGCTTCTTTTTTTTTTTTTTTTTTTGGCTAAGCCACAAATGCTCCCTAGACACCCCAACAAATTTCTTTTCACTGCCCTTAAGTCACCAATAGAGTATTTCTCCATAAGGACTTCATTTTATCTGAGCTGCAACTTTCGAATCTCCTCCTAAGGAAAGGATCACAGTGAGCACAACTTCACTTTTGTCCCCCTTTCTTCCTTCTTAGAATGGATTGGTGCCCATTGTTGAACCAGAGGTCATTCCCGACGGAGACCATGACCTGGAGCACTGCCAGTATGTGACTGAGAAGGTAAGTCTGGAATTCAAGGTCCCAATTTCAGTTGAAAAATTTTGTTCTGAGTAAAGTAACAGCTGTTATGGCTGTTTTATATTTGAAAGCTTCTCCAGGTTAGTGTCATTCTGTAGCACTGAGAAGCTAAGGGGGTACTTATCAATCCTTCCACTTTTGTCACGTGGTATGCTCCTTATGGAAAAAGCACAGGATTTGCAGTGCCAAGACTCAGGTTTGAGACTCCATTTTCCCGCTTGCGGGACCTTGGGCGAGTCATAGTACCTCTCTGGGTCTCCCACGAGAAAATGTAACCAGGGAGTATTTTGTTCACCTTTGATTTCCTAAATTTGCCACAAATACCTGAAAGAGGGTGGTTCGCCTACACTGTGACAGAGTAGGAGAGTCATCATGTGGCTTGACATCCATTTCCCCGCTTACAAAATTAGATGGGCTGAAAGGAGCCCACGGAAAGCACTTCTGTCTCTAAAATGTATGCTTTTTTATGCCCATTCAGCAACTCAGGGGATGGGGTGTGGAGGCCAGTTTAGATATCCCCCAAATAACTCAACCAAGGCAGTCTCAAAAGGGGATGACATTGACCAAAGAGAGTAAGAAGGAAGGAAGGAGTGAAGGGCCTCTAGGAAGCAGGGCCCTGCCAGCAGTCCCTGTAGTGGAGCAGCTTGAGGAGGGGTGGTGGGCCAGGCCAGCCTGGCTGTGCTCAATGGCTATGATTTGCAATGCCCTCATGAGGCCTGGCTGGGTATCTTGGGGGGAGCAACCTGGGAATCGCCTCATCCTGCATCCCTGTCCTGTACAAGTGACTGGCTGGCTCTGGGTTCCCCCTGTTTGGACCTCTTGTCCCCCAGGTCCTGGCTGCTGTGTACAAGGCCCTGAATGACCATCATGTTTACCTGGAGGGCACCCTGCTAAAGCCCAACATGGTGACTGCTGGACATGCCTGCTCCAAGAAGTATACTCCAGAGCAAGTGGCTATGGCCACCGTCACAGCTCTCCATCGCACCGTCCCTGCCGCTGTTCCTGGTAAGGCCTTCTTTCTCCTCTGACTCAAGGTCTGAGCCCTCAGTCTTTGAAGGAATGCTGCAGGCTTTTGTGTTTGTCCAAGAGTCCGCTTCCATCCACGAAATAGAGACTTCTGCTATCTCCCAGGCAGCCAGCACTTCCCCTCGCACTCCATGATATCAAGTATCCTAGGCCTGACCAAATGCCCCTGGACAATACATTTATTTTCTCAGAATTTTCACTGCTTCCTTGACTTAGGAAAGCTCTCCTCTCCTTATCCCAACTAGCCCCAGCAAAGGCAAACTGAGTTCTCTGACCCAGAATCCCATACAAAGCAAGCAGTGAAAAGGTTGAGAAATGCCATTTCTTTTAGGTTTGTTGCCTGCTTTCTCAAGCAGGGTCCATAAGATGGGACTAAAAGAGTATACTGGCTTCTCTGCTTCCAGGCATCTGCTTTTTGTCTGGTGGCATGAGTGAAGAGGATGCCACTCTCAACCTCAATGCTATCAACCTTTGCCCTCTACCAAGACCCTGGAAACTGAGTTTCTCTTATGGACGGGCCCTGCAGGCCAGTGCACTTGCCGCCTGGAATGGCAAGGTTGCAAACAAGAAGGCAACCCAGGAGGCTTTTATGAAGCGGGCTGTGGTAAGATGCTTGATCCAGTTGATATTTGGGGCCTTTGACTCTCACATGGGGGCACACTGTTTTCTTCAGGCCGTACAGGTAACTTCAGATAGTGTCGACTAGGTATTTGAAGATGTGGCATTACTGTTCAAGTGGAAGGTTAGGGCTAGGGAGAGTATTGAATTATCCGCCCTGGGGGCTATAGTTGATGAAGACGGAAGGCACATTCCAAGAAAGACACTTCAGAGGGAAGATCCATTGAACCTGGGACCCCTTTCATTTTGGGAAGAGAAAGAAGTGAAGTCACCAAGAAAAGCAGCAGTAAATAATGAGGATAGGCGAAACCAAGAATTCTGGGAAGAAATAGAAAGAGTTTCAAGGAGTCAGTGACATGCTACAGAAAGATTTAAAACCAAGGCTGAGAAAAGGCACTGAGATTGGCATTTGGGAGCCTATGAGTGACCTCAGCAAAACAATTTCAGTAGAGACAAGAGGAAAGGTGCACATTCAAGAAGCTTGTCAGGGAAAGACCCATAAAGGTTACCAGGAAAAAATGAGGCAAAGGAGGTCTTATTCAATTAGAAAACCATTACTCTTCCATTACCTGCTATGAGCCAAGCACTGGAGTAAACAAATCAGACAAGGCCCTCAGGGACCTTAGAGTCTCTCCAAATAGGAGAGACTGGGAATGTTTAAATATAAAGCAGAAGGAAGCAGAAGAGAGTTTAAAGACTAGGAGAGTGGGAATAATTGAGGGAACAGGGACCTACAGGGAACTGGATTGCATGAGATTAGATATTAGACACAGGTGGCAGAGTTGGTCTTAAGAAAAGAAGAGCCAGAAAAGAAGAAAGAGAATGGGTTTGGAATCAGTTCTGGAGAGGTGAAGAAATGCAGCAGTTGATTACAGGTGAGGAACATCTGTGGAGAGTGAGCAGGGAATGGAGATTCCAATCCTAACCATGTGGAAGGTTAGAATAGCTGCTGCAGTCTGCTTGGAGATTGGCCAGACAGTATGGCCAAGCACAGGAGAAAGTGACTTTGTGGAGCATTAGCTTCATTCTGGAATTTTCTTAACAGCTCTCTTAAGCATGTAGGTAGACTCAGCAATAGCAGGGTAGAAGAATAAATATTTAATAGGAGATGGACGGTGCTTAAGTTTAGTGATAGCTACTTTTTTCTTGCTGACCACCTGGGAGTCTGGGCAGGGAATCAAGTGTAGCCAGAAGCTTGGTGATAAGGCATTAAGGAAGGCCCCACAAAGAGGCATTAAGAAAAGGAAGGCCCCTCAGAAGCTCAAAAGTCAATTTGGGGCCTGAGAGAGGCATGCGATTCTGGAGATGGTGCTTTCTCCTGTGAGAGAGTATGAGCATGGATGTGCCCAGGGTAGGGATGTGCTGGCAGGGGGTTGATGAGGTGGGGAGGTGGAGGTAAGATGATGGAGGGGTCTTTGTCCACAAAGAAGGGAAGCTGGGTTTATCTCTAGGACCTCGGTTCTCAAGCTTAAGCATGCAGCAGAAGCACTTAGAGGGCTTGTTAAAACACAGATTGCTGGGCCCTACCCCCAGAGCTTCTGTTTCAGTAGGTCTGAGTTGAGGCCAAAGGATTCCAAGTGTAGATTTTCCAGGTGATGCTTATGATCCATGAAACACACTTTGGTACCCTCTGATCTAAGATGTTAGAAATAGGTCTTGGAGACAGCAGACAATGGCATGAGTGATCTGAAAGAGTGGTACTGCTAAGCAGTGTTCAATATTATCACGAGTTTCATAATCTGAATTTACTTCTGATTGGAATTTACACAGGAAATCAAATGCTACTATCATCACAATTACATAAATTCTTGTGGACAAATAGAGGTAGAAGATGGAAATTTTAAAATAATAAACACTTCCTTCTTTTTTGGCTATAGGGTGCTGTGCTAGTGAGAAGTTTCTCAACATTAATTTTTAGTACTGTTATAATATTGGTACTGAAAAGTACTTTGTACTGTCCCAGTAACTGAACAAACCTTGCCAAAGAAGTGTTCAGAAAATAAAAAGACATGTTTGAGAAGGAAGGGGATGGTAGCAGCAGCAATATTCAGCAAAATGATTGTAAGGAGAAAAAATATTTCTAATGAAGGCAAAGCTGGCTGCAGATGAGACGCAGGGAGAGTCCACCAAGGGGCTTGCATTTACTCTAACTCCTCTCACACTTGTTTTGTAGGCTAACCACCAGGCAGCCAAAGGACAGTATGTTCACACGGGCTCTTCTGGAGCAGCCTCCACCCAGTCGCTCTTCACTGCCAGTTATACCTACTAGGACCTCACGCCAGCCAGCCTTTCTCTAGCTCTTCTGGGAGTCTTAGCAGGAGCTAAAAAGGAGCAACTTTTTTACTAACCCTGGAAAATAGACAAAATTAGATGGGCACAACTGGAAACACATTACCTGTTAAATTCTTAACCACAAGGGAAAAAAAATAAATTAGTATACACATATAAATATCAAAGATTTGACATTTCCGCAAAATTTCTTGCAATACTTCCAGCTCCTCACTCCCCTGTGTCACCTGAAGAAAAGAGTAGATTTTAAAATGAAATCTGCTCTCCATCCAAATCACAACCACCCAATGAAACATCTTGAAAGCAAAGTGCAGGGAAGTGCAGCTTATTAAACAATCTTAGCAGCAGTAGGTTATGAAGGAGACAGCTGCAACTGACAAAGAAATAAAGTATTCTATAAACCTGCAGTTGGTATCTGAGTTTTAGTTTTCGGCTCTTATCTTCAAAGGGCTCCATATATTTCATTACTTTTGACTCCACTGGACTTGGCTGACACTGATGGGCGGGGTCCTCAACGTTTGCTGCTCATTGGAATCATCTGGCAAACTTTCACAAGCCCAGGTGCTCAGACCACAGCCCAGCCCAATTAAATCAGAAACTCCAATCTAGGTTCTGAGTTTGAGGATATTTAAAAATCAAAGCCATTCATACTATGAAGCAAGCTAAAATGCAGAGTGATTTTTGAACAATGTATGGAGTGTAAGAAAAGAGAATCTGTGTGGCTTTGATGCTTGGCACATTCCCTTTCAAGTGGTCCCGGCTTGGTGACACAGAACTTGACTACATCTTCCTCTACATCATGTAATCTAATTTTGCAATAAATAATATTCACATAATTATACTTCGTTGGCTTTCAAGTTTTCAGAATCAACTTATAGAAAAAGCATTGGAGACAATAGTTACAAGAGAATTTAAACATTAAATCATTGGACAATATAAAAGGCATGATTTAACTGACAGAAGCTGGGAAAATACAAGGGAGAGGAGAAGTAGAGGAAAGAAAAGGGGAGTAATTCACTTAGTGGGGAGGCGGGAATACTAAAAATTGATGGATTAATAGTGCTGGGAAGTGGATATGGCTCAAGCGATTGAGCTCCCGCCTACCACACGGGAGGTCGTGGGTTCAGTTCCTGGTGCCTCCTGGAGAAGACAATTAAGACAGCAAGCTGGCGCGATGGGCTGGCAAGGCAAGCTTACGCAGCAAGATGACACAACCAGGGGACATAAAGAGGAAACACAATGAGAGACACAACAAAGCAGGAGTGGAGGTGGCTCAAGCGATTGAGTGCCTCTCTCCCACATGAGAAGTCTCAGGTTTGGTTCCTGGTGCCTCCTAAAGAGAAGATGAGAGAGCACACAGCGAATGGACACAGAGAGCAGACAGCGAGCGCAAACCACGAGGTGGTGGTGGGGATAAATAAAATAAATCTTTAAAAAAAATAGTGCTTTAAGACTACTAAAGTCATAAAGGAAATGGATATGTCATTAAAATATGCATATCTATAATTAAAATATACAAGAAGGTAGTCAATGAAATTTCTTGCCTTGAGTAGTGCAGAGACAAAAAAAAGCTTAAAGATAAATTAAGAAACAGAGGAATAAGCATATTATTTAAAGGAATGAGACAGAATTAGTTCAAATGGGCCTGGAAGGAGGCATATCCTTATTATATGCCTTCTACAACATTTGAATATTTATTTCCATGTACCTCTGCTATTTTTCTAAGAACAATATTCTTAGAAGCAATTTAAATCTATTGTGTAGACCATTTAGCCCAGGCCTTTCATTTCACAGATGATAAGACCAAGCCTAAATTTCTTAAAATACTTGCTAAAGGTTACACCTTTATGATAGAGTCAAGAAGTTAGAATCCAGATCTCTCTCTCATATAACGGACACAGAGCTGGAGAGGAAGGGAAGGGCAGGGCTCCTGGCAGTTTCACTATTTTTGCCAGCAGTCTTGTAAGCCTTCTATATTTCTTACTACTTTCACTCATTCAATCAGCAGGTACTTGAATCCCAGCTAACACCTTGTGCAACATAGCTCTTCTGCCGGAAAATGTTTACTGACTGCTTACTCAGAATCACTGAACCTAGGATCTTAAGAAAACTCTTAGATACCCATTTGTTGGTTGAGCAGGAGTTTATAATCAAGGATGAGTTATTTATAGCTTTTAGTCAAGGCCCTATTACATTTCACTGTGGGTGAGGATTTGTATAATGCATTTTCCCTGGTGATCATCTGATGCATGTTTTCGACTACAGGATGAGAGTTGCCTTTGAGATCTTAACCCTCACACTTTCCTCCACTCAGGGTAATATGAGCACAAGTAAGTTGTGAGGCTACAGCATTCGATTTCTATTAACTTCGTGATCTCTGAGTGAGTATATTAACGGCTTCTCGGCTTTAAGTACTTTGTCAGATTTATTCTGGTAGTTATTGAACATCCACTAAAAATGAAAGCTGGTACTGGGCACTGAAAGTAATTAAGAGAAGTTTCAGCTTTAGCAGAATAGCCATGGCCTCTGAATACCAAACATTAAGTTTAAGAAGCTAAATAAGAAATGCAAGGAAGCGGCTGTGGCTCAATCAGTGGGGCTCCCGTTTACCATATGGGAGGCCCCGGGTTTGGTTCCCGAGGCCTCCTGGTGGGGGCGGGCCCGCCCGCGCAGTGTGGTTGGCTGACCCAGCGAGCGCAAGCAGCAAGGGGGGGATAAATGAATAAATAAATAAAATCTTAAAAAAAAAAAAAAAGAAAAAGAAATGCAAGTGCCATTGGTTGGGGGTTGGGAAGTAGGGGGGAGAGTCTAATCAGTATGGCTGGGTCCAGAAAGGGAAGAGATGGCATTTGGGTTGGACATTATAGGGAAGGGAACTGCCTTTGTGTGAGAAAATACTTTCATCAGTCAACTTGAGGGCATAAGCACCAAGGACCAAGGCCAGGCTAGTTTGCAGGCAACATAGCTAAAGCATACACCAAGACGGTCAGCCCCGCTGGTAAATACATGACCCATTATGGCGTTTCCCTCAGGAAAATGGAGAAGAAAATTGTAACCAGCCAGTATGCCTCACTTGCTCCTTCTGTGGCAAAACCAAAATGAAGAGACAAGCTTCTCTTTCTTGGTATCTGTGGTTTCTGCATGAAAACAGTAGCTGGTGTGCCTGGAGCTTACCACCACCTGGCCGGCACAGGAAGTCCACCCTCAGGAGACTGCAGGATTGAAAGACCATTAGAAGCTCCACAATTGCAAACATCTCTAGTGTATACTAAGTGAGTTAATTTATGTTAAAAAGAAAAAAAAGAAAAAAAAAAAAGCGCCAAGGTCACACACACACACAAAACTATTAAACACTGGAAGGAATAAAAAGAGGAATTTTATTTTGCTCTGAAGAGAGAGGGGGAGAGAAGGGCAGGGAAGGGCAGACAATGAGGGAGGAGAGAGAAAGAAAAAAGAAAGGAGAGGTATGGTGGTTTGAAGCTGTATGTACCTCAGAAAAACATGTTCTTAAATCTAATCCATTTCTGTAGTGTGGACTCATTGTAGGTAAGAACTTTTCATGAGGTAACTTCAATGAAGCTGTGGCCCAGCCTGATCAGGATGGGACTTCCTATTATTGAAGCCCTTTATAAGCAGAATGAAATTCAGACAGAGTGAGAGAGAAAGCCACAGGTAGCAGCCAGAAGCTGAAATTCAACAGAACCCGGAAGAGAACTGAGAGGCCAAGAGGCCACCAGATGCATTGCCATGTGACAGAAGAGCTGAGGGCCAAGGATTGCCAGCAGCCAGCCCCAGAACACCAGTCTTCAGAAGAAAGCATCACCTTGATGATGCCTTGATTTCAACCTTTTCCCAGCCTCAAACCGTAAGCAAATAAATTCCATTGCTTACTCCTACCCATTTCATGTTATTTGCTTAAGCAGCCATAGAAACTAAAACAAGAGGCTAGAAAGGAGCCTGGGAGAAGCCTGGTCAATACATAATTGTGGGGAGGCAGCTAAAGTTCTTTTAAGAAGGGGGAGAAATATCAAGCCCTCTAAAGATATTTGTCTTCTTGCGAGGAAAAGCTAAGTTTCACCAGTCTACAACATGCTTTAACAAACGAACAAACAAAAAAGCACACACAAGGTGTTGAGACAATGCATAACAATTCATAATGTAATTTAGCAGAAGCAGAAGCCAGAGGTGACCGTAAGCGTATAGGCCTCTAGAAACTTGCAGCAATTTGGAGTGGGCTTTAGGCAAAACAAGAACAGGACTTCAAATCCAGATGATATCACTCACAGCAACAGATGAGGAAACTGAGGTTTAGTGTGCTAATTAAGTTGTCCAGGGCCACACAACCAGCAGGTGAGACTTAGGGAAGTGTGACTTCCAAAGCCCTCCTGGGAGGAGTCCTCACGGTGGTTGAAAGCCTGGTGCTGGAGTCAGCTCTGCCACTTACTAGCCTTGTGAACTTTCTTTGGTTGAGTTTCTTCATCTCTTTGTGATATATTATTTTCAGCAAGGAAAATTATAGTATCACAAAGAATTGAGAGTTGAATGGGTGAATACATCTCCCTAAGCCCATTTTCTGGAGAGGAGGAGTTAAGAGACAGTAATCATGCAGAGCTCAACATAGCCAGGCACAACTCTTTCTCCATCACGCAAATAAACATGGTTTCCCAGCAGCAACACAGTCTACCCTGGAATAACTAACACTCAGGACCGTGCCCCAGTACACATGAACATACATAAAACTCAGTCAACGAGTATTCATTCAGCAGTTACTGTGTGCTCAGCACTATTAGGCTACCACCTGATCCTTGTATGCCTACCATTGAGACATATTGATTCCTACCATTGAGGGAGTGACAAGGACACAATTAGAAAACAAACAAATGGCATGCAAAAAAATGTGCTAAATTATAGTGGCATAGGCTGGGTGCTGAGATCAAAAGGGAAGTAAGGCTTTACAGAGGAGGTAGAGTGAGCTGCAGGCAGTTTATACTAGTTATATGATCTTGGGAAAGATACTTAGTCTCTTTGAGCCTCAGTTTCCTCATTGTGACACAGGGTAGTTGTGAGGGTTAGCAATTATTTCATGTGCAGTGTCAGATGTATGTCATGAGTAAGTTATAGTAATATTTTTTTCCCTGCCAGCTGGCTCTAGAAGAATGGTGAAGGCACAGGAGTAGGAATATACATGAATTACCTGTGGCCTAGTTAGAGTATAGATTTCACGTGTTGAAGGAATTGTGGGGAGTTAGGCTAGAATGGTGAGGCCAAGTGGAAGTGGCACATGGTGGGGAAGGGGTGGTGGTGGCAGGGATATAATGGGAAATCTTGCCTTGAAATGATGAGAAATAGGGAACTGTGGATACCTTTTGAGCAGGGAATGGCATGATAAAAAGAGTTGCTGAAAATTACTTATGAAATGTAGAAGATAAGGAGGAAGTGGAGAGCCAGCTAAGTGTCTGTGGTAGCAATCCAGCAGAGAGCCTGACTTTTTGTTGTGGGGGTGGGTAGTGAACAACAAACTCTCCTCATGTAGCATAGACGTTTGCCATGCAAATAAAGTCTTTCTCTGTTTCATTGCAACCCAAGAGGCAAGCACTGGGACAAATGAAAGCTCAGAGTTCTTCTACGCCTAGTTCTCAGAAAGAGGCTTATGTACATGCACAGACACAGCCCTTGGAGTACTATAGCACAGTGAAAAATAAGGAACCTCTGAAACCCAGCACTAATTATTCTGGCAGTTCAGAACCAACAGGGCTAGGCTGTAGCCTGAGGTTCTCAAGTGTCAGAGAAATCGACTTTACTCTCTTAAGAAATCCAGAGTCAAGGCATCTGTCTGCAGCCACTTCCAACTTTTCCTTGTCCTGTCCTGGTTTAACCCTGAGGGAATTTACAACCAAGGAAGTCGGCATGCCCGTGTTGGTTCCAGGGATGCAGTGACTGCCATGTGATGAGGTGGAGGTTTACCTTAGACACTGGACTGACATGAGAAACCTGGGTTGTTGTTTTTGTTTTGTTTTGTTTTGTTTTTAAGGTGGTACCTGGGCTTGAACCCAGGACCTCGTACGTGTGAAGCATGTGCTCAACTACTGAGCTACACCCACTCCTGAGAAAACTATTCTTCAGTACATGGTTCCTGTACAAAAACAGCACAGGCAGAAGTACACACCATGTTTTATTTGTGCAAAATGCATATTCAGTTGAAACTGTGTTTGGGAAAGTTAGGTGATTTCTCCCCCGTCTTTACTCTATGTCATGATTACTATTCAAACCCCAAAGTCTCCTTGAAGATAAAAGCCTGCTTGATGCAACTAATCCCTATGGAATGAACATAGCACCTGATAGGTATCTTAAAAATACATGTTAATTGAACTTGTGCCACTTGGACAGTAAAGTAAATAAGCCTTTCTCCTATTTGTCCAGGCATCGTGGTTCAAGAGATGGCCTTACCTAAAAAGAAACCAATCAGTCCACCCCCACCACCCACCCAAGGCCACAAAACTCTTTTGAAGAAAGTAGAGAAGGAATGTCAAAGGTATCAAATACTGATGAGGAACAGTAATTTATGAAAACAGAGACTGGAACAACTGGACTAGCTTTTTTTTTTTTAAGTTAGAATATATTCTGCAAGCAAATACCTTGCTAAACTGGATATGATGTGTATGCTCCTAGATTAACTGATGACATCCTCCTTTAGGAAGACAGACAAAGGCAAAATGCCTCACTAAAAACGAGAAATGCAGTATTGTAGTGATTTCCAACCTTTTTTTGCCATCCAAAAATCTTTTGACCTGCTTGTTTGAAAATGTTACCTACTGCAAGGGTTCTTAACCTTTTTTGTTCCATGACCCCTTTGCCAGTCAGGTGAAAACCATGGACCCTTTACTAAGTCCACACTGTACTGTGTATTATTTAATAAATACATCACACCCGCACCAGCATATACCCACAAGAATTTTTTTTTTTTTTTTAATTTAAATTCAAGCTCAGGGACCCCTTGACCTACTGGGAGCAGATGTAGATTAAGTGGTTGAGTGCCTGCTTCCCATGTACGAGGTCCTGGGTTCAGTCTCCAGCATGTCCTAAAATTTTAAAAAGTTACCTACTGATTAAGGATTTGCTTCATCTATTTTCATGCTAATTTCCTTTAAAAGTTGTCCCATATGTTAATTCCCACCAGGAATTTTCCATTACAAATTCATAGCTTCTCACTTCAGTTAGGCCCTAAACAAAACCCCAGAAGTCTTCCCTAAGTTTCTGTTTGGTTACTTCTTGCATTCTCCACAATTGCTCCTCCAAACCTTTACTATTGCCAGGGCCACACACTCTACCCCTAACCTTTCCACATCTCTTCCTTCCCTGACTCCCAAGATGAATTTGCCTATTTTTCTTGAAAATGGGTTAACTCAAGTGAATTCTTTTTTCCCCTTCTCCCACTGGCCACTAAAGCTGTTCTCTTTACTTTACTCCCAAATTGGAGGAAGGGAGCTTCAAAGAAAAATCCTTCCATTAGTGCTAGGATTCGTTTTATCTTCTCCAATAACTTATTCAATTTTCCTCCTGCTCTTCTTTATCTTTAATCTCCCCATCAAGTGAATATCTTCTTAGAACAGAAAAATACTCATTTTTTTCTTTAATCTCTAGTTATAGTCCTCTTTTAACTTCACAGACAAGTAATCTACTTTTATCCATGACTTTTGGGTTATGTAGACTAGTAAAATTAAGTGGGGAAAAAGAATGACCAATACAGGGTTGCAACTTAAAAAACAAAAACAAAAACTAAGTAAAGACATTATAGACTATCCACTAAAACTACTATTATTTCACAAAAGGGCTTTATTATTTAAAAAAGGGAAGGGCAACACTTCAGAATAAAGTAAGGTCTAAAGCTTTGGTTTTACAAAAACAGTATATTGTCCTTATTTTGACCATTTGAATGTAGAATAAAATTTGTCATGAATTGGCAGTGTTTGGAAACCACTGATTGACAGTCACCAGGCACTACTTAAGCCATGAAATTTGGCCCTTACCAACTGCAGCAGCAGAACTCATTAACAACTAGTTATCAAGTCCAAAGGACACTCTTTGACACTTCTTGATCCTTCTATTGCCCTCTTCCTGGTTACTTTCCCACAGCAGTTCCTGGTGCATACTGGGGTTCTCTATACCTCTGGCTGTTCCTTCCTCAGTCTTCTTTGTGGGTTCCCTTTCATCTTGCCCACCCATTAAATAAGAGTGGTCTGCAGAATTCCATTTCTGGATTTGTCATCTTATTCTAGGTATTTTAAACCATTTCCATGTCTAAATGCTGATGAATTACTAAATCAATTGCTAGCCCAGTTCTCTCCTGACCACCATACCCGTAACTCCAATTGCCTCTGGACAGCTCTACTTCTCTACTTTACTGTCTCACATGCTCAAAACAACTGCACTCCACACTGGGTGCACCATATTTTTCTCAGTGACTAAGAGCACCAATCACCCAAACCCATCTTGAATCTTTACTCTTCCTCATCCAATTAGCAACCAAATCCTACTGGTTCTAAATATTTCTCAAATCCATCCCTTTTCTTTGCACTGCCTTAACTGGAAGCACCATAATCTCTCAGCCACACTCTAAGAGCCTCTTGATTGGAAACCACGTCATTGAAACAGAATTTTTTATGTGTACTTTTCTGATAAGATCCATGGATGAACTATGGTCCCCAATTTTCTCCTTTCCATTCCTCTCCATATTGCCTCTGTGGGATGTGTGTAATGTCTGGAAGGGAACACAAGGGGAGTATCTAGGGCACCAATATCATTGTTAACTTGAGTGTTGGTTACATAGGTGCACAGTTGTAAAAATTCATTGAGGTGTACACTTAAAATGTGCCCCTTTTATTCACACACATAGGAAAATATTAACACAATTATAGGCAGAAGAATAGTCCTATCTCCTTAGCATGACATCTCTCTTGATCTGCCCTCAAGGGCAGCCTTACCTCCTGCCACATCCCCTGAGTCACCAGGCAACCAATTCACTCTGTAGCTACCAAGTCCTCAGAACTCCCTGGTACTCACCTTTTAGTCTCAAGAAAGCATCACTTCTTGGATGATTTTTGTCTTTCCCTTCCCAGCTCTCCTGTGCATCTGATTGCCCTTTTTAGAGCCTTCTGCATACTTCTGTCATTTTCTTGGGAGACAGAAGTGAACACGTGATAAGAACCTAATATAAATCATTTTCTGGCTACGCTTTTTATTAGCAATTAAGTGTATATATTGTTAAGAACTGTTCACTGCTATTGGAGATTTGTCTTGCTACTCTGGATTCACATACAAGGATGTTAAAAATTATGTAGTTCTGAGAGGAATATCTTGTATAATCATGGCCCCAACTTACAATGAGGTCCACAATAGCCAGGGCTTCTGCTAAGCAAGATAACCCTAACATGAATCTAGTATAATTCCAGCCAAAAGCAAAGAAATGGTGTTTTAGGGAACATGCCGGGAAAACATACACTTTGTATTACGTTTTCCAAACTACTGAAAGCAGGTCTAAGAACCTCATTGTTAGCTGAGACCCTGGCCTGGGAAAGACTGGTGTAGAACAATAAGTAAAACTGGGGAGGTTCAGGGCAGGAGGATCATTTTATTGAGGAATTAGGTGTAAATTTAGTTTACCTTTTTTTTTTTTTTTGTACTTTTCATTGAGCTACAAAACTGTTATGAAATGTTAAGTGTATAGTAACTATGACTACCATAATTTGGATATGAGGCATACAAATATATTTCTACACATGTACCATGACATCCCGTTATTTATACATATGCCCATACACACACAATACATGTTCAGATGGGAAGATAAAAATCTAGAGGCCATTTATAGAATATGTGGGGCTACAGGAGAAGGGGAGATCAATTGCTAAAACTATTAGAAGTTAAAATTACAAAAATCTTGAAGATTTGGAATTCTATACTCAGAAACTAAAAAACATGGACTTAACTACAATTGACTACTCCAGAATTCTAAGTAGCCACAGATAGAACAAGTGAGAGCATTTTCTTTTAAATCCCTGATTCTATTTTTAAAACAGCAATAATATATCTGGCAGTAGGAAAGATTTTATACTATAGCAACAAAGAACTCTTACACAAAGCAAAAAACAAAACAGGTTTTAATGATTAAAACAGAGATGAATTAGTCAATTTACAATAACCATTAACTAAAGGAAGCCCTAGAACCAGAAATAAGGATTTCAAAATTGCATGCAAAATTTGGTTACCATAATAACCAAAGCAATACCAAAAACAGATCTGTTTCCTAGCAGACTCCAGACCTTTTTCTTTCAAATCCTTGGTAACCAAAATATGTACACTTTCACATGCTCTTGGTAGTGGAGGAATAAGATTGTTTGTATAGGACTACAAGTATCTTTCATATACGGGAGGGCACAGAAGAACATAGTGTCTTCCTCCACCTTTTCGGGCATATCTTGGGGAAAAAAAAAAAAAGGCACTCCCGTTACTTGGTAACACTTGGCTAGATTTGTTACTCACATAATTGTTACACATAAAGTTAACGGTCCACTCATTTCATAGATTTGAGAACCATAAGGCATCAGAATTGCCTTTAATAACTTACATGGCTTTCTTAAACGACAAAGTTTAGATACCAGCTTCAAATAAAACACCTAGGCTGTTTCCTTGAAAACAATATCATATGCTTATTCATTGGTCTTTGGCATGCACAGCCAAACATATCATGGAACTGAAAAAACCACCACATAAAGTGGTGGCAGAAGACTCTTTGAAATCATTATTCTCAGCTTCCAATTCTATAACCAATTTGACTTTGTCCCTTTCCTTTTATTAATTATAAATGAGTGCTATGAACCTGGGTTTAACTTCTCTGCTCAAAGATTCATTAAAGAGATTCTTAGATTCATTACTGAGTCCTTCTCTATGATATTCAAAACAAAGAGTAATGGAAGTCTGCAACTGCTTGCAGGCAGTTATTCACTATTCACAGAATTTTTAGAAACTGATGCCTGAGGTCAAAGAGAATTTGCTTTATCAATCACTAAATCTGACTCATGTTGAGCCATACTGAAACTGCACTTGGGTAGCTAGTCTCAAATTGAGCTTTAATAGTTCTCCACATTTACTGCATCCATGCAGTGTGTAATTTTTGATGCTGAATCAGAGAAATGAGGCAATTGAAGGCTTCACCACAAGCATCACATTCATGGGTTTCTTGGGTTTTCACCTCTGCATGGATCTTTTGATGGTTCACAAGGCTGCGCTGCTGACTGAAACTTTTGTCACACTTCTCACACTTATAAGGTTTCTCTCCTGTGTGTATTCTCTGATGCTGAATAAGGCCTGAGTTCCGGCTAAAGGCCTTTCCGCATTCATCACATTTATGGGGTTTATTCCCTGTGTGCACACCCTGATGTCGAATAAGATTACAAAGTTGACTGAAGCTTTTGCCACACTGTCTGCACAGATAGGGTCTCTCACCAGTGTGGATTCTCTGATGTTCAATGAGAAAAGAGCTTCGACTGAAGCTTTTCCCACATACAGTACACAGGTAGGGCTTTTCACCAGTATGGATTCTTTGATGCTGTACAAGATGAGCACTAACACTAAAAGTTTTTCCACATTCCTCACATTTATAAGATTTCTCCTTAGGGTATACCTCCTGTTGTATAACAAGGCTGCAATTTGGATCAAAACTTTCCTTAGTTTCATTATATGGATAGGTCTTCTCTCTGGTGTGGATTCTCTGGTGCTGAATAAGGCCTGAGCTTCTACTAAAGGCTTTCCCACACTCCTCACATTTATGGGGTTTGTCTCCTGTGTGAATTCTTTGATGACGGGTAAGGTTGCAAAGTTGACTGAAGCTTTTCCCGCACTCTTTGCACTGATAAGGTCTTTCACCTGTATGGATCCTCTGATGTTCAATAAGGAATGAGCTTCGACTAAAGCTTTTTCCACATTCGATACAAAGAAAAGGCTTCTCACCAGTGTGGATTTTTTGGTGTTGTATAAGGTATGTACTTAATCTAAAGGCTTTCCCACATTCACCACATTTATGAGGTCTTTCCCCAGTGTGAATTCTCTGATGTTCAACAAGCAATGAATTTCGACTAAAACTTTTCTTACATTTGGTACAGTGATAGGGTTTCTCACCAGTGTGAGTTCTCTGATGTTCAATAAGGTGCGACTTCCAACTGAAGGCTTTCCCACAGTCACTACATTTATGGGGCTTCTCACCTGTGTGAATCCTTTGATGTTTAACAAGGCTCCTCCTCTGGCTGAAACTTTGTTTACATTGATTACACTGATAAGGTCTCTCTCCAGTGTGGATTCTCTGATGTCTAATAAGGGTTGAGCTCACACTAAAGGTTTTTCCACAGTAGTTACACTCATAGGGCCTTTCCCCTGTGTGAATTCTTTGATGTTCAATAACAAATGAGCTGCGACTAAAACTTTTCCCACATTCGTTGCACTGGAAAGGTTTCTCACCAGTATGGACTCTTTGATGCTGAATGAAATGGGCTTTGCGGACAAAACCCTTTCCGCACTCTTCACATTTATGGGATTTCTCTTCTGAGTTTGTTCTCTTACGGATAATGTTCGTGTTTCCTCTGAACATTCTTTGTTCCTGCATCATAGGTTCCCTTGGTATTTCCCATAAGAAGATGCCTCTCTGTTTATCTAACCTACCAACAAGTTCAAAAGTTTCTCTACCCATGGGATCCTGGTCAATTTCACTTTTGATTCTTGTAACTATTACACCCTGTGGTTCCGCTTCTTCCTCAATATCCTCGATTTCCTGTTTCACAATTGTTTCCTCATCTTTATCTCGGTTCAAAACATCTGTAAATAGAAAATACACACATCAGCCAAACTCTTTACTAGTTAGGAGAAACTATTGGAAAAATAAGGTAATTGAAATAAATTAATCTACTGCATCTATAAAATTTAATTTACTACCTCACAATATTGTTGTGAGGATTCATTTAATTAAAATACATAAAGCATTTAGGACAGTACTTGGCAAAGAGTACAAGCTATATAATTATTATTTATTATTAGCTATTAGAGGCAATGAAATGGTTTTCTTGAAGACTAGGCATAAAAAGAAAGTTTAGGAGGCAAATACTGAGACAGTAGGAACAAACAGTTGGAAGGGCTTGCACATTAGCAATGAATTTTGCAAGGTAACATGGGCAAACGAAATAAAACAAGTAGTGGTGGAGTGAAACAGTCCATCATGGAAGAAAGGACAACTTGGGAAAAAAAACAGTAGGCTCAGGAAAATTTAGGATGAGAAAGCATTCCTGGAATGTAAATAGGTCAAATAACAGAAAGGAACACATAAAAAGGAGGCTGGAAAAGATAAAGACAAAGAACCAGAGGAAGAAACAATGTATTCTTTATCAATAATTTATTTAACATGCCATAAAAGCCCCTGAGACATTGTGTAATGAGCCAGGATTCAGAGATGAAGCATGAATCACTGCTTTTTCTTCCAAGTATAACTGAGTCTCACCCTTGTAAACACGTAAGACCCAAGGTTTACCACCCTGCTACAACTGAGAATCTGAATGATATCTGAGAAATGAGAATCTTCCAAGTACTGAAGGAAAGATAACATCATGGCCTATGATGTTCCAGAGCAGCATATAGGACACTTAGGTCCTGACTTCTTTCCTGCTTTTCCATTCTTGCTGTCTTCTGGGTAAACTCCAGCAGAAGATTCAATTACTACCAAATTTATATTTGCCCCTAAACAATTTTCCTTTTGCAGATGTCCTCTTTTCTCTCAATTTTCTAGTCTTTATAGCTGTGAAGTATCTTTATTTTTTTTTTTTTTTTTTTTTTTTTTTACCGGGAGGTCCCGGGGATCGAACCCGGGTCTCTCCATATGGGAGACGGACGCCCAATCAGTTGAGCTACATCCGACTCCCTGAAGTATCTTTAAATTTTCTTTTCATTTACTTCAAACTGGGCATTAAGTTATTTTATTCCAGAAAATCTTCACTCATTCTCCTAAGCAGCTACTATAAACTTAATTTCTACTTAATAATTTACTATGAGTAAAGCTCTTCATGACAGTCTTTAAGCCTCAACTCACCATCCTACCCCATCATACTTTAAATTACCAAATTGCTCGTGTTACAGTTTTTCATGCTATTTCTTTGCATATGCCGCTTACTAAATGTCCTCCAGTATTATCCATCTGGCAAATTCTAGGCTTCCAAGATTCAGGTCAAAGCAATGGTTCCTCTATGGAGCCTTCTCTGAGTCCACTCAGTGGTGTTCTATTTTTTATCTTTGGCCCTTGACCATAATTCCATTGTAGCTATTATTACACTGTACTTCTAACTGTTTATTTTTATGTGTCTCTGCCACTGGACTGTAAATTCCTTGTGAGAAAGGAAAGCCTCTTTCTGAAGTTCACCCAGTGCATACTGTTCTGAGGGTTTCAAGCAAAGAAATAAGACAAAATTACTGTTATTTGCAGATGATACAACTGTCTACCTAAGAATCCTAAAAGCACCAAAGGAAAATATGATAAATGAAAAGACAGTATAATAAGGTGGCTAAAAAAAGATTAATATATAAAATAAAAACTGATTCTTACTATCAAGAATAAACAGTTAAAGATTATAGAAAAATAAAACATGCTCTTCATAATGGCAACAAAAACCATAAAACCTAGGAATAAACCAAAGAAGAAATGTGCAAGATACATAAAAATAATTCATAATTTTTTTCTGAAGGACATGAAAGGGTATTAAACAGAGTTTTAAGCATATGGCTAAAGAGATTCACTATTATAAGGATCTCAAATTTTCCCAAACTAATCTATGAACCTAATTGCATTCCAATCAAAATTCTATGAATCAATCACTGCCCCCACCCATGAATCTAAATTTCAACTGGAAAAATGCAGAAAACTAATTAAGTATATCATGAAAAAGAATATAAAAGAACTTAACCTACCAGACATAAAAACGTAATATATTGTTACATAAAACAAAATGGCACTGCCATAAAAATAAAAAGGTCAACAAGATAGGGAGGTAAAGAAAACAAGTCTAGGCTTCTACACATAGCAGCATTGAAATGACTATCCATGAGAGCTGGGCTTGGCAGCTATAATCACCTTCTGGGGTATTTGCCATGCTTCTATTATATGCTGTTCCCCCCGCTCCCACCATGGTCATAACTAATTTGTCTGCAATAGACAGTTGACTCAAAATGGTTCTCCCCAGGAACTGAAACTGAATTATCTGTTTAGTCTGAATGTAGCTAGTATTGTAATCTACCAACTCAGAACCTAAGGGACAGAGGCACATAGACTTGAGGAAGAACTGGTCTGCCAAGGAGAATGAAACAGAGCACAAAGACAGTAATTTCCTGTGAGTCAGTTTCTGATTTTAGTTCTTTCTTGATATCCAGTTGTAATCATACTCATCTATTCCATAAAATACTCCTATGCCCCTAAAATAAAGTCCCCTCTGGATTAAATTAGCTTAAGCTGATTCTTATAATATTTAACCAAATAGATTTAATAATACGGTAGCAGAGGCAAGAAAGAGAAGGCAAGAAAATGATAAAGGGAAGTGGGTAAACTTTAGGATAGAGCAGATGCTGGCAAACTATGAGGAACTATCAAAAATTTTAAGCAGTTAACTAACGCAAATTCACTTTCATGGCAGTAAACAGAAGATTTTAAAAGAAAGAAAAAATGGTGGCAAGGAGCTAGTTTAGAAGGTAAAGCAATAATCCTGTCAAGAGGTATTGAGTCTTCAATTAAGTATACTCATTCAGTCACACAAATCTTTAAGAAGTCTAAAGTCTATGCCTGGCTCGGTGCTAACTGCTGGAGATATCAAATGAAAAAGATAGTGTATATCCTCATGGAGATCAGTCTAGTTAGAGAAATAACATATAAAGAATGGTTATAGGGGGCAGTTGTAGCTCAAGTGGCTGAGTGCCTGCTTCCCATGTACGAGGTCCTGGGTTCAGTCCCTGGTACCTCCTGAAAAAAAGAATGATTGTAGTTCAGTGTGATAAATTCAAGAATAGAAGAGGATACAAGGTAGCACAGAGAAGGGGGTGCTTTGAAGAGGAGGCCCTTAAGATCCTAATGGATTGAGACTTGCTATGTGTAAGTCACTTATGTGGTCTTCAGAAGCAGATAACTAGGAATTTGGAGCTCAACAGAGAAGATAACAATGATAACAGTAGTCAACACTTAATATTGTACTTCCTACATAGTACTCATTTTTCTAAGTACTTAGAATTGATATTAACTCAGTTAATGCTCACAAAAAACCCATAAAAGGCAGGTGTTATTATTATTTCTGTTCCAAAAGAAAGAAACTAAGGTGCAGGGAGGTTATATAATTCACCCCTGGTCACAAGGCTAGTAAGTGGTTTTACCAGGATTTGAACCTAGGCAGTCAGGCTCCATGTTGCCTTTCTCAGTTGGAAATGGAGATTTGGGACTTATCAACACATAGTGGTAGCTGATGATCTGAGTGTAGATAAAGTCCCTGGAGGAAAGTGTATAGACTGAGAGGAAGTAGAAGAATGCAAGCCAACGGAGGCTTAATTTATTATTACTTAATAAAAAATTCGAAATGTCCATTGAGAGGTGTAATAAAATAAGGTCCTTTAAGGAGTCTTCTGCATTTGACAATTAGGTTAGGTACTATATACCAATGTTATAATAATTTAAAGAGGGGTGCAGAGGCAAGGCAAAGGAGTTTGGAAATAATGGGAGGTAAAGAAGTACAGAATGAACACACATTAACAACTCTTACAAAAATCTGGCTAGGAAGAGAATGAGTTGCAAGTTATAGGGAATAGCAAGAGACAGACAGTGGTTCAAGGGAGGGTCTCTATCTTCTCCTTTTCCTCAACTGGAAGAGCTATGAACATACTTATCATCAGAACAAAGGTACTAGGGGAGAAGAGAGACTGAAGCTATAAGAAAAAAAAAAAAAGGTGACTTCTGGAGAAGAAGGAAATGGGAGTGGCTTTAAGTGTGAAGATGAGAGGCAGAGGCACTGAGTTCATACTTGGCTTCTATTTTCTGTGAAATGAAAGGTAAGGTCCATTACTGAGTGATGGACCCAAGGAAAACTCTTTTAAGTAAAAAAAAAAAAAAAAGTTACTAAGAGAAACAGGAGCAAATCAAAGAAAAAAAATGCTGAGATATAAAGACCCAACAGAGACTAGAAGAAAAAAAGTCATGCATATGAAGGGGACATCAAATCTTTTGGTCATAGAATTTCTCCTGCTGTGTTCAGCATCTCAGGTAGGGGAGGAAAAAAGGCAGATTTTATAACCAATACAGGATTTGAAGTGTGAAAATTGGGTAGAGCATAATGACAAGGTGGTGAGAGAGCGTGCTGGTAAGAGATTAATTCATGCATGGGATCATGGGTTATATGAGGTGGTGAATTTAGGAGGGGATTGACAGCCTGGGGAAAAACAGAGAAGTCAAAGGAAAGGAAATATCATTAAGAATGAATAGGTTGGAGCAGGTGGAGCTCAGTGGTTGAGTGCCTGCTTCGCATGTACGAGGTCCCAGGTTCAATCCCCAGTACCTCCTTTAAAAAAAAAAAAAAAAAAAAAGAGTGAATTGGTATAGTAGGAAAGGGGAGGAGAGGTAGAAAGAGCAGAAGTTGTCTGTTTTGGTCACTCTTAGTTAGTCCATAAACATCTACTGCCTGAATAACTGATCAGAGTACAGGATACTGGGGTTTAAGATTAGTCTATAAGGGGAGCCAATGTGTCTCAGTGGTAGAGCGCCAGCTTCCCACTTAGGAGGTCCCAGGTTCAATCCCTGGCCCTGGTACCTCAAAAAAAAAAAAAAAGTAATGACATTTCAGAGGTGATGTGTGGGAGCCCTGTATGTTATGCATGTTTGTTTTGTAAGTTCATGATGTTTAGTGAACACTTATAGTTTATGTATGTTCATGTATGAATGATATACTTCAGTAAATTGTTTTTTTTTTTTTTTTTAAAAAGAGTAGTCTGTAATGACAAAACTGAGGAGTTAATAATGGATGTGACAATAAAAATGGAAAGCAGGGTCCCTGGAGTCAATATGGTCAAGATATAGAGGTAAAAGCACTGACTGAGTCTTACATGTATTGAAATCAACACTGATGGCATGGGTTAGTATAGAAAAGAAGACTGAAATAATGTGACAAAGTCTGTGTGTGTGAGGGACCCAAGTGGAACTAGACAGCTAGTAGCAAAAAGGAATTGAGTGGGTAGAGCAAGATTCCTGAGACTGCAAAGGAGTAGAGATTTTGTTTGAAGGTGCAAAACAAATGCTTTTGGAACAGCTTTAAAAAGCTGGGAGAACAACTTTTCCCCTCCAGCCTTGAGATAAAAGGCAGGGAAGGAGGAGGGATGTGGGAGAATAAGCAGACCCACTTGAAGGATTGCCAGAGAAGAGATGTCCTTGGGAAAGTGCCAGGTTTCACTTAAGGCCAGAAGGGGTAAGGAACATTATGTGAAGAGGAACAGGGACTCCAGAAGGCACAGTGAAAAGGGGTGGGAGGAAAGCAGTGGGAGGGAAAGTACAGAGCAACATGGGAATGAGATTATGAAGATAGGAGGCCAGAAAAGCTTGTATTTTGGTCACTGCAAGGACAATAGGGATGAGAGTCATGGAAACAATAACTGGCTGTGAGGTTTGGATCAGAACTTTGAAATAAATCAGTTTTGGTCCTGGTCCAAGTGTTCTCAGGCTCTGATTTATAATAGCTTCTTAGATATTTTAATCAGAGAAATAACAGATTCTTACCCAATGAGACCAGGTTTCCATAATTCTCCATCATGACATCTTTATACAGGCTTCTCTGAGCTGGGTCCAGATAACCCCACTCCTCCTGGGTAAAAAACACAGCCACATCCTCAAATGTCAGCAACCCCTGAAACAGGTATGATTTCCGTCGTCAGTTCCTGTTGTCTCAAGGACAATTCTACCACTGTAAGTGGAAGAAGCAATTTCTTACCATGGCCAGGTAGGCCACGAGGAACATGGTAACTATGAGTTCCAAGTAGGGCCCAATTCAGGGAACCGACTGTAACAGACAGGCATCTCATACCTGAGGGTAACTGGACTGGATCCCAATTCTCGGCGGTGAAGGGCCTAAAGAGCAGGCTTTTCTGGCTTAATAATTGTGTCCTAATATTTTAATTTTAATATGCTGCCCCAAGGTCTCTCTGAGTTTCCTTCACCTTATTGCCCCACTCCAATTCTCTACTCGCCCTGGCTTGGTACCCTGGTCAAGTCAATTCTACGAGGTTTTCCAAGTGTCTATCTTAGGTCCAGGCATCGTGCCAGGTGCAGAAGACACATGCGAGGGTCAGAAATGGTGCCTCACACAGAGGAACTCACACATGAGAGAGCCAGCTTGGAGTACTGCTAATTCTCTCCAGCCGATTTATCATGTCGCTCTCGAAAAAAGCCAGTAGGCAGTTTGCTGGCGAACCGCATCCCAGAACACTGGCACCGCGCTGGCCCTAAAGAGAGCGGGGGGCGGCCCGCTTGCGCGGCCTAGCTCTGGTAACGGCGAGAGAACCGGGATACCCGGAGGGGCGACTTACCTTTGGCTCGGGCGGGGGGCTGGGGGTGGCCATCTCCCAGAGAAACGTGCCAGGAACCCGTGGAGGCTGCAAGGTAAGTGGCCTCTGCTGAGGCCTACCTGGCCGCTGGCGATTAAGCCCGACGCAGACCAGGCCTTCTGGCTGGGTCCGGCCAGGTCTGCCTCGGTACCGGGCGGTCACGACCCCAGCAGCATATAAGTCGCGATCCCTGGCCGCCCACCAACCGCGAACCCCCTCCTCAGCCTGGTCGCGCAGCCTTGCAGGCCTCGCCACAGCCTTCTCCCCACCACCAGTCCCTCCTCCTTTCAGCCAAGGAGCTCTCAGGCCTCCCGCCCCCGGACCAGAAGGCGTCACCCCGAACCTTCCCGGGACGCCCCCCCTCCCAACTACAACTCCCGTCATGCTACGAGGGAGCGACGCCGTCCAGCCTCGGCAGGCAATAGCTACCGGACTACATTTCCCGGTGTGCAAAGGGCGACTGTGCGTCTAGCAGGATACACGGGGCACTTGCCACTAAGCTTACGCCCGATTGGCTGATCCTGACGCGTCACTGCCTGCCGGGGCGGAGCGTGAGTTCCTAGCTGTCCGGAAATGGCGGCGCGCTCTGTGTCCCGCATGACCAGCGGCATTGCCAGAAAAGGCTTCACATGGGTGGTCTCAGGGGCTCCACGCCGTGAATTGTGGTCTCGAACCAGGTAAAGCTGAAGGTTAGGTGATGGGTGACATTAGCGGGAAGTAAAGAGAGAAACAAGGAGCATGCAGGGAGATGTTCAAGAGGCGGCGTCATGCAATTAGGACCGGACTCTGGCCCTGTGTTGGACCAGGGGAAGGACGAGAAAGTAAGCTAGGGTGCTGAGTTCAGAAGCTTCAGCACTGCTCTCCTCTAGCAGTGGGGCCGTCTTATCCCCTCTCAGGCTCAGATTTCTCATTTTGTACGGGAAATACCGCCGCCTTTCCCTTCACCTTCTCTTAATTTAGTAAGCAAAGTACTGACCGCGTACCGGGCACCGCATGAGGTGTCAGGAAATAAACGACTCATTTGAAAAGATCATGAACGTGGAAATGCCCAGTAAACTATACTCACTTGTGGGGTATGCTTTTTCACAGGCAAGATTCAGAAATGAAGTGTAGCGTCCTCATGTTCTTGGTTTGTTCATTGATTCATTCGTTCACGCAAAAATATTAAGTACCTTCTCTGGGCCAGCATTTCTCTACGTGCGGAGGATACAGCAGAAGAAAAAAGTACTTTCTCAAAGCTTAAGTACAACGACATGAGGAAACTGAGGCCTTTAGAATGGAAGTATTTTGCTCAAAATCACCAAGCAAGTTAGTGACAGAGTTGGGTCTAGAACCTGGGTCTTATAATTCCTCATCTACTGCCTTTCCTACTGCAACATGTGGAATCCTGCACATGTTTAGAGCATCACAACTTATGTTTGGGGGAGTAGATATGGCTCAAAGTTCCGGGGTTTAGTTCTGGTGCCTCCTAAAAAGAACAAGCAAACAAACGAAAACACCAACTCGGGAGCCGATGTGGCTCAGTGGTTGAGCCCGGCTTCCCACATACAAGGCCCCAGGTTCAATCCCTGGCCCTGGTACGAAACAAACAAAAAAAGAAAACTTAACATTGGGAACCTTAGGGAACAGTGTATACTATTAGGTTTCAAACAAAAATTCCTTCAGTCCAGGAGGATTTTTTCCCCATTGGACTCTTTCATCAGTTTATGTGTTAGTTTTCCCTCTTCTCTAGTTAGTAGTAATGGTTATCAAATCTCCTTCAAGCTTGTTTAATTCAGCAAATATTTATATGGGGTCTACACTATGCCATGTTATATATTTTAGGTGTTAGGAATACAATAGTGAATAAGACAAAGTCCGAAGTCTTTGTCTCCATAGAGCATATTTCTAGTGGAGGAGAAAATGAACAAATAAATAAATGTACACTATAATTTCAAGATGTGGTAAATTGAAAAATAGAGCAGTATAAGGAATTCATAAGATGAAAGGAATGAATTGCATTGCATTCTGAGGGGAATGAGATGTGATGAGTGGTTTAAGGAGAAAATGGGAGGTGAGGGAGTAGAGACTATAAACATGTACAACCCTTGAGAAGCTTTGTTGTAAAGGAGGGGAACATGGAGTCAAGGGAGAATGTTTTTCTTTAAAGATGGGAGGTACATTGCATCATATTCTGTGCTCATGGGAATACTCTAGTAGAGAGAGAGAAATGTAAAGAATTGATGTAGAAAGAGGGATTAATTGCTGAAAGAAAGTCCTTGAATAACCAAGGAAGAATAGCATTAAAACTATGTTCTTGGTAAGGAGCAGTTTCATTTCTAGTACTTCAAATTCCTGTAGGGATGACTGAACTCACTCAGATGCCAGTTCTATGGGAGGCGTGAATCCCTATGTAGTTTGTGAATAGACCTTTTATTGAGCACTTAAAATGTGTTACACAAATTCCCTTATATTGGCCTATATACTCAATAATAGTTATTCAAGGAATTATTAAATCTATAATAAACTATATTTATTATAGATTTAACTATAACAGGTCTAAGCATTCAGAAATTTATAATTTGGTATAGGAAATAAAATGTGGAGTTATAAACCAAAAATACAGTAGTACTGGCATTTGTATTTACTGTTGTCATTACCCTCACTGGCAGTCTTTATTTCTTCATGTGGCTTCGATCTATTGGCTGTTGTCCTTTCCTTTCTACCTACAGAGCATCCTTTAGCATCTGTTGAAGGGCAGGTCTAGTGATGAAGTCCCTCAGCTTTTGTTTATCTGGACATGTCTTAATCACTCCCTCATTTTTGAAAGACAGTTTTGCTGGATATGAATTCTTAGTTGCTAGGTTTTTTGTTTTTTGTTTTTTTTTGCTTTCAGCACTTTAAATATGTCATCCCACTGTCTTCTTGCCTCCATGATTTACAATGAGAAATCAGCTTTTAATATTATCAGGGTTCTCTTATATGTTGCTTCTCCCTTGTGGTTTTCAGAATTCTTTATTTTTGGCATCAGATGGTTTGATTATAATATGTTGCAATGTCGGTCTATTAGGGCCTATCCTGTTTGGAGTTCTTTGAGCATCTTGGATGTGTATATTCATATCTTTCATTAAATTTGCTAAGTTTTCAGCCTTTATTTCTTTGAATATTCTCTCTGCTTCTTTCTCTCTTCTTCTGGGACTCCCACAATGCATGTATTGGTATACTTGATAGTGTCCCACAGATTCCTCAGGCTCTTTTCACTTTCCTTCATTCTTCTTTCTGCTCTTCATACTGAGTGATATCAATTGTCTTATCCTCAAGTTCTCTGATTCTTTCTTCTGCCAGCCCTAATGTGCTGTTGAACTCCTCTGAGGAATTTTTTTGTTGTTGACTCAAATTATTGTTTTGTACATTGGTTATTGGTTTTTTTTTTAAGCAAATCAATTCTGTTGATACATATTAATAAAGCATAAATCCATCCAAAGTGTACAATCAGTGGTATTCAGTGTAATCACATATTTGTGCATTTATCACTTCAGTCATTCTTAGAGCACTTTCATTATTCCAATAATAATAATAAATAAACAAAACTCATCACCTCACAATCTCTGTGCTCCCCCTGCCATACATAGCTGCTATTCTTTTTCCTTCTCTCTAGTATATTTGTATTTATATTTTGTAAAAAGTTATATGCAATATCACCCATATTCGTGTTTTACATAAGGTTTTACTATTATGTACAGTATCATGTTACAGTTTTTAACTTTCCTTCTAGTAATATACATGACTTTAGACTTTCCCTTTTGACCACTGTCATGCCCATACAGTAGCACTGCTAGTTACAAACACCATGCTATGCTTTCACCATTTCTATTCATTTTCAAAGATTTACAAACAATCTTTTTAGCAACTCTGCAAAGATTAAACCTCAGCTTTCCATTCCTCCTATTTCCTGGTGACCTACATTCTGATTATTAATCCATGAGTTTACACAATATAGTTCATAATAGTGCCATACAGTTATTTGTCCTTTTGTGTTTGGGTTGCTTCATTCAACATAATGTCCTCCAGTTTCATCCATGTTGTCATATGCTTCATGACTTCATTTCTTCTTAACCGCTACATAATATTCCATTGTGTGTATACACCATAATTTCTTTATCCATTCATTGGTTGATGTTGATGGGCACCTGGGTTGTTTCCAACTTTTGGCAATTGTGAATAATGCTGTGAAGCTTGATGTGTAGATGTCTGTTGGTGTCTCAGTTCTTATGGATATATACCTAGTAATGGTGTTGGCAATTCACATGGCAAGTCTATATTCACCTTCCTTAGGAACT
Organism: Tolypeutes matacus; assembly: GCA_026826555.1. Taxonomy (NCBI): domain Eukaryota; kingdom Metazoa; phylum Chordata; class Mammalia; order Cingulata; family Chlamyphoridae; genus Tolypeutes; species Tolypeutes matacus. Next base: position 5,656,248 of record JAKSZT010054401.1, on the reverse strand, counting down.
GCCAAACAGTCCTCCACAGTGGCTGTACCATTCTACATTCCCACCAACAGTGAATAAGTGTTCTTGTCTCTCTACATCCTCTCCAACATTTACAGTTTTCTGACTTTTTAAAAGCAGCCAGTCTAATACGTGTGAAATGATATCTTATTGTAGTTTTGATTTGCATCTCCCTAATTGCTAGTGATGTTGGACATTTTTTCATGTGTTTCTTCGCCATTTGTATTTCTTCTTTAGACAATTGTCTTTTCAAGTCTTTGCCCATTTTTTGATCTTTTTATTGTTGAGTTGTGTGATCTCTTTTTATATCATGGATATTACACCCTTATCGGATATGTGATTGCCAAATATTTTCTCCCATTGAGTCAGCTGCCTTTTCACCTTTTTGACAAAGTCCTTTGAGATGCAAAAGTGTTTAATTTTGAGGAGGTCCCAATTATCTATTTTTTTCTTTTGTTGCTCGTGCTTTGGGTGTAAGGTTTAAGAAACTACCACCTACCACAAAATCTTGAAGATGTTTTCCTACATTTTCTTCTAGGAGTTTTATGGTTGTCGCTTATATATTTAGGTCCTCTAAGGAATTTTTAATTTCTGTTACTGTAGTCTTTAGCTCTGTTTTTTCCTTTTAATAATTTCCATCTTTTTATTGATATTCTTTGTGTTCACCTTCCATTTTCCTGATTTCCTTTAGTTCTTTGCCCATGTTTTCCCATAGCTCTTTGAGCATATTTGGGACCATTTTTTAGAAGTCTTTGTCCTTATAGTTTACTTAGCTTTTGTACTTATATTTTTCAGAGGAAAAAATACTACTGTAAATTGTAAATAGTCAATACAGAACTGTATTGTATGCATCCTGTGATGGTTAGCGTTGTCATCTTGGAAGAACAGATAAAGTTTATTTATTGTATAGAGAAAAAAAAGAAGTCTTTGTCTGGAATATCCCAGGTCTGATCCTCCTCATTGATAGTTTCTAATGCTTTATTCTTCTTCTTTGCCTGGGCCGTCTATTCCTCTTTTTTTTTTTTTTTGTATGTTTGGTAACCTTTTCTTGAAACCTGCTCATTTTGATATTTTACTGTATTACTGGAATTTAGACTCTGTGATATCTGTTCCTTAAGCTGATATCCAGATCCAGCTAGTATTATGACATAGCTTTTCTTGATTGCCAGGTGCTTTGGATGAATTGTATGATCTATTAATATGTATCAATAAAATTGATTAAAAAAAAAAAAACAGGAGAAAGAAAACATCTTTCCCAGATTTTGTAGATTGACCTGTACAAGTGCTCTCTTTAGGGCTTATCCATATAATGAGTTTGGAGAAGAGCTCCAGTCCAGAGCACAGGACCTCCCTGATCCTTTCTGTGCATGCACCTTGCCTTGGGCATGCAGCCATGGCCCTGGGAATTCCCCCGTTTACACAGTTCCAAATGTCCCCTCTTTTCTAGGAAATAGTTTGCTCACGGTCCTGAGCACTGCACTTTATGTTCTACAGCTAGCAATTCTGTGCCCCAGGCAGCATGACTTGACTACTTTTCCACAGCTTTCTATAGGAGAGTTCTGTGAGCTGCCTTCTACTCACAGGGCAAGTTCTGGGATGGCAGTTCCCTCAGACCACCACAGACAGATTGGGTCAGACGTTCATGCTCCCAGTATGTGCATGAGGGTTACTCTGCTCCCTCCAGAACCGAAACCAGGGGTTCACACTGTGGACTAGTTTTGGCTGAGCTGGTAAAGGATAGGGTAGGGGCCAGCCAGGGCACCATGGGATCCTATGGCTTTTAAGAAGCCTTTTTAAAAATTCTATGCTTACCTGATTGTTGCAGTCCTTTAACTTGTCTAGAGCTTTGAGAAAGATGTTTCTATCAGTCCTTGCTGGTTATTCAGAGCTTCTGTGGGGGGTGGAGCCCTGAAGCATTTTGCTGTACCATCTCCAACAGGTTAGGACTCACAGATTTGTTTTTTGATCTTAACAGAAAAGAGAAAGAGCCTGCGGTGGCTGAGGTAATAGAGGTGAAGAAAGAACCTGTCCTGGTTTGTCCACCCTTACGAAGCCAAACATACATACCACCTGAAGATCTCCAGAGTCGTCTGGAAGCTTGGGTCAAAGAAATTTTTGGTCCGTCTGCTCCTAGCAATTGGCAGGACATCTCCCTGGAAGATGGTCATCGGAAATTTAGTCTCTTGGCACATTTAGCTGATGACTTGGGTCATGCAGTGCCTAACTCCAAACTTCACCAGCTATGCAAGGTCAGAGATGTCCTTGATTTCTACAACGTCCCTGTTCAGGATAGATCTAAATTTGATGAACTGGTTGCCAGTAATTTGCCTCCCAATTTGAAAATCACTTGGGATTATTGAACAGTTCAGTGGAGGAGCACATTGAAATCTTTTCCCTCACTGAGTAAGGGGGCTGCTTATCAGGACTTTGATACTTTATTGTATGAAATGGTACTAGAACTGTTCTCTTAACCGACAATCTGTGGAAGAATGCATCATTTCTTTTCTTTTTGCCTTGTCTCATCATGAATTGACAAAAAAAAAAAAAGGAAACAAAAGAAAAACACTTTTTTCATATTTGCTGAAATTGAATCAGTTCATTAATAATTTATGAAAATTTTCTTCTCTGGAGGACACTGATTAATTTGTGTTCAAGACAGGAAACCATTATAATTTCAGGTGTAGTCTTTACCCTTCATAGGCATAAGATAGTTGTAAGAAAATGTTTTAATACTATTTGTATTCTTAAATCTAAGATGATATATGTAGCAAATATACAAATACGCAAACTTGCATTAGATTAGATATCTATAAAAGAAACATAAAAGGCTATGTTGTATATTAAAGGAAGTTGTTTCTTTCATTTTGAGTGCATAAGCAGAAATTGTAGAAAGTGATACTGTACATTCTGGATTAATCTCATGGAATTTAAAGTTGATTTCTTGAAGTGTATTGTGTGTCTTAAATTTTTTTACAGGTGAAGTTTGCATTTATTTTCTGTTTTTACCATTTCCTTAAAGAATTATAGTTTTTCAAAATTAGAATACATGCCAATTATTAAACGATGTGACATACCTCTTTTTAATAGAAAAGCCAAATTCTCTAACTAAATGTATAGTCCTCCCTTCAAAGGAGATGATGCCTATTTCAAACCCTTTATCTTTTCTGTCGCTTTTATGTTACATTTATACATATGTAACCTTTGCACCTATGACGTGAGTGTCCACTAGGGTGGCAAGTCTTTGTACTTTGGTGTACTTTGGTGCTATTTGAGTAATTTGTGGAAATTACTCAAATAGCAAGTTACCAGAAGGTTCTGAACGACAAAATTAGTGATTAAGTTAGGAATTATGTTTGTTCAAACTTTAGATGTGGCTAGAGAATAATGAGATAGGCAGCAGAAATTTCTTAATATTATTTTATCTTGTTTCTACTGACAATTGTGGAAGAAAAAAAAATTTGGCAGGTTTCTGATATTTTCATAGCATTCTATATGAAGTAATCACCTTAAGATAGTTCCCTAAAAAGGAGGTTTTAAGCTAGAGGGATCTTATGGCTTATCTAGTCAAATGCCATCATTTTTTGAGAGAACCAATCAACTTTTTTTTTTAAGATTTATTTTTATTTGTTTATTTGCCCCCTCTCATTGTTTTTGCACTCGCTGTCTCCTCTCTGTGTCTGCTCGTCTTCTTTTTAGGAGGCACCGAGAACCGAACCTGGGACCTCCCATGTGGGGGAGAGTTGCTCAATAGGTTGAGCCACCTCAGCTCCCTGCTTTGTTGTGTCTCTCATTGTCTTTCCTCTTTGTCTCCTTGTTGCATCAGCTTGCTGTGCCTGCCTGTTGCGCCAGCTCACAGTCTTGCTCATCTTCTCCAGGAGGCATGGGGAACTGAACCCAGGACCTCCCATGTAGTAGGCGGGAGCTCAGCCACCTGAGCCACATCCACTTCCCCCAGTCAACTTTTATATCAGGCAGTTAAATTAATATTACACATCAGGATATGAGCTGTGTTGATGGGACATTTGCCTCAGGATCAGTTCATTTTATTTTCCAGTTATTCACATTAAATGAAGAAATATAAAAGCAATCAAAGTAAGTACAGGGAGGTTAAATTATTTGTTATAAAAAAGGTAACATATAAAGATTTTATCTTATATTTTCACTCTTTGTTGGAAGAAAAATGAAGAGCAATGGGGAAAAAAAAAAAAAGGAAAGCCATATCTATCAAGTCTGCCAGAAAAATTACTATTTCAGAAGAAATTATATTACCATATGAGATTCTGTCTCATTCAGATATTGATACTTTTTCTTTTGAGAGGTATCAGGGCCAGGGATTGAAACTGGGACCTCCTATGTGGGAAGCCATCGTTCAACCACTGAGCCACATCGGCTTCCCTGAATTGTTTTTTTTTTCATTTGTTTGTTGTTTGTTTTGTTTTTAGGAGGTACCAGGGATCGAACCCAGGACCTTGTATGTGGGAAGCAGGTGCTTAGCCACTTGAGCTACATCTGCTCCCCGATACTTTTTAATATATTGGTACCTGTTGGTATTTAGTTTCATTCCAGAACTGGGAAAACGCAGTAGAGAAAAATAGAATTATATTTGTAGAACTAAATTACAATTATACTTGTAATGGTTGGATTATTTCTTTGAAATATACATTTTGATGAATAAATCACAAAGACTTTCATTTTAGTAATAGTGTAAAGAGAGGGAATTGGTGGGAGATTTGGTGTTCCAAAATTCTGAAATTGGGGATTGGGCCCTAGAAAAAGTATTTTGCTCCATTACTGTGACAACTGGCATTAGGAAAGAATATTTGCCAATTTAAAGTCCTTTGGTATTTTACCTTGATTTCTTTCTTTATTTGTAGAAGAATGGTGGCAATAGATGTCAAACAACTTGCTTATACAGAAAATTAGTAAAATATGTCAGTAAAATGTAGGGCTATCCCTGAGAGGAAGAGATTTAGAAAGAATCCAAAATGAGAATATAGAAAGTAGGTGTCTTAGTTTCCTAGGTTGCTCCAAGCAATACCATGAGAGGGGTTGGTTTAAACAATGGGAGTTTATGTGCTTACTGTTGAGGCCGGGAAAATGTCCAAATCAAGGCAATGCTTCCCATAGACCAGCTGCCAGCAATCCTTGGCTGCTCTGCTGCATGGCAAGGCACATGGCAGCATTTGCTGGTTTCTCTCTTCTCTTCTGGGTTTCCTTGCTTTCAGCTTCTTGCTTCTGTGGATTTTTTTCTCTGTATTCATTCCATTTATAAAGGACTCCAGTAATAGGATTAAGACCCACCCTGAATGAGGTGGGTCACACCTTAACTGGAGTAGCCTCTTCTAAAGTTCCTGTTTACACTGGTTTTACATCTACAGGAATGGATTAACTTCAAGAATATGTTTCTTCAGACCACCAGCATAGGAGAACAGTGAATTCAGTACTTTTTTTTTTGGCTTAATTTAAAATGTCTATTCATTAAAAAAAATTAGTTGCTTTTATACAGCCATACAAAGTTCTTAATGTTTCTTTGGCAATGGAATTTTACAACTATATAAAAAAGTTACCTTTGCCTAAGAAACAGTATTTACTGTGTATATACAGTTGACTGAAAATTCTCTACCATCCAGCATCCTAATTAATTGATGAAATAAACTACTTCAAAAGGGATATTACAGGATTTCCTAAGCAAAGAAAGACATACACGCGCACATAAAATGTTCTGTGGCTCAGAACACAGTATCACGGCACCATCTGCAGGCAACTTGCAATAATTGCCAAATACAATTTAGTGATAAGAAAAATCCTCTGATGAAAAAAATACTTACACATTCCACTGAGGTACTGCTTTAGTTTAATTATATATAAGAAATCATTTAACCTGCTATTCCAAATATATTTAGTGCTCATTTTTAAAAGATGAGTCTCCTCCTCCCACCAGTAACTGCATTATATATTTGAAATTAAGCAGATAAAACAAAACAAAACCCAATGCTGGGTGACAAAAATACAGTGAATTCACTTCTTCATTCTTCACAAAGACTGAAACCAATTTTCAGGATCATGATGAGCTAGAAATTCACCTAGGTTCAAAGACTTGTCTCTAGACTATGCAGCAACTTTGTCTTTCAGAAAGCCGTATGATCGACCCGACCTTTTTGGGGTCCAAAAGCTGTGGTTTCCCTATATTCAAAATCTGCAAACTCTGCCCCTGCAACCTTCTATAAATCTGCCATGAAATCCTCGAGGGGTGGTACAAGTATCACCTCTGCCACCAAAATGCCTGCTGCCACCAAGGAAACCAAGACCTCCTCTACCTCTGTACCTTCTACCGCTACAGTTTGCATGAAGGGATTCCAGATGTTTTGGCATTTAACCTTTCTTCAGTCCAGGTTGGTCTCCATTCTCTATTATCATCACAAGAAATATCAAAGAAGGATTTAGTTTTGTCATAATAGCAATTAGGTTCAAGTGGATCTTCATTAGCATTTGCTTCACTGTTTAGGGTATCAATTCTTGTGTGTCCTTTATCTTCACCATTTTCAGGCTTCTCCTGTTTCTCAAGTTTATCTTTTTTTAATTCAAGTTTATTATGAAATTCTCTATTGAATTCCTCCTTATTGTGCATTTGCACTTTTAAAGTTGTGGCAGTTTGGTATTGTTTATGAATTCTGAAAATAGATTTTGGATTGTATTTGTAAACTGGTCTGTTCCTCTGGGTGTATTAGATTCAGAGGTTTCACTTTCACTTTATTAAATCAAGATTACGGCTTTTATTTGACCACGTTATTAGGGTGACTTGGTTTGATTCCCCACCCCACCCCCTTTGTGGGATATATAAACAGATGCTTAATCAAAGACAGAAGTAAATACACAGAGAAGGAGAACACAGAGTTTAGTTTTGGATGCCCGAGGAGAGAACCAAACTGTCTGCTTGATAATTTGCAGCTGAAGAGACCAGAGCCCTGAACAGCTGAGAAAGCCTGGAAATACATGAGCCCCTGGGAGAGAGACAAGCCTTATGCTAGCCTACAGTTGAGACTGGAAGAAGCTGGGACCATGGGACTTAGGAGGGAGAGGAAGGCTGAACCCTCGCAGAGACCGGCAGCCATCTTGCTCCAACCCATGGTAACAGACTTTGGAGAAGGAAGTAACTTACTTTTTATGGCCTTGTGACTAAGCTTTTACCCCAAATAAATACTTTTAATAAAAGCCAACAGATTTCTGATATTTTGCATCAGTAGTCCTTTAGCTAACATACAAAAGTCAAAGTCTTTATCAAATTTTATTGGACCTTCTCCCCAAATACCAAATCTTCCTCCGCCACCTTGATAACCCCCATTCCTCTCCTTGGAGCAGAAGGAGCTCCTGGAACTACTTGTCTCTTGCTATCATTTCTGAGTTACTCATTTTCCAGTCTTGAGATTTTGTGTACTTCAGCTGTCCTGTGCTCTTTATTGCTTTTTGGTTGGTAGATGGCACAGGCCTGGTTGATACAGGGCTCCTTCTCCCAACAGGTGCTGGAACAGGTAAGTAGGCCAAGGTGGCCTGTATTGCTTATTCCATGGTTGGACTTTTTCCTCAAAAGGTCTAACTGAAGGCTTGAACGACCTTGAGATAACTGTTTTTAGAGATTTTGAATCCTGTGTAAAGGCAGAGCCAATGCCACTACTTTGGGATAAGGTACAGCTGTTTAATGTTTCTGTTCCAAAGGATGTCAAGGAGCTTCCAGCAACACCAATAGCACTAAACTGCTACCCAGCTGTGGCAGTTTGATATAGTTATGAATTCCAAAAATAGATATGGATTATGCTTGTAAACTGTTCTGTTCCTCTTGGCATGATTAAGTTATGATTAGGGTTTTGATTTGGCCATGTCAATAGGACTCAGAGATGAAACTACATGGCAGAGCAGAGGAGTTAGTTGGAGTTTTGAGTTGGAGTTCTGATGCTGAGTTTTAATGCTGGAGCCCGGGGAAATAAACACACAGAGGAGCTTGGTCATAAGGAAGGAGACAAGGCCCCGGAAAAGAGACGAGCTGTTCACCTGACCGTTCACAGCTTGCCTTGTGGAGGGAGGGAAAGCCTAGAGAGCCTCACAGTCTAAAACTGACCTTGTGGAGGAAACAGAAGCTGAGCCTGGAGAGAAACGAGCTCCAGGAGGAGAGGAACCCAAGAAGCCTGAACCCTGGCAAACGTCAGCAGCTATCTTGCTCTAACACATGGCAACAGACTGGTGAGAGAAGAAACTTAACGCTTTATGGCCGGGTAACTGTAAGCTTCTACCCCAAATAAATACCCTTTATGAAAACCAACTGATTTTTGGTATTTTGCATCAGCACCCCTTTGGCTGACTAATACACCAACCATTGAACTTGGACTGAACTGGCTATATTCCGACATTGTACCGAAAGGTCCGTAGGAACCCACTGACTTATGAAGAAGTACATGAACCTAGTGAAGACTGAACAATAGCTGGGCCCTGAGGCAAAGAACATTGTGGTTTCTTTGGCTCACAAACAGTAAGGTCTATAATACCACTTCTTCGAATATAATGTATTGGAAGACTTCATCTCAAGGTGGTATTGGACGATCTGTGGGTCTGTCTTCTGTACCAAAGGACCAAACTTTGTTGAGAGCTATGGTGGAGTTCTAAGTGTAGAGGATTCCCTATTAGCAGATCTCGGCCCTGGAGATGAGGCTGGTTTTGCTGCCAATGTAAGGGGTGCCCCTGCATGTGGCCGCTGCCTAGGCAGACCCTATGGCCACATCACTCTCCGCACGCTGCATAGGCGCCTACAGCAGCCACTTCAGACCCAACATGGTGGCAGGACCAGCTCTGCTCCCCTGCCCCAGCCTCCTGCCGCAAGCAGGGTGCCCAGGCAGCAGAATTCAGTACTTTTAAAAATTGTAAATGTTAGATTGTATATAGTAACAGAACAGAAAATCCATGGAACTACACTACACAGTGAACCCTAAGTTAAACCATGGACTACAGTTAATAGTACAGTTATAAAAATAGGCTCTCATCAATTGGAACAAATGTTCCAAACCAATGCAAGGTGTTGATAATAAGGTGGTGTATGAGAATCCTGTATTTTTTTTTTTTTTTTTTTTAAGATTTTATTTATTTATTCATTTATCCCCCCCTTGCTGCTTGTGCTCGCTGGGTCAGCCAACCACACCGTGCGGGTGGGCTTGCCTTCACCAGGAGGCCCCGGGAACCGAGCCCGGGGCCTCCCATATGGTAAACGGGAGCCCCACTGATTGAGCCACAGCCGCTTCCCAGAATCCTGTATTTTATGCATGATCTGTAAATCCACAACTTCTCTAATTTGGGGGGAAAAATGTTAATTGGGCAAGTATAGCAAGAAGTGGGCAGGAAGCCGGCCCTTCTATTACTTGAGCTCTGCTAGACTGCAAACGCCATTTGATGTTTTAGCTTTCCAGGTGGCTCTAGATAGAGTGGGGTGCTTCCTTTACTGCTGAAAAAGAAGGCTCAAGAGGAAAAAGGGACTCTGGCTTGGAAGCAAGATTCTTTCTTCTTAGAGACATAAAAATCTCAGCAAGTCAATTATTAACTCCAGTCTTTGGGCTTTATCAATTTACAAGGACATATGTTTTTTATGCTCATTTTATAGTCTAGAAATCTGAAGAGTTCCCAAGAGTGCTCAGGTAAGGAAATGCCTTTTCATTGGGATTTTCCTTAGAAAGGATTTTAATAGGGGCTTGTTATCATGAGGGTTTAGAGTCAGAATTTATATTTGTGAGGAAAAATGAAAGGCTATCAGAAATCATATAACTTCCTTTTATTCTATCTCTCCCAACCCCCTCAGTATTTCTCCCTCTTTATAAAGATTATTTCCTAGAATGTTATAGACTAAATCTTGGTCTGAGAAGCTCAATTGTAGTCCTTTTTGTTTTTATTTGATGGATAATTTTCTTTTCATGTAAGACAAATGACATGTTAAAATTATATTCTGTCCTCGTTAGTATAGTGGTGAGTATCCCCGCCTGTCACGCGGGAGACCGGGGTTCGATTCCCCGACGGGGTTAAAAAAAAAAAAAAATTATATTCTGTGAAAATATTTCTTAAAGATTGACTACATAAGTCATACATATTTATACAATTCAGGAATGCTTTGTGGTGGTGAAATGTTATAAACCAGGAGTATGAAAGAAACTGATGATCTTTGAAAGCAAGTATAAGTTGAACTAAAGTTAATGACTCTTCAGTCAGTTTCTCTCTGGGTACACTAGTTGATGGATGTGATACTTAACTAGAAGCTTAATGGCTAATGGGTGGAAGGAGTGATAGAGCTTAAGCTTATTTAGATCAGGGGCTGCATCTAATTTTCCCAGTGGCCCTTTATAAATTCTTGTTGAACTACTAACCAATTTGACTAAAAGTTATAGATATGAATTCATTCTTGACTCTGACATGAATTTCTGTGTGACCCGAAGTACTCACTTAATTACTTAAATATTGTAGTAAGAGAAATATGGTACATTTGAGCTGTAAAATCACTTGGTTCTGAGCTGCTCAGGGTACAGGAACAATGTCTTACCACTGAATTCACATTCTCAGTACTTCTGTCTGTGTAGGCTCATTCTTATCAGCATGTATTCATGCCTGTGTCTATCTCATCTCAAATATATATATATATTTATGTGTGTGTGTGAGAGAATAGCATTCATGAAAAACAACATACAAAGTTAGTAGTTAACTGCTACAGCCTTGCCCATATTCCCTTCCCCTAACCTCATCAGGGCACAGGCCTGACTCACAATATCTAGAGCTTGGATTCTCCACCTGATGGTTTTCTTGGGCTTTCAGAGTCTTGCCTCTCAGCATGGCAGGCCAAAAGTGGTGGGAAATTAATGTACTTCCTCTTTCCCCCATGACCAGGAGCAGCCCTCAATCAATTGTTAACTGGATAGTTCTCAGTTCTCTATTATTTTTCCTAGAATCTTCTTAAACGATTTGCTCTTATGTTCCTATTTCAAAGTCTGCTTCTGGGGGGACCCAAAATAAGACAGAAAGCCAACTCCTCCTTGACCTTTCCTTTAACTACCACCTTATCTCCTCTTTCTTGGACAATTTGTCATATTCATTCCTCAACCCTACTCTTTTTCATCTGTATTAGAAAAATTGTGGGTTTACAGAATAATCATGCATAAAATACTGGATTCCCATATACCACCCTGTTATTAGCACCGTGTGTTGGTGTGGAACCTTTGCTACAATTGATGAGAGCACACTTCTATAATTGTACTATTAACTATAGGTCATGGTTTAACTGGGCTCACTGTGTAGTGTAGTTCCATGGACTTTTTTTTTCTTTTCTGTTACCATAGAAAAATCTAACGTTTCCCCTTTTAATCACATTCAGATACATAATTCAGTGTTGCTAATTACAGTCACAATGTTGTGCTAACCTCACTACCATCCATTCCCAAAACATTCTAAGCCTTAACTTCTCATTTCTTATCCCTACCTTGGGGGTTCTGACCCTGTGAGTTTGCTTTTCCTAATTATTTCAAATTAGTGAGATCATATAATATCGGTCCTTTGTGTCTGGCTGATTTCACTCAACATGATATCTTCAAGGTTCATCCATGTTGTCACATGTACCAGGACTGCTGCATGTATATACACTGTATGTGTATCTCTTTTTATTTATCCATTCATCGGTTCATAGACACTTGGACTGCTTCCATCTTTTGGCAAGTTTGACTAATGCTGTATGAATATTGGTGTGCAAATATATGTTTGACTACCTGCTTGCAATTCTTTTGGGTATATACCTGGTAGCAGGAATGCAGGTTTGTGTGGTAGTTCTATACTTAACTTTCTGAGGAACTGCCAAACTGTCGTCCATAGTGGTTACACTGTTTATGTTCCCACCAGTAATAGATGAGTTTTCCTATTTCCCCACATACTCTCAAACACTTGTTATTTTACATTTTTTTGATAGCAGCCATTCAAATCGGTGTGAAATGGTATCTCATTATGCCTTTGATTTGCGCTTGCATTTCCCTGATGACTAATGATGTTGAGCATCTTTTCATGCGCTTTATGGTCATTTGTATATCTTCTTTGGAGAGATATCTATTCAAGTCTTTTGCACATTTTTAAAAATTGGGTTGTCTTTTTGTTGTTAAGTTGAAGGATTTCTTTATGTATTTTGGATAGTAAACCTTTATCAAGTGTGTGGTTTCCAAATATTTTCTCCCATTGTATAGGTGGTTGTTTTATTATCATGATAAAGTCCTTTGAGGAGCATTTTTAATTTTCATAAGGTCACATTTATCTATTTTTTCTTTTGTTGCTTGTGCTTTGGGAGAAACCATTGCTTAACACAAGATCCTGAAGAAACTTCCCTATATTTTTTTCTAGGACTTTGACCATTCTGGCTCTTATATTTAGGTCTTTGATCTATTTAACTGATTTTTTTTTTATAAGGTATGAGATAGGGAGCCTCCTTTGCTTGTTGAAGAGACTATTCTTTCCCAATTGAGTAATCTTTGCCCCTTTATCAAATACCACTTGGCCATAAATGTGAGCACTGATTGCTGAGCTCTCAATTTTATTCTATTGGTCTATGTGTCCTTGTGCCAATACCATGCTCTTGTGATTACCATGGCTTTGTAATAACTTTTAAGTTCAGGAAGTGTGAGTCCTTCAACTTCATTCTTTTTCAAATGACTTTAGCTATTCAGGACCCCTTATCCTTCCATATAAATTTGATGACTGGCCTCTCCATTTCTGCAAAGGTTGGAATTTCATTGAATCTTTAAATTGCTTTGGGTAGGATGCATCTTAATGATATTTAGTCTTCCCATCCATGAACATGGAAAGTCCTTCCATATATTTAAGTTTCCTTTGATTTCTTTTCGCAATGTTTTGTAGTTTCCTGTGTGTGAGTTCTTTACATCCTTGGTTAGATTTGTTCCTAGATATTTGATTTTATTAGTTGCTGTTGTGAATAAGATTTTTTTCTTAATTTCTTCTTCTAATTGTTCATTGCTAGTGTATTGAAATGCTACTGAATTTTGGGTGTTGATCTTGTACCCTGCCAGTTTGCTAAATTCATTTATTAGCTCTAGAAGCTTTGTAGTGCATTTTTCAGGATTTTCTGTATATAGGATCCTATCATCTGCAAATAGGGAAAGTTTTACTTCTTCCTTTCCAATTTGGATGCTGTTTATTTCTTTTTTGCCTAATTACTCTGGCAAGAACTTCCAGTACAATGTTAAATAACAGTGGTGACAGTGAGCATCCGTGTCTTGTTCCTGATCTTAGGGGGGAAGCTTTCAGTCTTTCATCTTAAGTAGGATGTTAGCTGTGGACTTTTCTATATGCCCTTTCTCATTTCTATCTGTATATATATTTCATCTGTTTTCCTTGTGATTACCATAAGGGTTAAAAATTAACATCCTAAATATATAACAATCATATTTAATACCAACTTAACTCTAATAACATATACACATACTTTTCCTATACACCTCTGTCCCCCAACCTTTTTTTTTTTTTGGTACTTGTTATCACTATACATTTGTACATAATATGTCCAAAATCATAAATTTAATTTTTATGCATTTGCATTTTTGCACCTATAAGAAGAAAGACCTGGAGTTCCATACCAAATATACTACAATAACACTGGAATTTATAATTACCCTGATGATTACTTTACTGCAGGTCTTTATTTCTTCGTGCCACTTTGAACCACTGTCTAGTGTACTTATCTTTCAGTCTGAAGAACTCCCTTTACCATTGCTTGTAGGGCAGGTCTAGTAGTAATGAACTCCGTCAGCTTTCGTTTATCTGGGAATGTCCTGGTCTTTTCCTCAATTTTGAAAGAAAATCTCACTGGATATAAAATTCTTGGTTGGCAGTTGTTTTCTTTCAGCACTTTTAAGTATTTCAACCCACTACCTTCTTGCCTCCATGGTTTCTGATGACAAATTGGTACTTTTTCTAACTGGAACTCTGTTGTAAATAACACATTGCTTTTTTCGTGCAGCTTTCAGGATTCTCTCCTTGTCCTTTGCATTCAATACTGTGGCCAATATATGATGGGGTGTAATTTTCTTCATGATTATTTGTATAGTGTTCTCCAGGGCTTCTTGGAAGTGCATATTCAAGTCTTTTGCTAAGTTTGGGAAGTTCTCTGTCACTATTTCTTTGACTATTCCTTCTGCCCCTCTCTCTCTCCTTCTTCTCCTTCTGGGACTCCCATAATGCATATATTGGTGTGCTTGATGGTGTCCCATAGCTGTCTTAGGCTAATTTTGCCTTTAATAATTCTCTTTTTCTTTCTGCTCCTCAGTCTGACTCATTTCAAATGTCCAGTCTTTGATTCTTTCTTCTGCCCACTCCAATATGCTCTTGAAACTCTCCTGGGAATTTTTAATTTCAATTATTCTGGTCTTCCACTCTAGTAGTTCTATTTGTTTCCCTTTTAAAATTTGTATCTCTTTACTATTACTATTCTTATATTACTCGTTCATTGTTTTCCTCATATCCTTTAGTTCTTTCTCAGTATTTTCCTTCATCTCCTTGAGCCTTTTTAAGATCATTTTATCTAAAGGCTTTTTTTCAGTATGTACACATTCTGGTTCTCTATGTTGATGTTTTCTGGATTTTTATCCTCTTCCTTTGGATGGGCCATAATTTCCTGTTTCTTTGTCTTGAACTTTTTTGTTGCATACTGTATATTTTCATATTTTAAAATGTTAACTCTGTGATTTATTCCCTGAAATGTCTATTTCTTGATTTTGTAACCTGCTGGTGATAAGACAGATTTTCTTGAGCTTCAACTCTCCTGTCATAAAGGTCTGCCCAAGGCAGTTGCAGTATGCAGGATTTTACCTGTCTTTCTTGGCTTGTATCTTATTCTAGGCTTTTGCTTATTGTTTTGGAGTTCTCCTGTTTACAGGAGTTTGTCATCTCTGTTTCCCAGGAGACAGACCTCCCTCTCCCAGGTGTTTGAAGCTGGCAAACCTTTGCCCCAGACTGCCCATTTCTATAGTTTCTTACAGTCCTTTCATTGTCTCAAGCTGCTTTTACCTGGAGAGCAAATTCTGGGAGGAGGGGCACACTGGAGAAGATTTTCCCAAGTTAGTCTTTTCCAGTCAAAACAGGGCAAGGGACCAATAAAGGAGGTGCAGACTTGCTCCATAATGCCCTGGGGAGGGCATCAGGAAGGGTACATGGGCTTCTTTCATGTCTCCCCAAAGCTGAGCTTTGGCGTCTCTCATCATGGTACCTTGATTTGCACATTACACGGCCTCAGAACTGTAAGCTTTTACCCCTAATAAAGTTTCCATTATAAAAGCCAACTCATTTCTGGTACTTTGCATCAGCAGCCCTGTGGAAAACTAAGACAACTGGTTTCCAATCAACGGAATGGAGATTAAGAACATGCTTAAATTGGGGCACATAATTCAATCTACTACAGTGTTCTTTTCCACGGATAAACATCAGTGGACATCCTGCTCTGGGGTGTCTTGTACTAGAAAATTGAAACAGGATATTTGCTAAATAACTGGAGAGTTAGGGCTGAATCCTAACTCTCCTTTCATTAACCTCATCACCTCCTTACTTCATTCACCTTTATTTTTTTCTGTTCTGAAGTTTTACTGAAGACATTCCTGAAGAATCATCCAGGTTGCGACACTGTAACAATGATTCAGCTGACGGCTACCCCCACAAGTGCACTTGTTGATGAGCCAGTCCATATCCGAGCTACAGGGCTGCCTCCTTCTCAGGTGGTGGTTTTCGAGGCATCAGTGACTGATGAAAAGGGGAACCTGTTTCACTCTCGAGCATACTACAGGGCTAATGAAGCTGGTGAGGTGGACCTGGAGCATGCTTCTGCACTAGGAGGTGACTACGTGGGAGTTCACCCCATGGGTCTCTTCTGGTCCCTGAAACCAGAAAAGATACTAAATAGACTGATGAAAAGGGATGTGATGAATAGCCCCCTCAAGGTCGAACTGAAACTTTATGACTCAAATATCCTAATAGTAAATCTACCCATGGCTACTCCAAAGGCCAGCCTGACTGTGGAGAGGTGGTACGTGGCACCTGGTGTCACACGGATCCAGGTTCGAGAAGGCCGCCTTCGGGGAGATCTCTTTCTCCCTCCAGGTAAGTAGAATTTTTCTTTTGGTTGTCATTCTGGTTTATCTTGTTTTTGAAAGCCTTTCCTAGATGTTCTACTTGGATATGAATATTACATATGAGCACTCATTTCCTGGCTTAGAGTCAGAGTTATGTTAGGCTCAAAGAAAGGGTATGGTAATGAGCCAGATCCATTGTAAATTTCATCTCAATGCTTTTGAAGCTAGGCTTTGGAAAGGAGTATTTAGAATTCTTTTATGATTTGAAATTTCCCTAATATTAGCTTAATGGGAACTTTATTTTTATTTTTTATTTTATTTTATTTTTTCAAACAATTTATTGAAGTATATCATTCATATATGAACATACACAAACCACAAGTGTTCAGCACACACCGTGAACCCACAAAACAAACATCATACAGGGCTCCCACACATCACCCCACCACAAACACCTTGCATTGCTGTGAAACATTTGTTAACAATGTATGAAAGCATTGTCAAAGTATTACTTCTGACTATAGTCCGTATCTTACTCCCCTATACTTTTTAAAAAAGATTTATTTACTTATTTCCTTTTATCCATTTTTAGCCCCCCCCCCCCCACCTTCCCCGTTTTTGCTGTTTTTGTGTCCATTCGCTGGGCAACTCTCTGTGTCCACTTCCTGCCCTCTATTCTCATCCTTCTCCTCCTGTCTTCACTGGGATTCGATCCTCGGAACCTTCGATGTGGGAGAGAGGCGTCCTACTGCCCGTACTAACTTAGTTCCTGGTTTTTCGGCTTGTCTCTTCTTGGCTCTCCCTTGTGTCACTCTCCTGTTACGTCATCGTCTTGCTGTGTGGCTCACGGGGCCTGACGGCTCACCCGCGCATGGGGCCTAGTGGCCCACGTGCCTTCTATATTTTTCTTTTTTTAAATTTTTACTGGGAGGTCCCGGGGATCGGACCCAGGTCCCTCCATATGGGACATGGATGCCCAACCATCTGAGCCATATCCGTCCCCCTGTTATATCTCTTAAGGTTGACCAAAGATACCCAAAGTTACAGTCTTTTCCCATACAGGATGGTCATATAATAAATCAGGATTGTGTTTATCACCAGCATTCAAAAACCAGACCTAAGGAGAAAAACTAGGTCTGGGGACACATGCATGGTTTCTAATATAGCGACTGTTTCGCCTACCCTGATTATCACAAAATCAGGACAGCGAGAATATTCGCATAGGAACTTTATTAGAATGATGCCATGTTCCAACTCTTGTGGGGCTCAGCCACATCTGAGTTTGAATTTCGGCATAAAGACACATTATATAAGCTTGTGACACAATAATCTGAAAAATTCCAACAAATAAAGGGGTGTATATAGTTTCTTAAATTATAAATTACAGAAAATATTCCAGAAATTACCACACAGCATGCTTCCAAGTAGAGCTTCCCGGAACACAAAAAGTATCTCACCGTATTCTTCACATCCCAATAATTTGTGTGAAATAACTGTTTACATATGTATGAGTGATTACTGAAGGCTTAATGAAGCAAAGTAAATTTTTCAGAAGAAGCCATCAGCAAGCTCAGGTTTTAGGGCTCTGAAACCTCTGCTTTCAGACATGTATGTTGACCTGGATATGGCTAGCACCACACCAGAATGTATTCTTTTCATTTTTCCAAAAAGTCCACAACTAGAAGTTGTGAGGAGATGGAAGAAGGGAAGAATTAGAGGTGGACTATGGTGATGGAGTTATAGGCGGCCTCTCCAATAACAGCTGGAGAGATTCAAGGCTAGCCTATACAGACTCTTTCTGCCTAAGTCTCTAGGGCAGAAGCAATTCAGTGTTTTTAACTGACACCAAATATTTTGTGAGGAAATACAGCATCCCAGTTTATTGGATACAGAGATCAAGAAATAAATGACAAAAGCTTGCTGTACTCCTGTTCTCTCATGCCAGTTCAAAACTAGGATATCCTAGGGTCTAATATTTCATCTCAGGATGATGTTCTGGTTTAGGATATGCCAACAGTGAATCTTCACAGGCAGTGACTGCTGGGATTCCTACTTCAGTCATTTCATTGGGAAATACAAGGAAGCACACTTTGACAAGTTGAATATGCACTGTAGCTTGCCTTTCCCCTGATGAGGAGCTCAAATGCTTTTGTCTCTTAGAAGAGGGGGTATCCTCTTTGTATATCTTTCCTTAAAGCTGACTATAACACAGATAAAGGTTTGCTTTTTGAAGTCTTATTTACTCCTCAGAACTTTTCAGAGAAGCTAGTTTAATTATTATTTGCACAACACTATTTTGTTATATTAGTAAGGAAAATGCTTGCATTGAAGTTTGAAATACTAATGAAAAATCATTCCTAATCATTTATTGAAAATAGTCCTAATCAATATAGTCACCATGATATTTCCTTTCTCCTCTTTCTCCTTCTCAACTTCTCTTTCTTCTTTTTTGCAACTTAAGACAATAATAACAGCATTCTTTAGAAAACTTTCTATACTCCCCTTTGCGACATTATTGGGACCAGTCATCCTTACTTAAAACCATTCAGAATTGAATGGGCTACTTCAATACACTGCATCAGAATTCACTTTTAATGCCAGGAGCTCTGCTTTAGTCTGAAAAGAATCTCCCAATATAGCTAGCAGGAGTGGAAAATCTCAGCCAACTTCAATTTTCACTATATTTTGACAGCAGTGAGAGACCAGAATATTTATATTACATCACCTATATCTTCTCAGGTAGAGACTGTCACTGGATGACCAGATAAGTTCAGTAGAACACTTATTTCGGGACTGAAACAAAATCATAATTTTATAGCATTTTCTGGGTCAGATAACTTGGGAATTTGATTATATTTATGGATCCCCCTCCCCAAAAAAGGCACATATGAATAAATACACTCTAATCTGCATATAATTTCAAAGATTCTTTCACTTACTGAGGTCCTTTGTGTACTATTTGCAGGTTAAGAAACTCTAGGCTTCTTATACCACTTGTCCACACAAGTGGACCATTTGGGATCCCCCATTTTCCTTGCCTTTAGAGAAGTATACATGGTAGTCCAATCAAGCTTCTGGATATTGCTTACATGATATAATGAATAGGAATTTTGCACCAGATTTAAAGCTGAAAATGCTGGAGCTCAAAATTTGAGATGCATTCCTTTTCTTAATTTTCAACATTTCATTTCTTTTATTCATTTTCTAGTCATATAAAATCCAGTCTTTTTTCTCCCAGGAGAAGGCCCTTTTCCAGGGCTAATTGATTTACATGGTGGTTTGGGTGGCCTGGTCAGATTCCGGGCCAGCCTCTTGGCCAGTCGTGGCTTTGCTTCTTTGGCCTTGGCTTACTTTAACTATGAAGACCTGCCCTCCCAGTTGGATTTGGAGTATTTTGAAGAAGCTGTCAACTTTCTTTTGCAACATCCTAAGGTAATTTTTGTCTCTTTAATAGATTTCAGTCCCTTTTTCTTATTAAATGGAATATTTGTCCTTCAAGTATGATTCCATTTTGGTGACCAAGAGCCTCTATTATGCACATGTCCATTCTTATGGCTTAGTTCTTCTTTTTTTTTTTTTTAAGAAGCTTTAGATTACATAAATATTACATAAAAAATATAGGGGATTCCCATATACCTCACCACCACCCCCTACATTTTCCCCCATTAACAGTGTGTGTTAATGTGGCACATTTGTTACAATTGATAAACACATATCGAAACATTGCTACTAACCACGGTCTATAGTTTACGTTATGGTTTACACTCTGTCCCGCACAATTTTGTAGGTTATGACAAAATATATAATGGCCTGTATCTGTCATTGCAATGTCATGCAGGACAATTCCAATGTCCCAAAATTGCCCCATGTTACACCTATTCTTTCCTCTCCCTCCCCTCAAAACCTCTGGTGGCCACTTGTATCAGTGATACAAGTTCTTTCATTATTAGAATAATAATGTCTACTTTAGTCCATAGTTGCATTCCTCCCTTGTTTGTTCATTCCTCAGTCTTGAGGATTTGGGGATGGTGATGCCCACTCTGTTTCTGATTGAGACGGGGCTTAGATCCCATGGGGCAGATGGATGGATCTGTCTTTCTTGCAGTTGCAGACACTCTCTGTTTTTTGGGATGGGCGTTGTCCATCATCATCCTTTTGTTAGTAGGCCTGGGTGAGTCTGATGAACTGGAGAGTAGGTGTTGGCTGCAACTCTGCTGAGCATCAGTGCTCAACCGGCACATGAACAGACCAAAGGTTTAAGTCTCTGGGATATATATTTAATGAGCATAGTGCTAAGTATAGGTTCAAATAAAAAGGTCTGGAAAGCCATGTGTAGGGAAATTATAAATGAGTCTAACTCTGTTACACTGGGGAGCATATATTCCAAAGTAAGGCCCCCTGACAGGGTGCCAAATACCTGAGATTGTCTGCCCTGCTTATAGTGTCTAGATGTCTCTAGAGCCCTTAGGAGTCCTGCTGTTTGAAGCACTGTTTACTGTGGCAGTCAATGAGATCCTGCTGAGATGTGCATAACCCTAACCTTTGGAATGACCTCCTGACTCACTTTGAAATCTCTTAGCCATAAAAACTCGTTTGTATTTAATACTTCTTCCTTTTGGTCAAGGTCTTTTTCCAAATGCATCCTTAGTTGATGGTATAATTCTTATTTATAGTGTTTTCTGTTCAGAAAGACGAAATGCATAGGAAGGTTAGAAATTTTCCAGCTTGGTGTCTAGAGGAATAGGCTCTAGAATTCAGATAAATTCAGACAAAACTTGAATTCAGACAAAACTTGGTATGTTTAATTTGTGTTCACACTACTCTTTGGATTATGTTTAATTTCTGGCCCCCCACTCATTGGTTTTGTGACTTTGTACAAATTACTTATATTCTGTAAGCCCTAGTTTCCTTGAATATAAAATAAGATTATAATAGAGGTGGAGAGAATAATAAAATAGGGATACTTCCAACTTTATAGAGTTATTCAAAAATTAAGGGAGTCAATCCTTATCCATACTTAGCTTGGAACTATTACCAGTATGTTGTTACCATGCTATAAACATTAGTTATTATTTTTATCTTCTCATCATCACACTCAACAGTTAATCTAATTTTATTGGAGCCTGGGTCTGAATCTTTAGTTCTTGAGAGTCTCTAAATCTCATATTGTTGATCTTTCTAATCTATAAACCTTCTCAGAATCTTTAAATATATGCCTACTATTTTTCTAAGCCAGGTGCCTAAATATTAACCTTGCTTTGTTAGCAAGAATAGATCAAAATTAAATGAAGTATTAGTACCACATCTTTTTTTCAAGCAAGCATCCCCCAAATATAATCAGGCTTGCCATATTAGCATGAGCAGGATTTAGTGATAACACAATTCATTGTAAAAATAACAGGCGATCATAGAGACAGAGAGTATCAGCTGCCAGAATTGTCTTTCTGACCCTGGCAGGAACAAAACTAACAATTTTTGACCACTTCTACTGCTCTTGCTGAGGTGTGAGCCACTAGCATCTTTTGTTGGGACCACTGTAATCATCAGCTCACTAACTCTCCCTGCTTCATGGCCCCCTGCATTCCAAATGGCATGTGGTATCATCTTTTGAAAATGCAAATCAGGTGTCACAATTCCTTTGCTGAAAACCCTGCAGAAGCTCCCCAGTCACCAGAGTAAAAGTCAAAGTTCTTACATCGCTAAGTTACCTCTCTGACTGCTCCTCTTAGTTTCCCCAACTCCTTCAGCTTTACTTCCACTGGTTTCCTGCTAGTCCAGCCAGGATGGCAACATTCTTGCTTTAGAGCATTCATTGTGGTGTTCCCTTGGCCGTTAGTGCATCTGTCACACCCCCGCAATGCCTTGCTGCCATAAACGTTGTCTATTTTTTTTTCAAGATTTATTTTTATTTATTTATTCCTCCCCACCCCCCGCTCGTTGCTTTGCGCTCGCTGTCTGCTCTCTGTGTGTTCTTCTGTGTCTGCTTGTCTTCTCATTAGGTGGCACCAGGAACTGATCCTGGACCTTTAGGAGTGGGAGACAGGCTGCTCAATCTCTTGCTCCACCTCAGCTCCCTGGTCTGCTGCATCTCTTATTGTCTCTCTTCTGTGTCTCTTTTTGTTGCATCATCTTGCTGTGCCAGCTCTCCTGTGCAGGCCAGCTCGCCACACAGGCCAGCTTGCCTTTCACCAGGAGGCCCTGGGAATCAAACCCCGGACCTTCCATATGGTAGATGGGAGCCCAGGTCCTCGAGCCACATCCGTTTCCCTAGTTAGCTTCTTATTTTCCTTTAAGTCATGTGCTTAAATGTGACCTACTCAATGAAGAGTCTACCCTGATCACCGTACACACCGCTGCACGTTGCCTCTGTTTCCTTACCCCAGTACTTCCTGTACTCTCAGTCCCCTTCACCTCACCCTACTTTGTCTTAACCCTTTCCGGAATATCATCTAATTTACTTACTTGTTTATTGTTTGTGACCTGTTTCCTCCTGTTTTGTTCACTGATGTCCCTTGAGAACCCAGAAAAATCTTTGGATCAGTTGATACTTTTGAATGGCTGAATAAATGAACAAAACCACCACAGCAGTAACTAAAACAACAAGAATAAAATAGCTTCCATTTGCTCTGTGTCATTTACATGGCTAGGTGCTTTGCATATGTTATTTCATTTTCTCTTCACTGAAAGCAGCCTTGTGCGGTAGGTAGTATTATGGAATAAAATATTAAAGTTTGCACAATTCATAGACTCTCTCATTAAGTCCCTAGCACTTAGAGCAATTCTATTTGTTTTCTACTGTTTCTTCCAACTGGCAGTGAATTCCTTGAGGACAAGGAATTGTGTCTTTTATCTCTTTATTTTCAATCCTCACAAGGCATGTGATCTACAAAGAAGGGTTCTTTAATAC
Source organism: Tolypeutes matacus (assembly GCA_026826555.1). Classification (NCBI taxonomy): domain Eukaryota; kingdom Metazoa; phylum Chordata; class Mammalia; order Cingulata; family Chlamyphoridae; genus Tolypeutes; species Tolypeutes matacus. Next base: position 5,633,211 of record JAKSZT010054401.1, on the reverse strand, counting down.
CAGGCAATGGTATTACAATGTGGAAGACAAAGTTTAGAGGAGTCTGAAAATATTTCTGATTCTGTAATTTCGCATTCCTCCTTCATCTGTCTGTTATATTTAAGAGGGACCACCTGCCCCAGCATCACTGAAAACCTTTTCCTTCCCTTGGTTCTCTGTGTCCTATCATAGCAACTCAGGATTCCTCTGATTGACTTTTCATGTTCCATCCTATTAATTTCAAATTCATTCTATTTCTTTTCCAACATGATGCCTTTCCTCTGACAATCTAGAGAGCTGAATTAATGTAACAACTGTCATCACATAATTTCCCTATAACTGGTGTTCAGATTTGTTTTGTGCCCATTTTCCTTGTCTTATCTACTGTGCTGGAATTCCTTTGGGACTTTTTACACTTGACACATAGAAGAGTGCTGAATACATATTTGGCAGTCGACAGAGATGGTCAAATTGTTGGAGAACTATCAGTAAAATTCAGTATGTTTTTCAGAGTTATAGAACAGAAGAAAATGGTTCAGCACAATCCATTGTTACTTACACTTTCATTATTACTGCTGTAGAGTATGCTAAATGAGGAAGAGAATTGCCTAGTTATTTCCATTTCTTTTTCAGGTCTCCGGCCCAGGTGTGGGGGTGGTGTCTATAAGTAAGGGAGCTACTATTGCCCTCGCTATGGCTATCAGTTTGAAACAAGTCACAGCCACAGTCGTGATTAATGCACCTACCGTTGTTATAGGTGAGCCACTCAAGTATCATGATCTGACCATTCAGCCATTGCCTTATTCTCCAGAGCTCCTTTCCGTGGATGCCTTGGGGCTCTTAAATTTTCGTGACCTTCTGTGTGACCCCCAAGCTGAGGCCAGTTTGCCTTCTCTCCTCCCCATTGAAAAGGCCCAGGGACATTTCCTCTTCATTGTGGGAGAAGGAGATAAGAATGTCAACAGCAAAACATATGCCGAGCATGCCACAGAGCAACTGAAGAGAAGTGGGAAGAACAACTGGACCCTGCTCTCTTACCCTCAGGCAGGTCACCTGATAGATCCTCCTTATACCCCACTGTGCTATGCCTCCCAAATGCCCAAGAGCCCCTTCACCATATGTTGGGGAGGAGAGGTGATCCCACATGCAGCTGCCCAGGAACATTCCTGGAAGGAGATCCAGAAGTTTCTCAGGAAGCATCTCATTCCATTTGTGACCAGCCAACTCTGAGAAGAATAGCTATTCCAGCGTAATGGAGAAGTAAATCCATCTGTCAGAAGTTTTTCTTGATTGTCTTATTTGATCCCTTTTAAGAAGAGGAAAGAAAATGGGCATAATTATGAAGGGTGAAGGAAGGCAAATTGAGATTCTTGATGCTTTGACTTGGGTTTTCACTTACCTTATTACCATCCAGTGGCTTTTTGTGATTGAGAAGAAGGCAGCATAAAGATACATGGGTCTTCAGAATAGTCTTTTATTCATATAAATAATTTTAGAGATTTACCTACCATAAGTATTCCAGTTCACAGTTATAAATATTCTCAAATCAGAAAACCTCAACTTTGAAGTACACATACATTGGCTTAAAAAAGACATGAATGAAACTTAATTTTGACATTTGTCAATTTCCTAAGACTCAAAATGACTATGCTTTATTAATAAAGTAATAATGCTTGTATATCTCAGAATTGAATATGAGTTTGCTATCTTTTTATCCCAACTGGAAAACCAGAGCTGTGTTAAGAATATTCATCATTTTTTGATTGGTAGTGAAGTTGATCTAGGAGATACAATACTTGAACCTATGGACAATCAATTATCTAATAAAGTATAATAAAAGAAAATAACTTTGTTTCACAACTTCTGCAGCAAGTTGGGCTTTTCCAGAAATGATATGGGAACAAATTGAGTGGAGCAATAACCCAGGTCATGTGGATGGGATGATAATGGAGAACATAGAGCAGTCCAAATTAATATGTGCAAGGTAAAATCTGAGGCCTCTTTAAAGTTTCACATGCATCCCAGGTATTTCTTTGTTACAAAAGCAGAATATGTGAAAATAAAGAAGCAGGTAAGGTTATACCAGTACACTGGGAATAGAACATAAAGGATTATTAAAAGCCATGCAATGAATCTTTACTTCATCCTGTAGGCAGTAGGAAGCAATGAAGAATTTAGAGTTGGAAAAAGACATAATCAAATATATATGAGGTAACTATAATTTTGTGGGCCCCCTTCCTCTCTCTCTTCCTCTTCAAGCCAGAATTTCTCGTCTCTTGCTATAAAGGGTGTCCCTGTGGTGTGGGTGGAACCAGTGCTTCCCAATTCCGCACTCACAAAGTGGGCACGTGGCACAGATCTGGCATGTTGGAATATCTTACTCCTTTGACGACAATGATTAGTTCAAGGAAGGGCATGTAACCCAAACCAAGCACATCATAGCACAGCCCCTCCCCAGCATTTTGGAATTGTTAGCTACATGGATGATGAAAACCTGGAGCTGCTTGTATCCGTCCTACCCACCAAGAGAGGAAAACAAAGATCAAGTCAGGGATTATAGAGAGAGAATAAAAGACAGTCTTGGTGTCATCAGCAGAATCCCTGGATCCAATCATGTTTATAGCCAATTCTATCCCATGAATTTATTTCTTGTTTCAGCCAATTCATTCCCATTTCCATTTACCAAACTTCTGTCATTTTTGAGTAGCTTTCAGTATTTTGCCACATCTGTTTCACCTCCATTTTGTTAAAAGCTTTTTATTGCAAAGCATAATACACCCAGAGAGAACAGGGCAGAGTAGGCATCTTCAGGCATCTGACCTTCCACAGCAACATTAAAATATCAAGCAGTGTCGCCAGGTTCACTTTGTCACAACTCTGAAAAACCGTCAAAGGTTTATATCAACCAAACTCATTCAAGAAAAATGCAACTTAAAAAATGGTAAGGAAGCATTGTGGCAATTTCATTTTCCTTTACCCCAACCTCTTTCCCAGCGTAGCGGTGGCCTTGAAGATGTCAGCCTGCATTCCCAGTGTAGGACCCTGGTTGCTGGTTCTAGAAGGAGCAGCACAGATGGTATTCACAAAGAATTGTGTTTGTCTGTTCTAACGTGTGAGGGCTATCTGAAATACTGATTCAAGGTACTTGTCTTTATTGCACCTAACTCAGAACTCAAGGTGGAAAAGTAGCAGGTATTCCTAGAAAACATTTTAGGCAAATGAACAGGTTCCTGGGACAAATGATTACAGCTGAGGCATACAAAGGAGCCCAGAAAGCCTGGGAGGAAAAGTTGGAGAGACAGTTTCTTTGGGAAATTAGGATATTGAAAAGCTCCCATTTTTACTGGGGAATTTAGAATGCATCCCCAGGTCAGGATGCATGCTCAGAAAACACCTGAGAAGGGTCTAAACTTTTACTTCCGGCTGATATCTAGACTCAGTGCAAGCAGGAAGTGAAGGCTAAGGCAAAGTTTTGTAAGCCTTTCAGAAAAGCTTTGAAGGAGTACCCCAGCGTGGAGTCAATCTGCAAAGACTGGAGGAGGTATTTTTCTTTTTCTTTTGTCTCTCTTAGTTTCTCTCTCTCTCTCTCTCTCTCTCTCTCTCTCTCTCTCTCTCTCTCTCTCTCTCTCTCTCATCTATTTAGCTATCTATCAATCATCTACCAATAATCTATCTTTTTTTGGCTCCTCGCATTTAGGGAAATCTCTGTCGAAGCTCTCACTGAACACAAGCTAAGGAACAGATATTTACAATGCTAACATGACAAAGAATGTGAACTTAAAAATAGGTTAGAGACCTTTCCCCTGTGGCCTCTGTCCAGGCAGGTGCCCCCAGAGCTCCAGACACTTACAAGGGATCAGCCATGGACTTCGGGCAGATGCCATCCCTGGTTTGGCTAGTAGGACGTCACTTGAATCACACTTGGGAAATGAATCAAAGGATGATTTGAAAGTAGGGCATCCTTGGCCTCCAGAAGGGAGGAAATTGTGGCAGGCAGAGAGTCTTTGCATGGCTTTCAGTTGCCTTGACCTGAGTAAAAAATCTGCCTCCATCAGAATCTCAGATGTCTGACAAACCTGTGCAACACCAAGATAAGATACCACATTACATTTTTTTGTACGGTCGCTTTGGGCTCCTCTTAGCTGTGACAGTTTCTCAGACTTTCCTTGTTTTTGATGAACTTGGCAGTTTTGAAGAGTATTGGTCAGGTCACTACAAAAATTCTGCTTCAATTTCCCTTCTCCACTTGGATAATTGGCTACTTTGAGATCTTGGCTCAGTCAGTACTTCTGCAGAGAAGCCTTGCCTGCAACAGAGCACCATATACCTGTCCATTACATTTACTACAGAGCCAGATACAGTCAGAGGCCATGTAAGAGCGCTTTGAAAGGTATTATTCACCAGCTGCTGTGGGTTTACCTCACTCCCCTACACCAAGCAGCCTTGATTCTACTGACAGCTGACTAAAAAGCCTCAGTCAGTGAATATTAATAGCTGTGTCATAATGTACCCAAAATAGAATAAATAAAGACATGAAAATACTGTGCTTTTCAATAATAGCCCAGTAGGTAAAAATAACGTGCTGGTTTTTTGTTTGTTTGTTTGTTTTGTTTTTTTACCATTTTTTGGACAAAAAAGGGTATAAGATTTCCAAATGTTTTGCTAGTGGACCCTAAAGATATAACCTCAAGCACAACTATTTGGAAACTCAGTTTAGCTTCAAAAACCATTAAATGAAAATAATTGATTTGCCATTCAGATTTGAGACATCTGCTAACTAAAATATATGTGTGGGCTTTTGTTACTTTTTTACAATCCATAAATATCTTTAGAAATGTCACAAAGAAGCAGCTACAGCCCACCTCAAGCAACACAAACAAACCTTGAAGAGGGAGAAGAATCTGATTTTAAGAGTTACCACATTATAACATTCAAATTGTACCCATTTCCACAAGCATTTTGAAGCATATAAAGTAATAAGAAAGGATGACCGTTTTCAGAATAAGTGAATACAAATTGACTATGAGGAATCATAGATATAGAAATTACTAAACAAAGACTTTAATCAACTCTCTTAAATATGCACAGAGGGCTAAGGGAAACCATGGAAAAAGGATAAAAGAAACCAAGAGAACAACATATGAGCAAATAGGGAATATCAATAGATAAAAATTATAAACAAATTCTGGAGCTGAAAAGTACAATAATTCACTAGAGGAATTTGAGTAGGCAGAAGAAAGAATCACCAAACTTGAAAACAGGTTAATCAAAAGTATACATTGTGAGGAGCAGAAATTTTAAAAATGAAGGAACATGAATAGAGCCTAAGAGACCTGTGGAACACCATCAAGTGTATCAACATATGCATAATAAGAATCCCAGAATGAAAAGAAAAAGGGGCAAAAAGAATATTTGAAGAAATAGGGACAGAAAACCCCAAACTTGACAAAAAGACATATAACTAACACGTTCAAAAAACTCTATGAACTCCAATAAGGATCAAAACAAAGAAAGCCTCATCAAAACACATTACAATCAAATTGTCAAGCACCAAGTTCAAAGAAAGAATCTTTTTTTGTACTTCTTCCATCCTCATGCCTTTCCAAAGAGCACTAATGGGCATATTTGTGCATGTGAAAAAATTGTGTAAAGTATTTAGAATGATCTCAAATTAATAAAACAAAACAAAACAAAACCCACAGCTCAACATACACATATATATAGTTTCTTTGCAGGGATAGAAAAAGTTTGGCCTCAAGAACAAGAAGGGCAAGGTAATACTGTACTCCTAAAAGGCCTAGTCCATTTCTACTGATTTGGACTTTAACATTTAAGCAGAAAACTTCATTTCTCTAAACACAGAATATGTTTTAAACTATGAATAATTCACACATGAATATCAATTTGCTTGGCATTTTTAAAAAAATCACAATTTCTCTTAATAGATCTGTATTAGGTTCAAAGTCCATACTCTAGCATTCAAGATACCCATCACAATGGCTCTAATTGGGATTATGTAAAGATCAAGTAAGAGGTCATATTTATTCCAAAGTTGCTAAAATATGCTAATTAAATTAAATTTGATGCTTTATATTAAAAATAAAATCTTTGGTTTACTTCTCAGACATCTGTAACATAATAAATAGTGGGCAGCATTGTAACATAATAAATTTTATGATACCCTGAAATTTGATGAGTTTTCTTTTAAAAAATTCATAATATACTTCATTTTAGCCTTAAACTACAGTATCAATGAACAGCTTTGCAGAAATAACAATATAAACACAAAATGCTACTATATATATATATATTTTTTTTTTTTTACTTTCATGGAGCCCTTTTATTAAAAGTAAGCAAGGGAAGCAGATGTGGCTCAATTGGTTGGGCTCCCATTTACCATATGGGAAGCCCTGGTTCGATTCCCAGGACCTTCTGGTAAAGGCAAGCCGGCCTGCATGGTGCGGTGAGCTGGTGCAACAAGATCATGCAACAAAGGGAGACAAGCAGACACAGAAAAACACGCTGCAAATGGACACAGTGAGCACAAGCAGCAAGGGGAGGATAAATAAATTAAAAAAAAAAAAAGTAAGCAAAAGAAATTTACAGAAAAATAGAAAACAAACAAAACAACAGACCATTACGACAGGCCCTTGCTATTGATGATTGTACTTATGAACCTTTTTTGTGAAATTGAAACTTAGCCTAGTATTATATATTGCCTAAGAATTACCTCCTAAAAGCCTCCTTGTTGTTCAAATGTGGCCTCTTTCTAAGCCAAACTCAGCATATAAATGCACTACCTTCCCCCCCAGCGTGGGACATGACTCCCGAGGATGAGCCTCACTGGCACCAAGGGATTATTTCCAAGCACTAATTAGCAATGCATCTGGAAAAAAGATCTTGAGCAAAAGGGGGAAATGGTAAATACAAATGAGTTTTTATGGCTAGGAGATTTCAAAGTGAGTTTGGAGGTCATTCCAGAATTTACACTTATGCATGTCCCCACAGGATCTCATTGACTGCCACAGAAAACAGTGCCTCAAATAGTGGGGCCCTGAGGGCTCTAGAGACATCCAGACATTATAAGCAGGGCAGAGTTCAGGAATTCGGCACTCTATCAGTAGGCCTTACTTTGGAATTTATGCTCCCCAGTGTAACAGAGTTAGACTCATTTATAATTTCCTTACACATGGCTTTTCTGTCCCTTTTATTTGAACCTATAATTAGCACTATATTTGTTAAATGTATGGCCCAGAGACTTAAATCTTTGGTCCATCCACATGCCAGTTGAGCCCTGAATGTTCAGCAGAGTTGCAACACCTACTCTCCAGTTCATTGGACTCACCCAGGACAACTAACAAGGAGATGATGATGGGCAATGCCCATCCCAAGGTACAGAGTGTCTGCTACTGCAAGCAAGACAGTTCCATCCATCTGCCCCATGGGATCTAAACCCCCTCTCAATCAGAAACAGTGGGCATCACCACCCCCAAATCTTTAAGATTGGGGAATGAACAATGGACCAAAGTAGACTTGTTATTATTTGACTATAGACATTATTATTTTAGCAATGGAAAGACTTGTATCATTGATGTAAAGGCAGTAGCCACCAGAGGTTCTGAGGGGAGGGAGAGAAGAATAGGTGTAACATGGGGGCCTTTTTGGGGACATTGGAATTGTCCTGCATGACATTGCAATGACGCATACAGGCCATTATATATTTTGTCATAACCTACAAAATTGTGCGGGACAGAGTATAAAGTATAATGTAAACTATCATCCAGTTAGTAGCAATACTTCAATATGTGTTCAATTGTAACAAATGCACCACACTAATGATGTTGCTAATGTGGGAAAGTGTGGGAGGGAAAGGGAGTAGTAGGTCATATGGGAATTCCCTATATTTTTGATATAACATTTATGTAATCTAAAACTTCTTTTAAAATAAAAAAAAAATTAAAAATAACAAAAAAAACTTCAAATCATGAACTATAAATTTAAATTGCCCGGTTTTCCTTCCAACTTTAGGGGCCTTTTCGCACAATACTTTGGGCACTACACAGGTGCAACTTTGAATTATGGCTCTTTCTTTTTTTCCCAGGCCTCTTTGCTTTATGTGCAGCAATCATTACAGACATGGCTGAAATCACAGCGTATTTCAGAGAAAGCCAGAATTAAGCACAATAAACATTTAAAAAATAACAACTTCCTAAATATTTATTAATTACATTAGGGGAAATCTTTAGTATGAAGAGTTTTTATACAAGTTGATGAAATGTACAAGCAGTGAGGAGAGACTCCAGCAGTTTCAAGAAGGGCAAAATTAGAATGCAACAAAGATATAAAATATGTTACAGTGAACAAAAATAACGTGCACCAAAATAATCAGGACATGATAGAAATGCTTTTCCTAAAAAAAGATAACGGTATTTCACAAAAACCTGAACATTTTACATGTTAGTACTAAAAACGTAGGTGAGGGTAAGACTTGATCACATAGTCTCATCACATAAATGTTTACCAATACCCCAGCTGGAGTCTTCTTTTGGATTATTACGATTCTCTGCCTGTAGAGGGAGCACTGTGTACAAGCTAATGATATCATCCTGAAATTATGCTCCTGGGAGTTTCCACATTATCTGCTCATCTAGTATCTTAATGAAAAGGCCCTGAAGAGAATAAAGAAAACCTAAAGGGAAGATGTCTGGGTTTTGTTGTTGTCGTTTGTTTGTTTTTATTAATACTTGTCACTGGTAATAGCAAAAGGGAGACCTGGCTGTCCTTCTGCTGTGGCCCCACTGGAGTTTCCCTTTAATCACACTGCTATGGAGCCCGGGGGGGCCAGTCTGTTTCAGAAGGGGAAAATGCAGAGGGGATGGCGCATTCTTGTCCTCCATCTTCCAGGGTTCTTTATCTGAAGAATTTGGTGGTAGATGTGACAGCAGAATTGCTCCAACTCCAGCCCAGAGGCGTCAGGGCAGAAGCCTGACGTGCTGCTGCCTGCACAGGCCACCTGGAGCCCTCGAGGCACCCGGTGCTTCCTCTTTTTGTGCTTTTTGTCTTTCTTCTTGTTGGCACACTTGGGACAGAACCGCTGCATTTCTTCTGGTCGTGCAGCCATTATTGGAACGCAGGGCCCGGGGTACCAGTCATGGCAGTCATCACAACCAGTCAGTGGGCTTCCGGGACAGGCTTGTTACTTCCGGGACAGATCCAGATCTAATCACCGCACTTGTTTCTGATCAAGGAAGTGCTGACCGTCGGAGTCACCACACTTGGGATCGGGGCTTTGGAGATCCCTGCTATGGAGAGGGCTGGGGAAGGCGGAGGGAGGAGGGCTGGCGAGGCGGGGACTGGGCCAGATGCAGTGGGGCAGGGATGGGTCGGGGGCAGGTGGTGGGGTTTTAGTTCAAAGGAGCCGGCTTAGCCTCAGGACTGGAACGTCGTGGCCAGCACCATCTCTGAAAATCAATCTGGGGATCGGGGGACTTGGGGCTAGAACTACTGGCTCCACTTGTATTTTTCCATGCTTGTGTTTCTCCCTTTCTTTTTCTCTCTTCTCCTCTTTTCTCTTTTTCTTTTTCCTTCTCTTTCTTCTCCTTCTCTTTCTTTTTCTTCTTCTCTTTTTTGTCTTTTTTTCTGTCTTTCACCTGAGGTTTTTCTTTTTCTTCAACTTTTCAGGAAGCATCAGTGACAGAGAAGTAGCATGGAAGGGATCCTTCCAGTTGCACCAGGGCTGAACCAGGGCAAGGCCATTTCTTTTGGAGGGAATACCAGAGGAACTTGTAGAGCTCTCATCTTCTTCTTCTTCTTCTTCTTTTTTTTTTTTTCAGGAGGGACTGGGGACTGAAGCCAGGACCTCGTGCATGGGAAGCAGGCACTCAACCACTAAGCTACAGCCTCTCCCCAATGAGAGTTGGTTTTTTCATTTGTTTGTTTGTTTTGTTTTGTTTTTTGCAGCTACCGGGGATTGAACCTGGAACCTTGTACATGGGAAGCAGGTGCTCAACCACTTGAGCTACATCCCCTCCCCATCTTAGCTTCTTTACCTTTGTCTTTCACTTTTTCTTTTTCTCTCATCTTTATCTTTTTTGCTTTTTTCTCTTTTTCTCTTCTTATCTGTATGCTTCTCTTTCTCCTTTCTCACCATTCCATCTTTCAATATTACTTTTAGATCAACATCTTCAAATTCTTTTATTTTAAACTTATGTGGATGTGAATATTCATCCTGAAGAAATTCCTTCCATGGATACTTTATTTCCTTGCTGATTTCCTTTTCTTTCTCTTTAACTTTATACTTCTCTTTGCTTTTTCCCTTGGTTTTGTCTTTTTCCCTGTCCTTATCTTTCTGCTTTTCTTTCTTTTTCATATTAGTCTTGAACTCTTTTTTCAACTTCTTCTTTACTTTCACTGATGAAGGCAGTTTGTTTTTCTCATACACCTTGTGGAGAGGTTCGGAAGTGAGAGGAGAAACTGAAGGAGAAGAGAAGTAAGGAAATTTGGGAGGCATATTTGAAGGTGCTCCCAATTTCACTTTTCTTACAACCTCATCAGTTGAGGCATCCATTGTCCATGAAGTATCAGAACTTGAAGTTCCTCCTGAAAGAGGTAGAGGAGTGGATCCTGACTTAGTGAAATTGTTTGAGAAGTAGAAGCTTTTGGAGTAGTACACTCTGAATCTGAAATTCTCTTAGGCTGGTAAAAATGTGTCCTCCTGATTCTGATCCAGAAGAAAATGCAAAAGGATCTGGCTCTCGTTCAGCACAAGCTTGTGCAATCACAGCATCAATAAAGTCACCAGTGGTTTTATCTATTACAACAGCCCTTTTTGGCTGATTCTCACTGTTCAGTTTCCCAGCTTCGGGGGTGGGGGGGTGTTTGTATTCTTTTTAACCTGTACACTTTATTAATTTTCACATTTACTCTAGCTGAAGGATTCCTATTTGGTATTTCAGTTCTGACAGGAGCTTGGGAAATATGAGTCATAACCTTGGGATCCTTAGGGCTTTGGGTGCTCTTAGAATGTCCAGGTGATTTATTTTCTTTGGATGTAATTTTAGGTGACTGAATAAGATTTCTAATCATTGCTGGTGATTTGGTCTTCAGTTCTGGAGAACTAGATTTAGTCTTTGTTTTACGTGTAACTGACTATGTTTCTAATGGTTTTGCAGTAGGCATTTGTGATTTTGCAACTAGAGCCAACATTGGTGGCTCTGGTGATGGAGGTGCTAGGTCTGTATTGTCCTGTACATGGACTGGAGAAAGCATTGGTGGAATCTTTTGAGTGTTTATTGAGCAGAGTGGCTCTTGAGCTTCCAATAATTCTATCTCAAAGGTGTCCCCTTTCGTGTTTAATAGTCACCGTCACTTCATGGCAGGCATTTCTTCAGCTTCAGGACTATCCAGTGGTCTCTTAACCAAGACATTCTCGTCATTAATAATTTCCTCCTCCTCCAGTTCATCATCTTCCTCCAAGGGAACTTGCATGGCTTCTGCTGATGTGTCCCCATCAGTGGGTTCCCGTTCTTCTTCCTCTTGAGAAGACACAATGGATGGCATGTAATCAGGCATATATTCTTTTCTTTTGTCTGCATCTTTACTTCCAGGTTGAGAAAACTGAAGGACATTGTTCTTGCTAACAGGAAATGAAGGTATTTGATGTGGGAAAGGGACAGGCTCAATGTTGTGAATAGAGTCTTCTAGTTCATGAAGATTAACCCCCATAAGTTGGAAAGCTCCACTAACATCATCCAAAACTGGGTCTCTTCCACCATAGAGCTCAGAGTACCCACGGCAGCCCTGTCCCAACTGCTGCAGATAGTGCTGTGGCACGTCCCTGAGGAGGTGACAGGCGTTAAGTTGCACCCAGTTTCAACCCAGCGCCTGGCAGGTCTGCGCCACCGAGACCATCAACAATGACCTGGAGAAACTCTCACATCCCGCTCTGCTGACTCCACTGCAGCCCTTCTGCCACTTCTCTCCACCTGCGCTGCCTAAGCTTAGCAGCGGTCTCAATTCATCCTTGAAGGCCCTTGCAGTGGAGAAATCATCATGTGTGTCCGTGTCATCATGTCATCTGTCCATCCCCTCCCACTTCTGGCGACCCCCTCAAAGCCTCAGTGACATGGAGTACCTCAACCTGAGAGTCACCAGCTTGGACTCGCTCAGCCCCTCGCTGGCTAAAGAAAGAATCTTGAAAGCAGCAAAGGAGAAGCAATCCATCAAGTACAAGGGATCAACAATAAGATCATAGCACATTTCTCATCAGAAACTATGGAGGTCAGAAGGGAGTGGGATACTATTATTAAAGAGCTGAAAGAAAAGCTGCCAACCAAGAACTCTGTATCTGATGATTTAGCTTCCTGGGTGCTAAAACAAAAACTGTACAAGGATTGGCTTAGCAACAAGAATTTGTTGGTTCATGGATTTGAGGCTTGGAGAAGTCCAAAACTGAGACATCAGCAAGGAGATGCTTCTTCCCCAAGAGTGTTCTGGGGTTGGTTGCTGGTAATCCTTGTTCTTTGGCTTTTCTGTCACTAGACACTAACTCAAAGCCACATGAATAAATAAAGGACTCTGTTAAAGGTAACAGCATAGGTACATATAAAAGCCAGTATTATTGTACTTTTGGTTTGTAACCCCTGTTTTTATTTTCTACATGATTTAAAATAAAAACATATAAAATAATAATTATAATATAAGCAAATGGGCATAGTGTATCAAAATGAAATTTGGGACAACAGCATAAAGGCAGGGGACAGAGACGTATAGGAGCAGAGTTTTCATATTCTACTGAAGCTAAGTTGGTATCAATTCAAGCTAGATAGTTATATATGCAATATACCAGAAATGGGGTGGCTTTTATTATGAGCTTTTTTTTTTTTTTTTTTTTTTTTTTTAAAGATTTTATTTTATTTATTCACCTATCTCCCCCCTGCTGCCTGCGCTCGCTGGGTCAGCCAACCACGCCGTGCGGGCGGACCTGCCCCCACCAGGAGGCCCCGGGAACCGAACCCAGGGCCTCCCATATGGCAAACGGGAGCTCCACCGACCGAGCCACAGCCGCTTCCCTATGAGCTTTTAATTAGGGGAAAATCTTACACTTCTGAAGCTGTGAAAATGTCCAAATCAAGGTACCATCAAAGGTCAGCTGCTCAATCCTGGACTCCTGCCACATGGCAAGGCAAAATGACAGCCTTCTGTCTGGGTCTGTTCTGCTAGATAAAATGTTTTGCTAATGCTTTGCTATATATATATGTATATAGATTGATATGATGACTTAATTAACTCAAGCATAAGAAAGCAATACACAAACATATATTTATTTTATTAAACTTCTGTTAATATTTGGGAGAATATGAAATAAGCAAAGGATTGTCTACAAACAGGATTCCAACTGCTGCATCACAATCTTTCACGATATACATACATATAGATATAGGCTCACCAGACCGGGGGACACACCAATTTACCTGGCCCATGTCTCACCAGAGTCCCGATTGGATGCAACATAAATATATATATATGCATATCTAGTTTAATAAGTCTATACTGTCAATTAGAGTGAGAAACAAGAATAACATAATCAATCAAAAGATTAAATCAAATTGAACAGAGTCACAAAATGACAGAAAAATAGAGCAATATTACATACAAACTCACCAACATCTAGCTCTCAGCTGGGAAGTTCCAAATCAGCAGCCGATACCAGAGTCTTGAATGAAAACAACACCTGTATAGAGCACCCTCCTCCAGGGTGAGACTTCAACTGGCCTGACCAGGGACTATCCCTTTCTTTTATTGAGCTCAAAACCAATGAACTCAATACTATAGATACCAAATTGTGAGTAGTGCATCAATTCCTGAGTAAGTGGCCAGCCTCCTCAGGAAAGAACACAACACTCCCCAGGCAGTACATTCCAAGGTCTATTTATCAGTCCCTGAGAAAGTGGCCAGCCTTCCCAGGGAGGAACACAACACTCCCCAGAATGCATCCTATCTGTTCTTATTTGTTACAAAACATTCCCCAAAGTGCCCACTGTTCTAGTTCTCATCATTCCTCCTAAAATATGAAAAATGCTGATTAGCAAGGCATTCCTTTGCTGATTAACAAAGTTTCCTTTATGATGTTTCACTTTTAGGCTTGAACAATACTCACTAAAGTTTTTCCCAATACAGTGTCTGTGCCTTTTCCTCCAGGCCACTTTCTCCCAAACTCAGCTGTGGGCTATCAAGCACATGGAAGGGCTCGTCTCTTCAGCTTTGATCTTCTCCATGGGCTGAGTCTCTCAGGGAAATTTTTCTGTTCCTCTGTGCTCTGCTGACCAGCCTTTGGCCTCCAGGACCTGTCTCTCAGGACTTCTTTGTCTTTCTGTGACTGCAGGCAATCCTGGAGTCCTTTCTTACATGGCAGGGTAAAAATGGCAACTGTCTTTGTCTTTGTGTATTTCTGCTTTCAGTTCTCAGTTTATCTAAGACTCCAGGAAGAGGGTAGAAACCTAACCTGGAACACACCTCACTGATGTGGTCCACTCAAAACCCCTAAAATGATCTAATTAAAAGTGATCTAATCAAAAGTTCCCTTAACTGAATTTAATGCAATCAAAGGGCCCCACACCCACAGAAATGGATTAGTTCAAAGAACATGATCTTTTCTGGGATTCTCAAAACTCCAAACTGTCACAGATGTAAATTGTAATCCCCACAGTAGTCATTAAGAAAATATCTAAAATTTATAAACGACAGGAAAAGGGAAGCAAAATGGTACACTACAAAAAGTAAAAACACAAATGAAGGCAGTAATGGAGGAAATGAGGGACAAAACATATGTTCAAAGAAAAAATAGCAAAATGACAGAAGTAAGACCTGCCACATCAGGAATTAGTATAAATGCAAATGGATTAAACTTACCAACAAAAAGGCAGAGATTCGTAAAAATAAAAAATAACATGATCCAACTATATGCTATTCTATAAGAAACTTACTTTAGATGCAAATATACAAATAGGTTGAAGTGAAAAGATGAGAAAAGCAATTCCATGCCAGTAGTAACAAGAAGACATCTGTAGTGGTTATACTAATATCAGACAAAATAGACTTAAAGTTGTAGATTGTTACAAGAAAAAAAGGAGATTATATATTGAAAAAGGTAAATTCATCAAAAAGCTATAATATATGAAATATAAACACTAATCAACAGAGAACCAAAATATTTGAAGCAAACATTGATAGAAGTGAAGAGAGAAACAGAAAGTTCTACGATAATAGTTGGAGATATCAATACCCCATTTTCAATAATAGATTGAACATATAGCTAGAAGATCAATAAGGAAATAGAGGACTTGAACAACATTATAACCAACTATAAGAACACTCCCCTCCCTCCCCTCCCCCCAGTGCAGAATACACATTCTTCTCAAATGCACATGGAACACTCTCCAGGAGATCATATATTAGGCAACAAAACAAGTCTTAATAAATTTTAAGTAATTGAAACCATACAAAGTATCTTCTTTGATCACAATAGAATGAAGGAAAAATCAAGAGAAGGAAAATTGGAAAATTCATAAATGTATGGGAAGACCATGTCTTTTTGGGTCCATGGATGGACTGTGGTAGGTTGAATTGTGCACCGAATGGAAGACGTTCTTAATTTTAATCTGCATTTTGTTGGTATGAACTCATTGTAAATAGGACCTTTTGAGGATGTTATTTTTAGTTAAGGTGTGGTCCAACTGAATTAGAGTGGGCCTTAGCCCATATTAGTGGAAGCCTTTTCCTTATGGAAAAGAAACCAGAAGCCAGAAGCCAGAGAAAGCCATAGGGAGAAGCCAGAAGTCAGAAGACAGTGAAACTAGAAGAGCAGACACAAGGACAGAGAGATTGTCATGTGATGGGAGGCAGAAATGCAAGCCAAGAACCACAAGGATTGTGGCAAGCCAGCACCAGGACATTATAGATTTCAGGGAGAAATCATAATTTTGCTAATGCCTCCATTTTGGAATCCTAGTTTTCCAAACCATGAGTCAGTAAATTCCTGTTATTAATCCAACCTATTGTGCAATATTTGTTATAGAAACCTGATAAACCAAGACAACATTATACAGGAGTTCCAGTTGATGCACATTCTTGCTAATACTTTATATTGCCAAACTGTTAAAATTTTGTCATTTAGGCGAGTGAGAAATGTACCTCATTCAGTTTTCTTAATCCAAGTAAAGAAAGCATCTTTTCATATATTTGTTGTCCATACTTTTGTGTCTTTTTCTGTGAGGAGTCTCTTCAAGACTTTTTCTCATTTTTTCCTCTTAGGTTGTTTATTGTTGGGGTGTGGGGAGAGAAAGAGAGAGAGAGAGAAAGAGAGAGAGAGGTGTGTGTACATGTGTACTTGAGATATATTTGTATATATATGTGTGTGTGTATATTTATGTGTATATATATATATAAGAATAACACTTTGCAAGTTGTATGCCATATACTTTCTCCAAGTTTCTGGCTTTTATTGCTTTTTTTGGTTGTGTTTGAACTGAATGATTATTGTTTTAGTTTGAGGTTGATTTTGTTTTATGTTCATTTTTATAAGAGCTTTATTGAATTATACTTCACATACATACACTTAATTCATTTAAAGAGTACAATTCAATGGTTTTTAAGTATACGCACCACTATATAATTCCAGAATATTTCCATCACCTCAAAAAGAAATCCTGAACCCATTAGCAGTCATACCCCATTTCACCCTACTCCCATATCCTGGCAACCATGAATCTACTTTCTGTCTCTATGGTTTTGCCAGTTCTGGACAATTTTATATAAATGGAATCCTATAATACGTGGCATTTTGTGTCTGGTTTCTTTCACTTAGCATAATATTTCCAAATTTCATCCATGTTATAACTGTATCAGTACTTCATTCTTTTAATAATTGGAAAATATTACATTTTTGGGTAGATCACATTTTTATTTGTACACCTACTTTTTTATTGATATATAATTAACACACCACAAAACTCACCCCTTTAAACTGAATAATTCAGTGGATTTTAATATATTCACAGTTGTGAAACCATCGCTACTAATTCCAGAACATTTTTACCACTCCTCAAAAAAAACCTCATACCATTAATTCCATCTTTATCAATTGGTCTATTCTGGACATTTAGTATGAGTGGAATCATACAATATGTGACCTATTGTGTCAGACTTAAGTCATATAGAATAAAGTTTTCAAGTTTCATCCCTTTGTATATAGTATATATTAATAATCCTTTCCTTTTTCTGGCTCAATAATATACCACTTAGGTATTTACAGCTATACCTCATTTTATTGCACCTTGCTTTATTGTGCTTCACAGATATTGCATTTTTTCACAAAGTGATATTTTGTGGCAATTGTGCATGGAGCAAGTCTATCAGTATCATTTTTCCAAACAGTGTGTGCTCACTTTGTGTTGCTGTGTCACATTTTGGTAATTCTTGCAATACTTCCAAATTTTCATTGTTATTACATCTGTTATGGTGGTCTGTGATCTGTGATCCTTGATGTTACTATTGTTTCAGGGTGCCATGAACTGAGCCCATGTAAGGCAGTGAACTTAAGTGATAAATACTGTGTGTGTTCTGACTGCACCACTGGATAGCCATTCCCATATCTCTTTGCCTCTCCTCAGGCCTCCCTATGCCCTGAGCCAAAACAATATTGAAATTAAGCCAATTAATAACACGACAATAGCCTCTTAGTGTTCAGAGAAGAGTCACACATCTCTCACTTTAAATAAAAAGCTAGAAATGGTTAAGCTTAGTAAGGAAGGTGTAGCCGTTGGCCAATTTAATGTAACTATGAATTCCAAAAATATAATTGGATCATGCTTGTAAACTGATCTGTTAATCTGGGCATGGTTAAGTTATGATTAGGGCGTTGACTGGGCCACGTCAGTAGGGCATTGAGCCCCACCCCTTGGTGGGTGGGGGAATCAAATATAAAAGACAAGGCAAAGAACAGAGTTGGAGCCGTCTTTTGAGAAGCAGTTTTGATGTTGGGAAGAAGGCCCCAGGAGAAGAGAAGTGAGCTGTTCACCTGAGAGTCTACAGCTGACCTTGTGGAGGAACCAAAGGAGCTAAGCCCAGAGAGAAACGCAGCCCCGGGAAGAGAGGAACCCCAGAAGCCTGAACCCTGGCAAACGTCGGCAGCTGTCTTGCTCTAACACATGGCAATGGACTTTGGTGAGAGAAGAAACTTAACGCTTTATGGCCTGGTATCTGTGGACTTCTACCCCAAATAAATACCCTTTATAAAGACCCATTTTTGGTATTTCACACTAGCACCCCTTTGACCCCTTTGGCTGACTAATGCAGTAGGCATATTGAAACCAATAGAGGCTGAAAACTAGGCCTCTCGTGTCAAACATTGAGCCAAGTTGTGAATGCAAAGGGAAAGTTTTTGAAGTAAAATGCTATTCCAGTGAATACATGAATGATTAAAAAGTGAAACAGCTTTATTGCTGATATGGAGAAAGTTTTAGTGGTCTGGAATAAACCAGCTACAACATTCCCATCAGCCATAGCCTACTCCAGAGCAAGGCCCTAATTCTCTTGAATTCTATAAAGGCTGAGAGAGGTGAGGTAGCTGCAGAAGAAAAGTTTGATGCTGGCAGAGGTTGGTTCATGAGGTTTAAGGAAAGAAGTCATCTCCTTAACATAAAAGTGCAAGGTGAAGCAGCAAGTGTTGATGTAGAATATCTATGTAAGATAATTGATGAAGGTGGCTACACTAAATAACAGATTTTCAATGTAGATGAGTCAGCTTTATATTGGAAGATTCCATCTTGGAATTTCATAGCTAGAGATGATCTGTCAATATCTCACTTAAATGCATCAAAGGACAAAGCATCAAAGGACTCTCTTGTTCAGGGAGGATGCAGCTGGTGATTTTGAGTTGAAGCCAGTGCTCATTGACCATCCTGAAAATCTTAGGGCCCTTAAGAATTATGTTAAATGTACTGTGCCTGTGCTCTATAGATGGAACAACCAAGCCTGGATGACAGCACTTCTGTTTACAACATGGTCTACCAAATATTTTAAGTCCACTGTTGAGATCTATTTCTTAGAAAAAAAGAGATTTCTTTCAAAATATGACTGCTCATTGACGATGCATCTCATCACCCAAGAGCTCTGATGGAGATGTCCATGAGATTAATGTTGTTTTCATGCCTGCTAACACAACATCCATTCTTCAGCCCATGGGTCAAGGAGCCATTTCGACTTTCAAGTCTTATTAGGTTAAGAAAACTATTTTGTAAGGCTATAGCTGCCGTAGATAAGAGATTCCTCTAATGGATCAGGGAAGAGTCGATTGAAAATCTTCTGGAAAGGATTCCCCATTGTAGATGCCATTAAGAACATTCATGATTTGGGGGAGCAGGTAAATATATCAACATTAACAAGAGTTTGGAAGTTGATTCAAACACTCATGGATGACTTTGTTCAAGACTTCTGTGGAGGAAGTAAACTGGAGATGTGGACAAAGCAAGAGTTCTAAAATTAGAAGTGGAACCTGAAGTTGTGACTGAATTGCTGCAATCTAAGATGAAACTTTAATGGATGAGGAGTTGCTTCTTATGGATGAGCAAAGAAAGTGTTTTTTTAGGATAGGAGCTGCTCTGTGAAAATCCTGTAAATAGTGTTGAAATGGCAACAAAGGATTTAGACTATTATATAAACTCAGTTGATAAAGCAGTGGCAGGGTTTGAGAAGATTGGCACCAATTTTCAAAGAAGTTCTACTGTGGGTAAAATGCTATCAACCAGCATCGCATGCTACAGAGAAATCTTCTGTGAAAGGAAGAGTCAATCAATGTGGCAAACTTATTATAAGAAATTGCCATAGTCACCCCAATCTTTAGTAACCACCACCCTGAACAGTCACCAGCCATTATCACAGAGGCAAGACCCTCCCCCATGAAAAAAATTATGACTCACTGAAGGCCCAGATGATGGTTAGCATTTCTTAGCAATAAACTATTTTTAATTAAGGTATTTTTTTTTTAGACATAATGCTATTGCACATTTAAGAGACTAGAATGTAGTGTAAACATAACTTTTGTATGCACTGGGAAACCAAAATATTTGAGTGATTCAATTTATTGTGATATTCACTTAATTGCTATGATCTAAACAGAACTCATAATTCCTCTGAGGTATGCCTGTACAACATTCTGTTTATTCATTCATCAGTTGATTTGAGTTGTTTCCTTCTGGGCTCTTATGAATAATATTGCTATGTACATTTGTCTACAAGTTTTTATGCGGATATAGATTTTCAAGTGTCTTGGTTATACACCTATGAATGGAATTACTGGGTAAAATGGTATTCTATGTTAAATTTTTTGAGAATGAGCAAAACTATTTTCCAAGGCAGCTGCACCATTTGACATTCTTACTAGCAATATAGGAGGGTTCCAATTTCTCCAAATTTCCGTAGCATGTCTTATTACATGTCTTTTTAAAAAATCTAGCTATCCTAATATGTGTTAAGTGGTATCTCATTATGGTTTTAATTTGCATTTTCCTAATGACTAATGATTTTGCATTACTTTTCATGTGCTTATTAGTTATTTACATATCTTCTCTTGAAAAATGTCTATTCAAATCCTGTGCTCATTTTTTATTAGGGCATTTGTAATTTTACAGGAAATTCATGCAATAATTACCAAACTCCCATATACCTTCCTCTCATACACAGAGTTTTTCCTATTATTAACATTTTGTAATAGTGTATTACTATTGCTAAAATTTATTGTTAAAATAATATTGATTATTATTATATTATTTACTATAATCCATAGTTTATATTAGACGTCACTCTTTGTGTTGTACAGTTCTGAGGATTTAAAAAAATTATTCTGGTAACATATACACAACCTAAATTTTCCCATTTTAACCACTTTCACATATATAACCCAGTAGTGTTAACTACATTTACAATGTTGTTTTACCATCATCACCATCCATTACCAAAACTTTTCCCTCACTCCAAAGAGAACCTCTGTACTACTAAGACATTAACTCCCCATCCCCACCCTCACCTTTGGCCCTTGTAACTTGTACACTAATTTATGGCTTTATGATTTTGCATAATCTAAATATTTCATGTGAGTGGGATCATATAATATTTGGCTTTTTGTATCTGGCTAATTTCACTCAATGTGATGTCTTCAAAGTTCATCCAAATTGTAGCATGTATCAGAATTCATTCCTTTTATGGCTCTCTCTCTCTTTCTATATATATATATATGAATGTTTACCTATTCATCCATTGATGGACATTTGTGTTTGCTTCTGCTTTTGGGAAATGTGAATAATGCTTTTATAAATAAACATCAGCATTCAAATATCTGTTTGAGTTCCTGGTTTCAATTCTTTTAGGTATGTACCTTAAAGTGGTATTGCCAGGACATATGGTAATTCTGTATATAACTTTCCGAGGAACTGTCAAACTTTTCCACAGTGGCTACACCATTTTACATTCCCAGCAATATAATGTTCAAGAGTCCCTATTTCTCTGCATCCTCATCAACACTTACTATTTTCATTAAAAAAATGATAGCCTTTCTCATATGTGTGAAGGGGCATCTCACTGTAGTTTTGAATTGCATTTCCCTATGCCTAATGATGTTGAGCATCTTTTAGTGACCATTTGTATATCTTCTTTGCAGAAATGTCTATTCAAGACTTTTTCCCTTTTAAAAAAATAGGTTGTCTTTTTGTTGTTGAGTTGTAGGATTTATTTATATATTCTTGATATTAAACATTTCTCAGATATGTGATTTCCAAATATTGTCTCCCATTTTATAGGTTGTCTTTTTACTTTCATGATAAAGTCCTTTAATGAACAAGATTCTAAAATTTTGATTAAAAGTCCCATTTTTCTACTTTTTCTCCTGTTTCTTGTGCTAAGAATCCATTGCCTAACACAAGGGCCTGAAGATGTTTCCTAATGTTTGTGTGTGTGTGTGTATGTGTGTATATATGTGAGGAGTTTTATTTTTAGTGCTTATATTTAGGTCTTGATCTATTTTTAGTTCATTTTTGTATATGGTGTGAGTTAGGGGTCCGTTTTCATTTTTATGCATATGGACATCCAGTTTTCCCAGCACCATTTGCTGAAGAGACTCTTATTTCTTCATTGAGTGGACTTAGCACCCTTGTCAAAAACCAGTTGGCCATAAACATGAGGGTTAATTTCTGAATTCTCAATTCAATTCTATTGGTCCATAAGTTTGTCCTTGCACCAATACATGCTGCTTTGATTACTGTAGTTCTGTAATAAGTTTTGAGAACAGGGAGTGTGAGTCTTCCAAGGTTATTCTTCTTTATCAAAATGGTTTTGGCGATATGGGTCCCCTTGCCTTCCATATGAATTTGATGACTGGCTTTTGCATTTCTGAAAATAAGGCTGTTGGAATTTTGATTGGGATTCCATTCAATTTGTAAATAGCTTTGGGTAGGATTGACATCTTAATGATATTTAGTGTTCCAATCCATGAACATGGAATGCCCTTCCATTTATTTAGGTCTTCTTTGATTTCTCTTAACAATGTTTTCTAGTTGTCTGTGTACAAGTTCTTTACCTTGCTGTTTAGATTTATTCCTAGATAAATGATTCTCTTAGTTGCTATTGTAACTATTTGTATTGTTTATTACTAGTGTATGGAAACACCACTGATTTTGCATGGTGATCTTGAACCCTGCCTATCTGTTGAATTTGTTTACTAGCTCTAGGAGTTTTGTTGTGATTTTTTTTCAGGATTTTCTCTATATAGGATCATGTCATCCATTATTTGGGAAGATTTTACACCATCCTTTCTAATTAGGATGTCTTTTCTTAATCTTTCTTAATTACTCTGGTTAGCACTTCCAGTACAATGTTGAATAGCAATGGTGTAAGTGGGCATCCTTGTCTTGGTCCTGACCTTAGGAGGAAGCTTTCAGTCTTTCACCAATGAGTATGATGTCATTTGGCAGTTTCTCCATATGCCCTTTATCATGTTGAAGAAGTTTCCTTCTATTCCTAGTTGTCTAAGAATGTGTAAGTAGTTATTTATGCCCTCTCTCTTCTTTTATTTGTCAGGTTCGCTAAAGTTTGTCAGTTTATTGATCTTTTCCAAGAACCAACTTTTGGTTACATTAATTTTCTCTATTCTCTATTCCACTGTTCTCTGCTCTAATCTGTTATTTCCTCCCTTCTGCTTACTTGAAGTTTAACATGCTCTTCTCTTTTATTTCCTCCCAGTAGAGGTTATGTCACTGCTTTGAGACATTTGTTTTTAATGTAAATATTATAAAGTTCCCTCTCAGCACTGCTTTGGTTAAGTTTTGGATGTTGTATTTTCATTTCATTCATCTCAAGGTATTTCCCAATATACCTTGAGATTTCTTCTTTGTCCCATTGTTGTTTAAGAGTGTATTGTTTAATTCTACAAATTTGCAAATTTTTCAGTTATCCTTCTGTTATTGATTTCTAGCTTCATTCCATTGTTGTTGGAGAAGATACATTGTGTAATTTCAAACTTTTAAAATGTATTGAGACCTGTTTTGTGACATAACATACGGTCTATCATAGAGAATGATCCCTGTGTACTAGAGAAAAATGTTTATTCTGCTGTTGGGTGAAATGTTCTGTATATGTCTGTTTTTACCAAAGGGATGCCAATGCAAAGTACCAGAAATGTGTTGGCTTTTACAAAGAGTATTACTTTGGCATAGAAGATTACATTTCCAAGGTCATGAAAAGCCCAACTTAAGGCACCAAAGAGGTGCTTTCTCACCCACGTCAGCTGCCACATGTAGAAGCCAGATGGGGGGTGATCTCTGCCTGGTCTCTGCCTTCCCCTCTGGGCTGTACCTTCTCCCAGAGTTCAGCTGAGGGAAACCAGGCATAAGGCTTTTCTCTTAATGAGCCTCTTCTCTCAGGCTTGGCTGCTCCTGGGGATGAGGCTTCCTGGCACTGAGGGATTACTACCAAGCAATGGCAGCTGATGCAATTGGAAAAAGACCTTGAATAAAAGGGAAAAAAGTTAAATACCAATGAGTTTATGTGGCTAAGTCACTTCAAAGTGTGTCGAGAGGTCATCAGAGAGGTAACACTTATACACATCTCAGCAGGATCTCATAGACTGCCAAAGTAGATACTATCCCAAATAGTGGGGTTCCTGAGGGCACTGGAGACACCCAGGTCCTATGGTCATGGCAGATAGCTCCGGTGTTTGGTGTCTTGCCAGTGGGCCCTACTTTGGGGTTTGTGCTCTCAAGTGTGACAAAGCTGGACTCAGATGTGACTTCTCTACACATGCCTCTTCTGTCTCTTTTATTTGAACCTATAGTTAGTGCTGGAGTTGGTAGGTGTACGTCCAAGAGACTTTAATTTCTGGGCTGTCCATGTGCCAGCTCTGCCTTGAGCCTCATCGGAGTTGCAACTCCTACTCTCCAGTTCACTGGACTCATCCAGGACAATTAACAAGGACCTGAGAATGGACAAGCGCCACATCAAGGAACCGAGAAAGTCTACAACTGCAAGCAAGAGAGTCCCATCTATCAGCCATATGGGATTGAAACCCCCTCTCAATTAGAAGTGGAGTGGGCATCACCATCCCAGAATCCTCAGGATTGGGGAATAAAATATGGGCTAGAGCGGAATTACTGGTATTCAACTATAGACTTATTGTGATTCTAACAATGGAAGAAATTACATCATGGATGTGGAGACCGTGGCCACTGGAGGTGATGAAGTCAGGGAGAGGGAAAAAGAGGTATAATATGGGGGCATTTTCAAGACTTGGAATTGACCTGAATGACATTGCAATGACTGATACAGGCCATTATATATCCTGCCATAACCTACAGAATTGAGTGGGAGAGAGTGTAAACTACAATGTAAACTATAATCCCTGCTTAGTGGCAATGCTCCAAAATGTGTTTATCAATTGCAATGAATGTGCCACACTAACGAAAGAAGTTGTTAATGTGGGGAAAAAATGGGAGGTGTGGGGAATGGGGCATATGGGAATCACTTATATTTCTTTATGTAACATTTTATGTAATCTACGTATTTTTTTAAAATAATATGTCTATATAAAAGAAGATACTAGGGATTGAACCCGGGATCACGAACATGCAAAGGAGACGCTCAACCACTGAGCTACACCTGCTCCATCTTATCTGCTCTTTTTTTTTTTTTTTTTAAAGATTTAGTTATTTATCCCCCCACACACACACACACTCTTTGTTGTTTTCGTGCTGGCCATCTGATCTCTGTGTGTTCTTCTGTGTCTGCTTGTCTTCTCCTAAGGGGCACCAGGAACTGATCCCAGAACTGATCGGACCTTTTGGAGTAGGAGAGAGGCACTCAATCTCTTGCGCCACCTCAGCTCCTTGGTCTGCTGTGTCTCTTATTGTCACTCCTCTGTGTCTCTTTTTGTTGCATCATCTTGCTGCACCAGCTCTCTGTGTGGGCCAGCACTCCTGCACGGGCCAGCACTCCACGTGGGCAAGCTTGCCTTTCCCCAGAAGTCCCTGGGAATCGAACCCTGGACCTCCTATATGGTAGACAGGAGCCCAATCACTTGAACCTCATCTGTTTCCCTCTATCTGTTCTTATGTTTGTAAGATTTTGATTGTCCTGTCTTCTAGCTTGCTCATTCTTTCTTCTGCCTTTTCAAATCTGCTGTTTTATGCCTCTAGTGTATTTTTATCTCTTCCTTTGTGCCTTTCATCCCCACAGTTTGTTATGTTTCTTTTTAAATATGTTTAAATTTCTTTCAAATTTTTATTTATGCTCACACATTGTCTTCTTAATATCCATTATTTCTTTAACCATTTTCTTTCATTGACTTGTCATATTTTGATGAGTTTACTCTGAAGGTCATTGGAAGTTTTAGATGCTAAGCATCAAAAAAGAGTCTTAACTCAAACTCAATCAACAATAAAACCATAGGCCAGAGAGAGAAACTGAACATCAGAGTAAACTCATCAAGATAATCAGATGCCTAGACTTCAGCAAAAAATTATAAGCCATATTAAGAACCAGGAAGATATGTCAAGAGAACAAATTAAAGCCTCAGAGGAGACACAGAATTTGGAACAACTAATCAAAGATGTTCAAACAAAATCTCCTAAATCAATTCAAGTCAACGGGCTGGCATGGCAAGTTGATGCAACACGATGAAGCAACAAGAGACACACAGAGGAAAACACAATGAAAGATACAACAAAGCAGGGAGCAAAGGTGGCTCAAGTAATTAGGCACCTCCCTCCCACATGGGAGGTCCTAGGTTTAGTTCCCGGTGCCTCCTAAAAAAGAAGACCAGCACACAACGAAACAGGCACAGCAAATGCCAAACAATGTGGTGGTGGGGAGGAATAAATGAATAAATGAAATAAAAATCTGTAAAAAGAAAAGCAGGCTCTGGGCAATGGCGGGGAGATTTATTGACTCCAACCATTTAAAGAAATCTCTGTCCAATCATTAGCTTCCTACCACGCTAACTGTGCAGAAACTTCAGTGGCCACAGGCAACAAAAAATTCAGACTTTACAGAATTAGTCCATGAAAGTCACTAAACAAACAAACAGCAATGGCAACAATAACAGCAACAACAAACCCTGTATAGTGTGAGGAATCTAATTTTCATAGTTGTCACATTGTATTATTTATTTATTTATTTATTTATTTATTTATTTGTTTGTTTTTTACTGGGAGGTCCCGGGGATCGAACCTGGGTCCCTCCATATGGGAGACAGACGCCCAATCAGTTGAGCCACATCTGACCCCCACATTGTATTATTTAAAGTCTCCAAACTTCATGGATGAGAGGATTTAGTATTGTTATGATGACAAACCCCATCAAAATTAATTTACAGATTCAGGGCAATCTCTATCAAAACCCCAGCTGGATATTTTTGTGTGTAGAATTTGATAAGCTGATCCTAAAATTCATATGAAAACATAAGGGAAAAGAATAGCTAAACAATATCAAAAAGGAAGCACAAAATTGGAAGACTCACATTTCCTGATTTCAAAACTTACTACAAAGCTACAGTAATCAAAACAGTGTGATACTGGTATAAAGATTGGTATATAGATCAGTGGAATAGAATTGAAAGCACAGAAGTAAACCCATACACCCAAAAGTCAATTGATTTTTAACAAGGATGCCAAGACCATTCAATGGGCAAAGAGTGGTCTCTTCAACAAATGGTGCTGTGAAACCTGGCTATGCACATGTAAAAAAAATGAAGTTGGGCCCCTACCTCAAGCCATATACAAAAATTTACTCAAAATAAATCAGAGACTGCAATGTAAGTGTTAAAAGAATAATTGACAAGAAAACATAGGAGTAAACCTTTGAGACCTTGGATTAGGCAATGGTTTCTTAGATATGACACCAAAAGCATAAGGAACAATAGCAAAAATTAGATATATTGGATGTCATCAAAATTAACAACTTTTGTTCTGCAAAGAACACCATCAGCACCACAGAATGGGAGAGTATATTTGCAAATCATATACCTGATATGGGACTTGTATCCAGAATATTTTATAAATCTATTACAGAAGAACAATAAAAAACAAACAAACCGATTAAACATAGGCAAGGGATCTGAATAAACATTTCTCCAGAGAACATATGCAGAGAGCCAAAGAGCGCACGAAAAGATGTGTAACATCATTAGTCATTAGGGAACACCACAACGAGCTAGCATTTAACTTAACACTAGAATTATTAGAAGAGAAAAGATGGACAATAACAAGTGTTGGTGAGATGTGGAGGAACCGGAACCCTCCTACATTTCTGGTAAGAGTGTCAAATGGTGCAACTGCCCTGGAACAATCTTGCTCTTTCTCAAAAAGTTAAATATACAGTACCATATGACCACTCCTCGGTAAAAATCTAAGACATTTGAAAACCTATGTCCACTCAAAAACTTGTTCACGAGTGTATATAGCAGAGTTAGTAACAATAGCGAAAAAGTGGAAACAACTTAAATGTCTATCAATTGGTGAATGGTTAAACAAAATGTAGTATATTCAAACAGCTGGATATTACTCAGCCATATAAAGGCGTGAAGTACTAATTTTTTGCTACAACAAAAATGGACCTTGAAAACATATACTAAGTGAAAGAAGCCAGCCCAAAGGCCATATATTACATGATTCTATTTAAATGAAGTGTACAGAATAGGTAAATCCATAGAGATTAGTGGTTGCCAGGGATGGTGGCAGGTTGAATTGGGTGGTAAGGAACTATGAAGTGATGAAACTATTCTGGAATTAGATAGTAGTGATGGTTGCACCATATTGTGAATATTCTAAATTGTACACTGAATTGTACACTTTAAATGTGTGAATATTATGGTATAGGTGAATTAAATCTGAAATATCACAATATTTTTATATATCTTAAAAATCAAGCTGTGGCTCAAGAGTTTGAGCGCCTGCTTCCCACATGAGAGGTCCTGGGCTCGGTCCCTGGTGCCTCCTAAAAACAAAAATAACAAACAACAAATAAACAAACAAAAAACCAACTCAGGGGAGCCGACGTGGCTCTGTGGTTGAGCACTGGGTTCCCATATACGTGGTGCCTGGTTCAATACCTGGCTCTGGTACCTTGAGAAGAAAAAAAAACCCTACCAAATGACCCAGCAACTGCACTTCTAGATCTTTTCAACTGAATTTAAGTTATATTCACACAAAAACCTGCATGTGAATATTTATAGTAGTTTCATCATTTTCCCAAACTGGAAACAAATAAGACACACCTGGTATTCCCTGGGTATCAACAGACTATATTGCATCTATACAGTGGATACAAAGAAAAGAACTAGTGATTCAACAACCAGAGGGATCAATCTTACCTGTATTTTGCTAGATTAAAGAAGCCAGGCCCAAAAGGTCAAATATTGTATGAGTCTATTTTCATAACAACGCAGATATGGCAAAATTTCAGGAATGGAAGACAGATCAGTGTTGCCAGGCATTTGGGACTTGAGGGTGGGGGTGGGGGGTATGTGCAAAGAGCACAAGGGAATTTTAGGGGGATGGAATTGTTCTGTCAGGATCTGAGTTACGGCCATGTAATTCTATGTATTTGTCAAAACCCATAGAAGAGTAGGGATTTCAGTCAGGATGTGAAGGGAACCCAGGATGGAATCTAGATGGTAATAAATGAACATAACCATGTTACATAACCAAGCTGAAAACTGAATTAGAAAGTTGCTGTTTCAAAACCTGAGAGAACAGTGTTTTGACTGGGTGCTCTTGGTCTATGGAGAAAAAGAACTCTACACAATCACCGTACCCTGGTGGATATCTTGTTTTCTCACAGGAGTGAATCAGCAAACCTGAAGCTACTTCATAGATATTGTAGAATTCAATAGATAAGTAAATATACTAATATTAGATGCTAATAGGAGAAAGAGGATATTTGCATAGTCTGAACGTTATCTCCCCCTAAATAAATATTTATGAAATACAAAGGAAAATATAGGAACTTTATATTGGAGAAATCCTGCAGACACCACCCTTAAACAAGTAGTCAAGGCTAACCTTACCAGTAATTAGACATCTCGACATCAGATACCCCTGGCATGATGCACTGAGCATGGCACTTCATCTTGGTGGTAGTCTGCCAAATATTGCAGCACTTCAACCTAATCATGAGAAAACACCAGAAAACTCAAATTGAGGGACTTTCCACAAAATAAATGAGCAGTGCTCTTCAAAAGTCTCAGGTTTGTGATGACAATGAAAGACTGAGGAAATGTCTTTGGATGGAGGAGAATAAGGAGACACGATATCTAAATGTATTGTGGAATCCTGAATTAGATCTATAATTAGATCTGTAATAACAGAATAAGGATATAATTGGTGAAAAAAATCAGCAGCTTAGTTCATGGCTTTGTGTTAATGTTAATGTATTAGTTTTGGCAATTGCACTGTTATTGGGAAATTCTTTAGGATTAGAGAAATCTGGGGAAATGGTATTTGAGAATTCTTGGAATGACTTTTGCAGTCTTTCTGTAAGTCTAAATTTATCTCAGAAAAAATAATGGGGTAAGAAGCTTATCAGGTGAGAAGAGACATTAAAACAATGTGGTAGTTGTTTAAAATGTCACTAAGTCATTTAAAGCCCCCCCCCTTTCCTGATCATGTTCATAAAAATAAAACAGTGGGCTTATACACACAGAAAGGCTTGAAGACAATAAAAGAAAATGTTAACAGTAATTATGAGGGAAAGTGGGTGATAGGTGAGGAAATACAATTAAGGTATCTCACCTTTTACTCTTTATACTACAATATTATTTGAATTTTTATAATGGGTATATTTATGTATTATTTGGATTCAAATATGAAAGAACCAAAAAGTGTACTACTGGGAAAATAGCAAAATTTGAAATAAATGTATACAATAATAAATAACTAGTGCATTTCATTCCTATCTTGGCCAAGGTTGCCAAGAGTTCCTAGCAACAAGCCACCACAGATTAGCTGCAAATTAATTCTGTCCATCTGCATAAGGTAAACTGGGAAGAAATCACCATATTTATTTTAATTCTGTTAAACTGGAGAGGGCACATTCCAAGGTTAAGATTCCAGGGGAACTCTGGGAATGGTGAAGTTACTCATTTACTACTGATAAGAAGGACTCAGCATGGGAAGGGGCAGTAACTTTTGCATGTAATCAGGATTTTCAGTTTATTAAGATAACTGGGGTTAATACCAGAGTTTGGACTTAAGCAGTTCAAGGGAACAGATCTTTTATATTTCAGAGTCAGAAGGAGCAAGTGTGTTAACAAACACTCAGGTAAGTATCTATACTTTTGATGGGATTTATTTGCATAGCTGGGACTTCCAGTTATAGAGATGTAGAAGCTGAAGAGAATATAGCTGCCATTTAAAGTAGGCAGAGAGTCCCTCCCAGGAATCAATGAAATTAACTTTGTTTTATTCTATCTCAACACCCCTCACAGATATTTCCCCCTTTCTTTTCAAGATGTTTTTTTGTAACATGCCTTGGAAAATGCCTCTTATTTCCTGAAATTATAAAATTTTAAATAGAAAATATAGACTAATTTTATGTCTCTTGGTAAGTTAACTAATTATCCTTCTATGCAGTATATTCCATTGGAAAGATAATTTTCAGCTAACCCTACTAAAGTCTTGGTACAATTGTTACTCTGTGAGGAAGTATATTTTTTGAGTAGGATGTAAGAAAGTCACACATATTTTGGGACTTTCCCTGGTACAAAAATGCAGTAATTGAGCAAGAATATCAATGAAACAGTGCTAACATGTGAAAAGAAATATGAATTTAATTGAAAGGTAAAGCTTTTGAATAATTGTTTCCTACTTGAATGCAGGATTGTTTCATTGCCTTGTGTCTGTCCCATGCCAGCTGTTTACTGAACTGGACACCTGGATGGAGAGTTGGGGGATAAAGTACAGTACTGGCTCTGACAGTTATTGGTGTGTGACCTTGAGGGCCTTTTCTCATTCTCAGTCCCACTCGCCAGTTAAATCGTTTAATTGTTATTAATTTTAGAGCCTACGTATGGCTCTCATGATTTATACATTTAAGATTTGAAACAATTTAGATATTAGCTTTTTGTGCTTTGTTTATAGGTTGAAAATCAATAATGAGCCTGGTAATTGAAACTTTCTCAGAGGCAGTTCTCCAACCGTTGCTGGCAGCCCCCTCCCTTTTCCCGGGTAGGAAATAATTCCACTCCCTTCTGCATCCTCAACACTCAGTCCTGGTCAGTAATGAGAGAGATGGAGAAGGTTGGATCTCTTTAGTCCCTTTCCGGCTCCCAAGGCAAAAAATGGCACAGCCTCATCCGGCCTGGAAGGGCTGGTGGGAAAGAGCAGACCAAATTCGTGGGTCAAAAGCTGGGTCAGCCTTAGGCTGTATTCCTCTCTCTCCCTTTTCCTGGGGAGATGGGTTCTGGGGGATCCCTTTGTTTGTAGCTGCTGGCCCCTGAAGCCTGAGAATTCAAAAGCGTCTATTGGGTTGGGCAGGTTGCCGGCAGCTATGGCTTTTGCTCACAGTTTCGCCATTGGGATTCTTTTTCTTTGTCCCTCTCTCTTTTGGTGGGTGCCCAGCCTTCCCCTGTTGTCCTAAACCCTACAAGACTTTTTTGCAGGCCATTTCTGCTTGACTTCTAGCTATTTTCTGGGAGAGAAGAGAGTCCCATATCCTTTTAGTCCACCATCTTCCCAGAAGTCAAGCGTAGTGTTTTGACAGAGATTTCCTGTGACTCTTTGAGTCTTAGCCTGACTTTCACTGTGCCTTGGATCGGCCAAAGACAAAAACTTAGGGCTCTTGTCAGGTCTTTTCTGAGCATGTGTCATATCCCGGGCATGTATGTGGCTTTTAAAATTCTGTTCTATACACATGTGCTCCTGAATGCCCTATTTTTGTAAGGAAACTCTAAGCTTTTCCTGTTAGGCCCCAGATGCACTATTGTAAATCTCAATGGTAATCTTTGGCCCCAGAGAGCTGTATTTTGATCATTCTCTTACAGAGTTTTCTTGGCAATGCCTGAAGGTCTCCACCCCCAAGTGAGTTCTGGGATAGGCAAAACAGAAACAAGTACTTAGGGTCAGTTCTTCAGGTGGCCACCACATGGGTTGGAACAGACAAATATATGCACAGGAATTTGTGAATAAAGTGGGCTCTGCTTCCCCTAGAACCAGGGACCAGGGGCCCACTGTGGGAATATGGGCTCCAGCTGCTGAGCCCAGGGGGGAGTGGGTGAAAGATTAGGAAGTGCCATGACACTTTCCTACCATTTTAAACTTGCCTTTTTCTTTTTTTTTAAATACATTTTTTGTTTTATTTTATTTTAAAAAAGGTATTTAGATTACATAAATGATACATAAAAATATAGGGGATTCCCTACATCTCCCACATTTTCCCACATTAACAACATCTTTCATTAGTGTGGTACAGTCATTACAATTGATGAAGGCATTTTAGAGCATTGCCACTGAGCATAGATTATAGTTTGCATTGTAGTTTACACTCTCTCCTGCAGAATTTTGTAGGTTATGGCAAGATATGTAATGATTCGTATCTGTCATTGTAATGTCATTCAGGAAAATTCCCAAGTCCCCAAAATGCCCCCATATTTCACCTGTATTTCCATCTCCCTGCCCTCAGAACCTCTAGTGGCCTCTGCCTCCAAAGGAATGATAGAGTTTCTTCCATTGCTAGAATCACAATAAGTCTATGGTAGAATACCAGTAAGTCTACTTTAGTCCATAGTTCATAGTTCACCCCAATTGTGATGATTCTTGGATGGTGTTGCCCACTCCAGCTCTAATTGAGAGGAGGCTTTGATCCCACGGGGCAGATGGATGGGACTTTCTTGCTTGCAGCTGTAGACACTCTCAGTTCCTTGGGATGTTCGCTGTCCATCATCATCTCCTTGTTAGTTGTCCTGGGCGAGTCCAATGAACTGGAGAGTAGGTATTGCAACTCTGTTGAATTTCAGGGCCCAGCAGGCACATGGACAGCCCAGAGATTAAAGTCTCTTGGATGTACACCTACCAACTCCTGCACCAACTATAGGTTCAAATAAAAGAGACAGAAGAGGCATGTGTAGATAAGCCGCATCTGAATCCAACTTTGTCAGACTCAGAAGCACAAACTCCAACATAGGGCCACTGGCAAGGCACCAAACTCCGGAGCTATCTGCCATGACTGTGGGTCCTGGGTGTCCCCAGAATCCTTGGGATCCCCACTATTTCAGGTAGTATCTATCTTGGCTGTCTATGAGATCCTGCTGAGACATGCGTAAGCATTACCTCTCTGATGACCTCCTGACTCACTTTCAAGTCTTTTAGCCATATACACTCATTTGTCTCTACCTTTTCCTGCTTTTATTCAAGGTCTTTTCCCAGTTGTATCACCAGCTGGTGCTTGGTAGAAATCCCTCGGTGCCAGGGAGGCTCATCCCCAGGAGTCATGTCCCACACTGGGGGGGAAGGTAATGCATTAATATGTGGTTTAGAGAGAGGCCACATTTGAGCAACAAGGAGGCAACTCTTAGGCACTCTCCAAACTAGGCAAAGTTGCAAATTCAAGAGCAAAAGGCTCTCAAGCATAGTCGTCAACATCAAAGGACAACCAATGGACCACCCTTCTTCACTCTTCATTGCCCCTGCACTTCAGGGATGGTTGCTATTCCATTAGAGAATGTGGCAGAGCTCCTCAGGATGGGAATTCAATAATCTTTCAGTTGTTGTATGAATCTCCACCCACTGTGGCAAAGCTCCACGAACATTTGAACATATTTATATACTTTATATGTATGCCCAGATGAACTTCTTCCCATGTATCCCCCGTCACTGACACCGCACCCCATTGATTCTCCCCTGCCATAGTCATAACCCTTCTGTAATCCAAAACCCCTTCAAAAATGAAGCCAAGAATATTGCCAAATTCAATTAATAGGACAATGAAATAATAATGATAGGTTTAAACAAAAGAAATGAAATACATAATAATTTAGAGAAACAAACTAAAATAAATTTTAAAAGATTGGGTATTTAAAAATGAAAAACATTAAAAAATAAAATAGAATAAATTTTTTTTTTACTTTTTCCTTTCATCACTGTAATATCAGTTGTCCTGTATGTATAGTAGCATTTTCTTCCATTTCTTCCCCAGTGTCTTACCTTTATATATATATATATATATATATATATTTTTTTTAAGTTTTAGGTCTCAGTAAGCTTACATACAGAATATAGGGGACTCCCATATACCCAATAACTTCCCCCTTTCCCCCCTTCCCTGTTAATAATCTTTTTACATGTGGATGGTACATTTGTTACAACTGATATATAAATATTGAGACATAGCTACCAACCATGGTCAATGGTTTACATTATGGTTTACATTTTAGACCATACACTTTTATAATATTTTGATGAAATTTAACATGGCCTGTATCCATCATTGCATGATCATGCAGAACACTTCAATTGCCCCCAAATACCCCCTCTTTAATCTCTTGTATTACTCCCTCCCCCTCCCCTTGGGGACCACAGAGACCACCAAGATTCACTCCTTGAAGGACAAGATTCTTAGATACTTGCAACAACACTGAGGGCGGAACACATTAGCCTGTCCTCTCCTATTAGGAACTTCCCATGCTTTCGAGGGACACCCCCGCCCCATTTGAGAACATATCAGGCCTCCCCAGGATGGGAGTCCAACTCCTTCCCACTCATTATATGGGTCTCCACCCACTGAAACAGCACACTATGACAAAATGATCACTCGCACATTCTCTAGAAGACTGTCCCAGGTGCGACCTGTACCAAATGACCCCCTCCCCATCAACACCCTAAGCCAGTAACGCTTCCTTGTCATATTGCCAATAGAGTTTTCTCAACATTGTAGTTTCACCCACTTACCCACCTATCCCCAGTGTTCACCTATTCCCCCCCGCCCCAACCCTCCTCCCAGTTCCTTGGACCATCCAACCCATACTCCCCACCCTAACCCCCTGTCAAGCTTGCACATCCCGACCCAATAGTATCCCTACACCATTGTCATATCTCTTCCCTGTACAACTACTCACTTCCACCTTATCATAGATTTTGCCCATGTGGGCATTGTGTCACAACCTTCTTCTCCCTTCCTATTTCCTGTAAACCTATCTTCCAGACTCTAGCTCTCTGAGTCGGCTTGATTTGCTTAATTCATATCAGAGAGATCATGTAATATTTGTACTTCAACGCCTGGCTTGCTTCACTCAACATAAGGTCCTAAAGATTCATCCATGTTATCCTGTGTGTTAGCACTGCATTCCTTCTTACAGCTGAGTAATATTCCATTGTATGTATATACTACACATTGTTCATTCATCTGTTGATGGGCATTTGGGTTGACTCAATTTTTGGCAATGGTCAATAATGCCGCTATGAACATTGGTGTACATATATCTGTTTGTGTTCTTGCTTTCAGTTCTTCTGAGTATATACCCACCAGTGGAATTGCTGGGTCATATGGGTGATCTATATTTAGTTTTCAGAGGAGCCACAAACTGTCCTCCACAATGGCTGGACCATTCTACATTTCCACCAGCAGTGGAAGAGGTTTTCCATTCCTCCACGTCCTCTCAAACATTTGTAGTCCTCTGTTTTTTTAATGGCTGCCAGTCTAATGGGTATAAGATGGTATCTCATTGTAGTTTTGATTTGCATTTCCCTAATAGCTAGTGATATTGAGTATCTTTTCATGTGCTTTTTAGCTATTTGTATTTCTTCTTTGGAGAAAGTTCTGTTCAAATCTCTTGCCCATTTTTAAATGGGTTGTTTGTCTTTTTATTTTCAAGATATAGGATTTCTTTATATATGCTGGATATTAGGCTTTTATCAGACATATGGTTACCAAATGTTTTCTCCCATTGGGTAGGCTGTCTTCCACTTTCTTGAAAAACTCCTTTGAGGTGCAAAAGGTTTTAATTTTGAGGAGGTCCCACTCATCTGTTTTTCCTTTCGCTGATCATGTTTTTGGTGTGAAGTTATGAAGCCATTTCCTATTATAAGGTCCTGTAGAAGCTTCCTACATTATCTTCCAAGGTCTTTATGGTCTTGGCTCTTATATTTAGATCTTTGATCCATCTTGAGTTGGTTTTTGTATAAGGTGTGAGATAGTGTTCCTCTCTCATTCTTTTGGGTATGGATATCCAGTTCTACAAGCACCATTTGTTAAAGAGGCCATTGTCTCCCAGTTGAGGGGACTTGGTGGCCTTGCCAATGATCAGATGACTGTATATGCGTGGATCTATAGCAGAGCTCTCAATTCAGTTCCATTGGTTAGTATGTCTATCTTTGTACCAATACCACGCAGTTGTGACCACTGTAGCTTTGTAGTATGTTTTAAAGTCAGGTAGTGTGATTCCTCCAATTTTGTTTTTCTGTTTAAATATGTCTTTGGTGATTCAGGACCTCTTGCCGTTCCAAATAAATTTCAGTTAGCTTTTCCAATTCAGTTAAAAGTGCTGTGTTTATTTTTATTGGGATTGCATTAAATCTGTGTATTAGTTTGGGTAGGACAGACATCTTAATGATGTTTAGTCTTCCTATCCACGAACAGGGATATTCTTCCATTAATTTAAGTCTTCTTTGATTTCCTTTAACAGTGCTGTGTAGTTTTCTGTGTATAAGTCATTTACATCTTCAGTTGAGTTTATTCCTAGGTATTTGATTTTTTCAGTTGCTATTGTAAGTGGTATTTTTTTCTTGATTTCCTACTCAGATTGTTCGTTATTGGTGTACAGAAATGCTACTGATTTCTGAGCATTGATCTTATACCTGCAACTTTACTGAACTCTTTTATAAGCTCTAGAAGCTTTGTTGTAGATTTCTCAGGACTTTCTATGTATAGGATCATGTCGTCTGCAAATAATGAAATTTTTCCTTTTCAATTTCAATGCCTTCTATATCTTTTTCTTGCCTCGGTGCTTGAGCAAGTACTCCTAACACAATGTTAAATAGGAACGGTTATAGTGAGCATCCTTGTCCTGTTCCTGATCTTAGAGGGAAAGCTTTTAGGATTTCACCATTTTATCTGATGTGAGCTGTGGGTTTTTCATAGATGCACTTTATCATGTTCAGAAGGTTTCCTTCTATTCCTATCTTTTGCAGTGTTTTTATTAGGAAAGGATGCTGTATTTTGTAGGATGCTTTTCCTGCATCTGTAGAGATGATCATGTGATTTTTTTTCTTTTGATATGTTTATGTGGTGTATTACATTGATTGATTTTCTTATGTTGAACCATCCTTGCACACCCAGGATGAAACCCACTTGGTCATGGTGTATAATTTGTTTGATGTGTTGTTGAATACGATTAGCAAGTATTTTCTTGAGGATTTTAGCATCTAGGTTCATCAGAGTGATTGGTCTGTAATTTTTCTTTCTTGTGGCATCTTTGTTTGGCTTTGGTATTAGGGTAAATTTGGCATCACAGAATGAGTTAGGCATTGTTCCTTCTAATTCCATTTTTTTTGGGAAGAGATTAAGCAGGATTGGTGTTAGTTCTTTCTGGTACAGTTCATCTGTGATGCCATCTGGTCCTGGGCTCTTCTTAGTTGGGAGGTTTTTGATGACTGATTCTATCTCTTTACTTGTGATCAGTCTGTTGAGTTCATCAATTTCTTCTTTCGTCAATTAGACTGCTTGTGTGTTTCTAGGAATTTGTCCATTTCCTTTAAATTATTGTTCTTGTTGGCATATAATTTTTCAAAGTATTCTCTCATGATACCCTTTATTTCTGTGGGGTTGGTGGTGGTATCCCCTTCCTCATTTCTTATTTTGTGTATTTGCATCTTCTCTCTTTTTATTATTGCTAGTCTAGCTAAGGGTTTGTCAATTTTATTGATCTTCTCAAAGAACAAGCTTTTGGTTTTGCTTATTTTTTTCTAGTGCTTTTTAATTTTCTATTTCATGTAGTTCTACTCTAATCTTTGTTAGTTCCTTCTTTCTATTTCCTTTTGGGTTAGTTTTTTGTTCTTTTTCTAATTCCTCCAGGTGTGCAGTTAGGTCTTCAATTTTAGGTCTTTCTTCTTTTTTGATATTTGATTTTATGGCTATGAATTTCCCTCTCAGTACAGCTTTTGCTGCTTCCCATAGGTTTTAATATGTTGTGTTGTCATTTTCATGCATTTCAAGGTAGTTAATGATTTCTTTTGAAATTTCCTCCTTGACCCACTGTTTGTCTAAGAGTGTGTTGTTTTACTTCCATATTTTTGTGCCTAATCTGGTTCTCTGACCCTTACTGATTTCCAGCTTCATTCTATTGTTCTCAGAGAAATTACTCTACATAATTTCAATCTTTCTGAGTTCATTTAGAATTTTTCTGTGTCCTGGCATGTGGTCTGTCTTGGAGAATGATCCATGTGCACTCGAGAAGAATGTATATCCCCCTGTATTTGGTTGTAGTGTTCTGTATATGAATATTAGGTCCAGATCCTCTAATGAATTATTCAGAGTCTTTGTTTCTTTATTGATTCTCTGTCTAGATGTTTTGTCTAATTGTGATAATGATGTATTAAAGTCCCCCAGTATAATTGTAGAGGCATCTATTTCTCCACTTAGTTTCTCCAGTATTTGTGTCATGTACTTTGACCCTAAATAGGCCCTTGGAAACTTATTGAGTGCTTCCTACTGCCTGACCTCCTTAGGGGAGTTGAAATTTTGATAGTCTTCAGCACGGAACTCGTCAGTTCCCTCCCCCGAAAGTGCTTCCAACTTGCCTTTTTCTTGATTCAGTGTTCACTGGTTGATACAAACCTTTGACTGTTTTCTGCTTGCTTTTGATGTTTCTGCGAGAGGATGGGACTTTGGAGTTTCCTACTCTACCATCATGCTGACCTCATTACTTTTCTTATTCCACTTTCATTAATAATTATTCTGAGTATAAAATTCTGGGCTCACAATCATTTTACCTTAGATCTCTGAAGGCATTTTCCAATGTCTTCCAGCAACTAGTGATGCTGATGAGAAATTTCATGCAAGTTTGGTTCTTAATTCTTTATAATGACCTACTTTTTTCTCTAAAGCTTTTATCATTACTATCATGAAATTGTATGGGTATGTACATGAGACCTTTCAATATGGATCCTTGTACTTGCAGTCTGGAGAACTGTAATTTACTATTTGTTTAATAATTTCTTCCCTTTTCTTCCTCTTTCCAGAATTTCTAATAGTTTAATGGTGTTTCTCTTAGAGTGAACTCCTGAGTCTCTTACCTTTTCCCTTATATTTCTTCTTTCTTTCTAGTCTGTTTCCTAGAATTTTTCTTCTAAACTTTCTATTTATGCCCTCAATCATTTTTTTAACTTTCAAGGATTATTTATGTCATGAATTATTTTCTCTTTAAATAAAATCCATTTTTATTGAAGGGCTACAATACATTTTACTATCAGTGAGAATGAAAATTAGAATTTTTAAAAACATTTATTTACTAAAGTATCTCAGTTTCCTATCAGTTCTTTTTCTCATTTTTTATTTGTTCTTTGTCAGACTGCAAATTTTCCTCAAGGGTTTGGTGTTCTTCCATAAATATCTATTTAAAATGATTTTTGTTATGAAATACAACAAACACAGAAAACCACATGGAACACACTTGCAGCTAATGAATTGTTACGAGGTGAGCATGGCCATGGCCCCCTCCCACGTCAGGAAGCAGAACATTGCTAGCTCCCTCAGACATCCTCCAGCACCTCCATCAGCTGGCTCCTGAAAACCACCTTCTCCTGCTCCACTAAGAGAAACCACTCTACTGATTCTTATGGTACTCACTTCCTAACTTTTTTTTTAGGAGGTACCCATGATTGAACCCGGGACCATGTACATGGGAAGCAGGCACTCAACCACTAAGCTACAAGTGCTCCCCCACTTCCTAACTTTTAAGAATAATTTTATCATCCAAGTGCACAGCTGTAAGTGTTATAGTTTAGTTTTGTATTTTAAATATCTTATACATCTTTTATCCTTTAGTTTCTCTTCCATCTTATATTTCCTTCAGTCTATTTTTTTCTCTCGCAATTTTATTTTTGAAGAAACTGGTTAGTTTATTCCGTAGCGCTCCCCACATACTTGATTTTGCCGATTATATTCTTATGTTCCTTTCTCCTTTGTATTTCCTGTAAATCAATATTTGCATTTTGACACCATCAGATTCAGGTTTAGGTTTTTCTTTGGCAAGACTACCTCTTTAGTTGATGTCATGTTCTTGAATATAAATATATATATATATATATATATTTAAAGATTTTATTTATATATTTATCCCCCCTCCCCATTGTTTTGTGCTTGCTGTATGCTCTCTGTATCCATTCCCTGTGTGTTCTTCTATGTCTGCTTGTCTTCTCCCCAGGCAGCACCGGGAACCAATCCCAGGACCTTCCAGATTGGAGAGAGGCTGGTCAATCTCTTGTGCTACCTCGGCAGCTTGGACAGCTGCATCTCTCATTGTCTTTCTTCTGTGTCTCTTTTTGTTGCATCATCTTGCTGTGCCAACTCTCCACGTCGGCCAGCACTCTGTGTGGGCTTGCATTCCTGCACAGGCTAGCACTCCTAAGGAGGTCATCTCTCTGCTCCGGCATGCTCGCCGCACAAGCCAGCTTGCTTTTTTCATCAGGAGGCCCCAGGAATCGAACCCTGGACCTCCCATATGGTAGATGGGAGCTCAGTTGCTTGAGCCACATCTGCTTCCCCTAATGAATATATTTGGTTGTCCTACTTTTTGTGATGTGAACAGTCATTGATGCCTAGATCCTTGATTTCTCTGGGATTCTCAGTGTTATTCCAATTCGTAGAGCATAGTGTGTATAGTTTCAAATATACTTCATTTCATTCAAATATACTTTTTTCCATTATTTGCTGAAATACTTATAGACTTCATTTACTACTTGTTTACCCTAACAGTAATATTTAGATATCAATTTGGATAGGAAAGACAAAATAAATGCTTGCTTGATTTTTTAGTTTATTTGCCAGTTTTAAAAAATAGTCCTTTAATATCTTCCAAAGGTGAATGAATTAGTTCTGTTTATATTATCATGAACTCATGGATTTAAACATATCTGATGCATTTTAATGTATTGCAGTTATTATGCTTATCAATACTCAAATTAACCACACTTGTCAATATAACTGTAATAGTCTCTGATTGCTTCCTTCCTTCATATCTTGTATGACAAATTATTCCAGGCTGTTGAATTGCATATGTGATGCCAAATATTTGGAACCAGCTATTTCTCCAAGAAGCTCTGATATCTTTTAGTTTGGAATAGTGTTTCAAGTGCACTATCTGAGCAATACTGATGCTCACTGCTATTGGTTTATTTATTGTTTCTAGGCTTTCCTGTACTTAGAACTAGAAAATATGTGTATACATATTTTGTAAATACAATATATATAAATGCATGTGTGTGTTTGTGCATGAATATAAAATACCTTATCAGTTTATAGTGAAACTTCATTTAAAATTCAGAACTATAGGGTCTTTAGCTAACTTCTTCTCTTTATATATGTGTCTTATTATTTCACACTGATGAAAGTGGTTCTCTAGAATCAGGGAATGATAAAATTAGATTAGCATAGCATAATATTTCTCATGTTATTTATT
The DNA here is from genome assembly GCA_026826555.1 of Tolypeutes matacus. Classification (NCBI taxonomy): domain Eukaryota; kingdom Metazoa; phylum Chordata; class Mammalia; order Cingulata; family Chlamyphoridae; genus Tolypeutes; species Tolypeutes matacus. The sequence continues at coordinate 5,591,027 of JAKSZT010054401.1, read as the reverse complement.
CCAAATTATACATAATAATGCAATATATTAATTTAAAATGCTCTTCCTATTTTCTTACCTATATATTTAATGCCTGTCACCAGTCTTTATGTTGATATTTTCCCCATTATTTTGATTATTTGATGTTTGTTCTCTAGTTGATTCTTCAGGAAGGGCTCATGGAAACAAAGTTATCAGGGTTCTTGCTTGCTGAAAACATTTTATTGGTTACCTGTGTACTTGAAAGTCAGTTTGGCTGGATATAAAATACTTGGTTCACATTTTATTTGCTTGCGCACCTTAAATAAGCTACCCCACTTTATTCAGGCATAAAGCAATTTTGTTTAAAAGTCTAATGACAATAAAATTTTCTTTTCATTATGACCCACTTGGTCCTTTTGCCTGGGTCCCCAAGTATTTTTACTTTTTCTTTAAAATCCAGTAATTTTACTAGAATTTGTCCTTATAGGTAAATTTTCTCTGCACAGTGTGTATAGTTTCAAATATACTTCTTTTCATGAAGTTTTTACTCAATTATCTAGTTTTAAAAATCTGTTCCGTGCTCTTGACTGTTTTTTTTTTTTCCTTACCTTCTTTTGTACATATATCACATCTTCTTTGCTGTTACTGTACATTTAAAAATGAGGCAATAAAAAGCTGAGTGTGAGCTGTATGTACAAGTGGGGCTTAGAAAATATGCTTTGCTTTAGGCTAATGGGTATGTTTTGATGGCAAAAAACTTCTAATTATCACAATGTGGATGTATTTGCTCTAGGACACCAATAGTCACCAAGCCTCCTTTTATTTCACAGAACATTTTATCCAGCTTCTCTAATTAAAAGCTGTCGTACTAGTCCATCCTTTCCGGGAGGTGGACATTGGCTTCTAGGCATTGTTTGCAAGAAGGGATTGGGAAGGGAGTCAACTGTTCTATATAAGTATTCAGTAAATTCTCTTGTTTTCAGCACACTTCACTCCTGTCCTCAGTTATACCTGGTCTCTCAAGGATTCTACAAGGCAGATTGTAATATCTTCCTTGGATGCCATCCATGCATAATTATTGTCTGTTGCTCCCTCAATTCTGGCTCATAATTATTATAAAACTCACTTACCCATTTTCTGTTCTTCAAGAAATTTGTTGAATGCTCTCAAGTGTCTTTCACTAGAAAATTATGACAGGATATTTGCTAAATAACTAGAAGTAAGGACTGACTCCCAAATGGTCTGACTTCTAGTTCAGACCTTATTATCACCTAACTTCATTCCCCTTTATTTATTTCTAGGTTTTACTGAAGAGGAATCATCCAGGTTGCGACACTGTAACAATGATTCAGCTGACGGCTACCCCCACAAGTGCACTTGTTGATGAGCCAGTCCATATCCGAGCTACAGGGCTGCCTCCTTCTCAGGTGGTGGTTTTCGAGGCATCATTGACGGATGAAAAGGGGAACCTGTTTCACTCTCGAGCATACTACAGGGCTAATGAAGCTGGTGAGGTGGACCTGGAGCATGCTTCTGCACTAGGAGGTGACTACGTGGGAGTTCACCCCATGGGTCTCTTCTGGTCCCTGAAACCAGAGAAGATACTAAATAGACTGATGAAAAGGGATGTGATGAATAGCCCCCTCAAGGTCGAACTGACACTTTATGACTCAAATATCCTAATAGTAAATCTACCCATGGCTACTCCAAAGGCCAGCCTGACTGTGGAGAGGTGGTACGTGGCACCTGGTGTCACACGGATCCAGGTTCGAGAAGGCCGCCTTCGGGGAGCTCTCTTTCTCCCTCCAGGTGAGTAGAATTCTCTGGTTATTACTTTTTTGACTGCCTCATCATCCTAGATGTTCAGCTTGGATATGGATACTACATACAGTGCTCCTGTCTTGACTCTGAGTAAGTCAGAAAAAGAATGAGAGTAACACTCCACCCCAACTCAAGTTTTATCTCAACAATTCTGAAGCTTGTCTAAGGATATGACTACATGTAGCTTATGGAATAACTGTCCCATGAGGTTTGCATAGCCTTGGATTAATGAGAAATCCAATTGCATTGAAACCTGTTTATCTAAAGACCCTCCACTTGATATACTGGATCAATGTTCCAGCTCCTTTAAGCTCCGTCATGCCTGAGTTTCAGTTTAGGCATAGGTTATAGTGTGCTTGCAACACCAAGCTGGTAATATGAGGATGGACTGACAAATTGCAACAGAGGATGTAGATAAACTTTCTACCTTCCATGTTCGGTAAATATTACATCCTTAGATGAGGAGATAATACCACATGTTCCCTAATGGTTATAAGACTAGTAGAACACTCAAAGTTTCCCATGGTGATCTTAACCTACCCATAACTGGTTCAAAACATCTACTGGATCATTTCTTGGAATTTACTATGGGACTGAATTGAAAGTAAAATTAATTTCCCAGAGTAGCCCTCAATGGGCTTAGGCTTCAGACCTCTCGGAGGGTCCTTTTTCAGACACTTCCTTTGTCTGGAACACAGCCTTCATCTCATCAGAATGTATTATCTTTACTTTTTAAAAATTTTAATAGTCTATTTCTAGAACTGAGTTGGGTTGAAAAAGCCTAATGTGTTAGGATTAGTCTGTGACAACACGGAGTTATAGATGTCATAGAAGGAATAAAGCTTCCACTTTCCAAATTCACCATGATACATGCACTTGTCCGGGTAAATGCAAATGTTTTCTTATACCAAGTAATTAGTATAGTCACCATTTTATTATGTGTCATTACCAGGAAGTAAGTGGAGCAAATTGTTGTGCCTCTATTTTTCCACCCCAATTAAAAATCTGAATACTGGTGTAGGCCTTCCATTGTGGGGCGCTGCACTGGGTTAGGATATGCTTTTAGTGAACTCTCTTGGACATTATGTTTGCTAATTCTCCTGCTTCGGGTGCTTGTTCTGTGGGTGACAAAGAGAGTTGAGTTGTGTATAAACATATCCAAAATATTTTCTGTATAATTTCAGGACCATCATAGATTTTTCTGAGGCTATTTATAAGTTAGGGAGCCCTGGCCTAATTTCTAGGGCTTTCCTGACTCCAAAACTATAGAAAAGGACCTCTATGAGTCTCTATTCTCCTTAGGGATTAAACATGTCAGCAAACATGGTTCCCCATCAAACTACTGGTTATTGTGTTCCATTATATTTTCAATAGGCCTTACTTTTGCTCCAGATACAAAGCTGAAAATCTTGAAATTCTCTTTGAAAATTTATAATCACCAAATTTATGACTCATTTCTTCTGAGTTCACATATTTTCTTCTTTTCCACACTTTCTCTTCTTACACAATTCTATATTGCTTTATTCTTTTTCAGGAAAGGGCCCTTTCCCAGCAGTGATTGATTTATTTGGTGGCACTGGTGGCTTGGTTGAATACCGGGCCAGCCTCCTGGCCAGTCGTGGCTTTCTCTCCTTCGCCTTGGCTTACATTGACTATGAAGACCTGCCTTCCTACACAGACACAGTAGATTTGGAGTATTTTGAGGAAGCTGCCAAGTTTCTCTTGAGACAGCCTAAGGTAATTTTTCAGTAGCCTTCAGTTCCTGTTTTAAAGCATAGTTTTCTGTTACTTCCTTTATCTTCTAAGTATGAGTCTTCCTACTTCTACTACATATTTGTATTATTTCTCATCCAGTGTTTTCTACTCAGAAAGGTAAAATGCATAGATATTTTTTTTTTTTTTTAATTTTTAAAGAAGCTGTAGATTACATAAATGTTCCATCAAAAATATAGGGGATTCCCATATGCCTCACCCTTCTCCCTACCATACTTCCCCACATTAACAACATCCTTCATTAGTGCGGTACATTTGTTACAATAGATGAACAAATATTGAAGCATTGTACTAGCCAAGGACTATAGTTTACATTATAGTTTACACTTTGCCCCACACGATTTCATATGCTTTGACAAAATGTATAATGGCCTGTATCCATCATTGCAATGTCAATGCATAGGAGTTTAACCTGTGTTCATCAAGATATCAAAGCCAAAATCTTTGGGTTGCATTTCTGGCTCCATTCCATCTGGTTATGGGAATTTGGGCAGATTAATTTAGACTTTCTAATCCTTGGTTTCCTTATCCATTATATAATATTCTAGATATACTATTTCTTAAGGTTATTGTGAGAGTTAATGGGGATAATACATATAAAGTGCTTTATTATAGTACCTGGTAATACTAAGCACTCAATAAATGTGAACATTTCTTCTTCTTATCATTTCCTCCACACCAGACTTAATCAAACAGATAGCCTGTATTTCTTTGAAGAATAGGTGTGAATATCCAGTTATGTGAAGAGTCCTGAAACATAATGTTGTAGTTCTTTATAATCTACATATGTATTTTAAAGCTAAAACACGTAATGCTACATTGGGACTGACACTTCTTAACCCTTGTTAACAACCTAATAGTTTTGTCTTAATAAGAATAAAGTTAAGAAAAATTAAGTCTCTGTACTGCACCCTTTTTAATACAAGGATCCCCAAAATATGATCAGGATTGCAATAGTAAGATGAAGCAGCAATTATTGGCAACCTGCTAATGCTCTGATTTCTTTTATTTTTCACTCCTTTTAAATTAAATTTTTATTTACAAACACTCTATAACCACCAAGCAAAAACTCCCCGTTTTCCTCTCCCACATTCCCTGGTAGCCTCTAATCTACTTTCTGTGTCTGTGAGTTTGCTATTTCAGTATCTCATATAAAGGTGATATTATGCAATATTTGTCCTTATGTGCCTTACTTATTTCACTTAGAATAATGTTTTCAAGGTTCATCCATGCTACCGCATGTATCAGAATTTCATTTTTACTCAGGGCTGAATAATATTCTATTGTGTGTATGTGCCACATTTTGTTTATTCATTTATTGTTGATGGACACAGGCTATTTTCACCTTTTGGCTATAGTGAATAATGCTGCTATAAACATTGATGTACTCATATCTGTTTGAGACCCTATTTTCATTTTCTTTGTGTGTACATCTAAGAGTGGAATTGCAGAGACTTACAGTAATTCTATATTTCACTTTCTGAGGAACCATCATATTGCTTTCCATGGTGCTGTACCATTTTATATTCCAGCCAACAATGCACTAGAATTCCAATTTCTGTGCATCCTCTCCAACAATTATTTCCCATTTAAAAAAATAGCTATCCTTGTGGGTGTGAAGTGGCATCTCATTGTGGTTTTGCAATTGTCTATTGGCTATTGATGTTGAGAATCTTTTCATATGCTTATTGGCCATTTGTATATCCTCTTCCTTTGTTCTCTAGTTGATTCTTCAGGAAGGGCTCATGGAATGCTGCCAGTCTTGCTTGGAAACCTTGCCTATATGCATTCCTGTAACAACAAACTTATAAGATACTCTAATCATCTCCTCCCTGACCCATCTTGCTACCTGGCAGTGAGTTCCTTGATGACATGAGACTGTGCCTCTTCTCTCTGTGTCTGCCAGTGCCTGGTCCAGGGTGTATGACCTGTGAATACTTGTTAGATGACAAAAATGAAAGAGGATGCTTATCCAGGTCATCTTCTTCATGAATCCTCTCTTCTGCCTTGGTTCCTTATTTCAAACCAAATCAAGTTCAGAATCCTCCATCTACATTTCTGTGCTCCATGCTACTAATCTGACCTTCTTTTTCATGCTGTTCCTTCCTGGTGCCCTTTCCTCTGAACTTCTAGAGAACTCAGAGTTGGTACAACATAGTTTATCAACCAATTATACCCTGACTAATATTACTCACCATAGTTACATACCCATTTGTCTTATCTTCTCTACTATGTTGGCATTTCTTTTGAGTATTTTAATCTCAGCACTGAACACAATGATGAATGAATAGTATTCAGTGAGTAAAGCCTGACAGATTTTTGAAGGCATATTTCCTCTGAACATACATTATATATTCCAGAGCTTTCGAGCTGGACGTGTGGGTGAGATTAATATTTGCTTTGTCCCATTGGTCATTGAAGATCTTTGATGATTTGAAATTGTGGAGTTTTGCTAAATGAAGGATGGAACCAACATCTTGTTTCCCTTATTTCAGGTCCTTGGCCCAGGCATTGGGATAGTCTCCGTATGCAAAGGAGCAGAGATTGCACTCTCCATGGCTATTCACCTAAAACAAGTCACAGCCACTGTACTTATTAATGGGTCCAACTTTGTTTTCACTTGTCCACAGGTATATCATGGTAAGATCATTCAGCCATTGCCCATCCTTCCACAATTACTATCCATAAACAAGTATGGGTTCATAGAGTTCTACCGCCTTATAGGGGACCCACTAGCTGAGGCCAATAAGCCTTTTCTCCTTCCTGTAGAAAAGGCCCAGGGACATTTACTCTTCATTGTGGGAGAAGAAGATAAGAATCTAAATAGCATAGTATATGCTAAGCAAGCCACAGAACAGCTGAGGAGAAATGGGAAGGACAACTGGACTCTACTGTCTTACCCTGGGGCAGGTCACCTGATAGAGCCTCCATATGCCCCACTGTGTTCTGTTTCAAGGATAGGCAATATCCCCTTCAACATGCACTGGGGAGGAGAGGTGGTCTTGCATGCAGCTGCACAGGAGCAGTCTTGGAAGGAAATCTTAACGTTTCTCAGGAAACACCTCATTCTAAATGCGACCAGCCAACTCTGAGAAGAGTAATTATTCCTAGGATATAGAGAAGTAAATCTCTTTAGTAGCATTTTCTCTCTCTTCTCACGGAGATATGTCTTTAATCTCTAATTGTAAGAAGAGATATAGGAAAAGAGTCAGGAGATCTGAAAATGATAATGTCTTGACTTTGGAAAAGGAAAATGGGTTTCCACTTAACCCAATATAATACACTGAGGGTCCTGTATTTGTAGAAATAAACTTAGAGCTTTACCTGCCCCAAAATATTACAGGTCACAATGATAGTGATTCTCAAGGGAAAAAAAATCACAAACAGTGAACCACAGAACCGGGCTTACAAAACAGACATAAAGAGAATCAGGGGCTGATGTCAGTTGATTTCCTAAAACTCAAAATAATTTTGCTTAGATATCCCATAATTGAAAATATATTCATGACTCATGGTTACTTCCTAGTTACTGGAAAATAGGGCCAGGTGAAGAATACACAATATTTTGAGGCAATATGGAAGTCTGACATGAAGGTAACATCATTGAGTCAGTCTATAATCAACAATTTAACAATGGCGAATAAACCCAAATAATTTTTCTTGTTTAAATATGTATAGTATTTTCAGCAATGACAGAGAAACACGGAATTACAGCTGGGGGAAGTATCCATGAAGTTGGGGATTGTGTGCCTCCAGATTAGAGTCTGGACAAGTAACAGAAAATATTTCAGCATTGTTGGCCATTTGGTCTCTGTTACAACTACTCAAATCTGCCATTGCAACACAAGAGCAGCAATAAACAGCATATAAATAAATGATTATGGCTATGTCCCATTAAACTTTATATTATGGACACTGAAATTTATATTTCATATAATTTTTACATGTCACAAAATAAGAATTTTCTTTTGATTGTTTTCACCCAAAACAAGGGCTCAAGGACAGCACAAAAGCAGACAGCAGGCAAAATTTGGCTCACAGGCCATGGATTGACAACCCTGGGTATAGAGCAATCCAAACTAATTTGTCCAAAGTCAAGTCTGAGCTATCTTTTCTAAAGGGCAAGCCACAGACCAAGTATTCCTGAACTACTGAATTGCAATACATGGAAACAGAGGGTGGTTGGTGGATAATCACGGTGAAGACAAACCAGTAGAAAAATATTTTGAATCAGTTTATAGGTGTGATGGGGAATCAATAAAGAATTTAGAGTAGTGGAAGTAACATGAGAGTATATCAGTTGTGTCTTTCTAAAGCCTTTTCTTCTATTTGCTTTTTGATACTCGTTCTTTCTTGCCATAAAATCATTTCATTTGGTTGGAGTGGGACTTGGGCCTCCTTCCTCTCTCTTGCATAGAAGTGGTCACATGGTACAGAACACCATGCTCTCTTGACTGTAATGATTATGTAATTCCAATGGTTAATATCTCCTGTTCAAAGTTATACAGTGTTTGTCAAAATGGCTATAATTTTTCTTGTTTCCTGTTTTGGACTTTAGGAAGAATGCCTTTGTCTGAAGTAGATGCCAGTGTTACCTATCTCTCGATTTATGTTTTATGGAGCTGTTTTATAATCAAGAATTTTTTTCAAGTGCACCAGTAGAAATGATTGTGTGATTTTTCTCCATAGATATATTAATATGATGAATTGTATTTCTAGTATTGAATCATCTTTGTAATTGTGGAATAAAATGAACTGGGTTATGATGTGTTCTTAAATACTATGAATAAAAAAGAGTGAACTGTTGTTTTCTTTTCTGAGTTTTTGTTGTTGTTGTTGTTCAGGCGTGACATCAACATATTTGTTTCATAAAAAACTTCAGAAGTTTTCCTTCTTTCCTGTAATATTTTAATTAGCATTGAAATGATATGTTCTTTAAAAGTTTGGTCCTACCCAAACTAATCTACAGATTTAATGCAATCCCGATAAAAAGCAACACTGTATTTTTTTAAGGAATTGGAAAAACTGACTACAAAATTTATTTGGAAGAGTAAGATGCCCTGAATCGCCAAAGACATTTTGAAAAAGAAAAATGAAGTTGGAGGTATCACACTACCTGACTTTAAAACATACTGCAAAGCTACAGTGGTCAAAACTGCATGGTACTGGCACAAGGATAGACATACTGACCAAAGGAACTGAATTGAGAGTTCTGATATAAATCCTCATATAAACAGTCATCTGATAATTGGCAAGGCCACCAAACCCACTCAACTGGGAGACAATGACCTCTTCTACAAATGGTGCTTGGAGAACTGGATATTCATATCAAAAAGAATGAGAGAGGAACACCATCTCACACCTTATACAAAAACCAACTCAAGATGTATCAAAGATCTAAATATAAGAGCCAAGACCATAAAGACCTTGGAAGATAGGGAAACATCTACAGGACCTTGTAATAGGAAATGGTTTCATGAACTTCACACCCAAAGCACAAGCAGCAGAAGAAAAAATAGATATATGGGATCTCCTCAAAATTAAAACCTTTTGGACCTCAAAAGATGTTATCAAGAAAATAAAAAGACAGCCTACCCAATTGGAGAAAATATTTGGTAATCATATACCTGATAAGAGCCTAATATCCTGCATATATAAAGAAATCCTATACCTCAAAAATAAAAAGACAACCCATTTAAAAAATGAGCAAGTGACCTGAAAAGACACTTCAATTCCACTGCTGGGAGTATACCCAGAAGAATTGAAAGCAAAGACACGAAAAGATATTTGCACACCAATGTTTATAGCGGCATTGTTCACTATTGCCAAAAGTTGAAATCAACTCAGGTGCCCATCAACAGATGAATGGATAAACAAAATGTGGTACATACATACAATGGAATATTACTCAGCTGTAAGAAGGAATAAAGTGCTAACACATGGGATAACATGGATGAATCTTGAAGACCTCATGTTGAGTGAAGCAAGCCAGGCATTGAAGGATGAACAGTACATGACCTCACTGATATGAATTAAGGAAATTGAACAGTCTCCGAGAACTATTGTCTGAAGGACAGGTTTACAAGAAAGAGAAGAGAAAGTTGTGAGCCATCACCCATATGGGAGTAATCTATGGTAAAGTCATAGAGTGTAGTTGCATATTGAAGGGATAGGACAGGTGGGTAGTGATATTATTGGGTTTGGTGGTGCAGGGTTGACAGGTGGGTAGATTGGGAAGGATGGGTTAGAATACCCAGGATACTGGGGGGAGAGATGGGAGAGGGACCAGGTGAACATTTGGGATTTGTGGGTATGAGGTTGAAAGTACAGAGGTGGGAATGCTCTTATGGCAATATGACAAGGAAGTGTCACTGGTTTAGAGTGTTGGTTGGGGGACCATTCGGACAGGGTGAATCTGGAGTAGGCTTCTAGGGAGTGTGTGAGTGTTCATCTTGTCATAAGGTGTTGTATCAGTGGGTGGAGACCCACGTAATGAGCAGGAAGGAGATGGACTCCCATCTTTGGGAGAACCGATTCGCTGAGAAATAGACAGGCAGGCGTCTCTTAAGAGCAAGGGCGGTTCCTAAAAGGGGAGGACAAACCAATGTGTCAAGACCTCTTGTTGCATGTAACTATGAATCTTGTCATCCAATGAATCAAGCCAGGGGTCGTTGTGGGCCCTGGGGGGACGGGGAGGGAGGAACAGAATAGATCAAAAAGGGGGTATTTAGTGGTCAGTGGAAATGTTTTTCATTACCTTACAGTGATGGACACAGTACATGGTAAATATCAAAATTTATAAAAGTGTACAGTCTAAAATGTAAACCGTACTGTAAACCATTGACAATGTTTAGTAGCTATGTTTCACTATCTGTATATCAGCTATAACAATGCTACCATCCACACACAAAAAGGTTTTAATATGGGGTGAGGAAAGGGGGAGGAGGTTGGATATATGAGAGTCTCTTGCATTCTGTGTGTGACTTTGCTGTGGCCTAAAAATTCTTTGAAAATTAAATGAAAAACAGCGAGACACTGGGGAATGGGAGGGGGAAGGTGCCATGGTACAGACACCAGATATTGCAGTGATAAAAGGCAAAATGTCAAAAAAAATTTAAAAAAATTTTTTTCCCCAGTTTTTGAATACCCCAATCTTTTAATTTAATTTTAGTTTTAGTTTTTTTTTTTTAAGTTTTCATGTATTTTATCTCTTACATTTAAACTTATCATTATTTTCTCATTTTCCTATTAATTGTATTTGGCTATTGTATTGGCTTCATCTTTAAAGAAGCTTTGGATCACAGAAGGGTTACAACTGGGGCGGGAGAGGATCATTGCTGGGGAATATCAGGGATGGGGCGGAGCATGGGAAGTTCACGTGAACATAAACACAAGGTATATAAAATTGTTCAAATGTTCACAGAACCTGGTCACAATGGGTGGAGAATCGCTCAATAAATGAGAGAATACTGAATTCTCATCCTGGAGAGCTCTGCCACATTCTCCAAGGGAGCAGCAACAGTCCCCCAAGTGCAGGGGCAGTATCAGGCAAAGGAGGATGATCTGCTGATGGGCCCTTGTTATTGATGACTAGCCTTACAAGTCTTTGCTCTTGAAATTGAAACTTAGCCTACTGTTATGGGGTGCCTAAGGGTTGCCTCCTGAAAGCCTCCTTGTTGTTCAAATGTGGCCTCTTTCTAAGCCAAATTCAGCATATGAATGCATTACCTTCCTCCCAGAGTGGGACATGACTCCTGGGGATGAGCCTCCCTGGCAACGAGGGATTACTACCTGATGGAGTTTCAATTAAAGGCCATGACTACTGACAGAATGCAGGTCACCTTGGAATGTAGGAAACAAGCCCTCCAGTCTCATGCTGATGGGAGCTGGGTGGGGAAACATCCTGAGCTTGTAAGATTTATAATGGCTGTGAATTGCAGGAATGAAAAGAGGAACTGAGCCATTAGCCTTTAAGACTTGCTGATTTTAGTAAAATGTAAACTGTCAAGTATCTATTGCCTTTGCATATGCACCTATATATTTTCTTTCTTCTAAAGCCAAAATAAAAGACACATTTTATGATGTGGCTGGGCTTTTCTCGCCATGTCGGACAGAAAGTCTTCTGATCCCAGTTTTTTCTTCTCTTTGTCTTATTCTTTCTCATCCACAGCACCGTTTTCACGGACCCAGTTCCTGAATGCCAACATATGGTGCCCAATGTGGGGCTCTGAAAACGAAACTTTTCTTTCAGTCAGTGCATGGACCAATGAGCTCCTGAGAGTGGTTTTAAAGAAAAAGAAGGGAAGCGGCTGTGGCTCAATCAGTAGGGCTCCCGTTTACCATATGGGAGGCCCCGGGTTCGGTTCCCGGGGCCTCCTGGTGAAGGCAAGCCTGCCGGCACGGCGTGGTTAACTGACCCAGCAAGCATGAGCAGCAAGGGGGGGATAAATGAATAAATAAATAAAATCTTTAATAAAAAAAAAAAAATAAAGAAAGAAAAAGAAAACAGAAAAGGTAAGCTTCATCCCTGGAATCATCAGGGTAATGGGTAATCAGCAGTCGAACTTCGAAGAGTTCTCTAGAATGTTAAAAACTTTATTAAAAAGCACCTGTGTAACTATTAAATCCTCAGCTTTTGAAGAACTGTTTTCTCTTGTACAGAAATGTTGTTATTAGTTTCAGCCGCAAGGGCGGGATATTTTAAACCTGAAACATTGGTAGTTAGTGAAGAAAGATTTAAAAAGGGTTTATCAAAAGGGAAAAATAATTCCCCTTCATGTATGGTCTTTGTGTAGTCTTATTTCTGTTGTTCTTGAACCTTTACAATCAGATAAAATGAAGATATCAAACAGGATATGCTATTGCTGGACCGATAGCAGAACAAGCTAATGATTTTAATGAAAATGTATATGAAAAAATTAATGAACAGTCAAAAACAGATAAACTCATGTCTAATAAAAGGGAAGGAAAGAAAAAGGGAGTTCATGAAATTTTTCCAGCGGTTGCTATGCTGTCCGCTCCAAAAGATGGTTTATTGTCTTTTGAACCGGCGTCTGCGCCTCCTAAGGTATCTACTGATCCATTTTTTACAACATCTGATGACCCTCCAAAAGTTTCTGATTTTGTGCCCGCACCATCCTCTTCAATTATGAAAAGTATAGCACAGGGAAGTAGAGAAGGAGATTCAGAGCTATGCAACTTTTTTCTACTTTTCCGGTAACAGTAACTCAAATTCCTGTAGATGCTGACAGTCCCCAAGGGGGTGTACAGTATGAGCATGCTCCTATTCCTTTTAAAACTATCAAAGAATTAAAACAAGCATGTACTCAATATGGTGTAAATTCTCCTTATATTCAAGGATTGGTGCAAGGACTGGCACAAGCAGACAGACTAATACCCTGGGACTGGGATTTGTTAGCTCGAGCTGTTCTTAATTCAGCAGAGTTTTTACAATTTAAAACTTGGTGGGCTGATGCAGCTAATATTGTAGCACGACGAAATCAACAGCAAAATCCACCAGTTCCTATTACTGCTGAACAAATATTAGGAATAGGTCAATGGGCTGGGGTTCCTTGCCAAGCTCAATATGATGATATTGCCATTGTACAAGTTCGATTGTGCTGCCTAGCCGCCTGGCGATGAATCTCCACCCCTGGACAGGCTGTACAATCATTTTCAAAAATTGTTCAAGGAAATACTGAACGCTATGTTGAATTTGTAATGAGGCTGGAAGATGTAGTCAACAAGACTGTAACTCAGCCTGATCTTAAAGAAATGCTTCTTCTGATGTTGGCTTTTGATAATGCTAATAGTGAGTGTAAAAAGACTTTATGTCCGATAAAGGCAAATGGAAGTACTTTACAGGATTATGTAAGGGCATGCCAAGACATTGAGTCTAATACATATAACATGACCCTTCTTGCAGCCGCTATAAAGGGACATAGTCCTATGATTAATAATCTAAATTGCTTTAAATGTGGGAAACCAGGCCATAGAAAAAAGGATTGCCGAGCCAAAATTGGTGTGAGATCTCCATCTGGCGGCAATGATAGATCAATACCGACTCGTGTATGTCCTATATGTCAGAAGGGGTTGCACTGGGCCAAGGAATGTCTTTCTAGATATCATAAAAATGGCAGACTCATTAATAAGTCGAGAAACTTCCAAGCGGGCCTCACTCAAGGCCCTCAGACAAACCATACGAGCACAATTCCCAACCTAGCTCAAATCTACCCAGTCAGCAACGAAGCAGCTCACTCCGGCCTGTAACAGAACTTAAGGCAGTTACCAAAGGCAGCGCAGCTGTGGATCTTCCCTCAGCTGAAACTAAGTTCATTACGCCTTCACTGGGTATACAAAAAATAAGGACAGGAATTAAAGGGCCTATCCCAGAAAACAATGTAGGTTTCATTATTGGCCGCAGCAGTGCTACGACCCAAGGTGTTTTAGTGCAAACTGGGATCATTGACTCAGATTTTGATGGAGGAATTTGTTTATTAGTACAAACTTTAACTCCCTATCAAATTAAATCAGGAGATTGCATGGCTCAACTTCTTTGGTTACCGTATCGTAAACCTCCTATAAAACGTGCAGAAGAATTTGGTTCCACCGGGTGTAAAGTTTTTTGGCAAACAGCAATTGGGGATGAAAGGCCTGAAATTACCATAAAAATAAATGGAAAGATATTTTTAGGATTAGTGGATACCGGGGCCGATGTCTCTATTATTGCTGAACGATATTGGCCACAAGCTTGGACTTTACAAAAAGTGCCTACAGTTTTCCCTGGCGCTGGCACAATGACAGATGTTTACCAGAGTACTCAGATATTTAAGGTAGAAGGTCCGGAAGGACAAGAGGCTGCTCTGCAACCTTACGTCGGGGATGTAGAACTTAATTTCTGGGGAAGAGGCTTATTATACCAATAGGGAGCTTATTTGAATATTCCTCACGTTTCTGAGTCAGCTAATCATCTTATTACTCTGGCTCTTAAGCCTCTTCAAACAGAACCTAGTAAGACCTCTGAAAGAGGAGGAAGATTCTGTCTCTGATCAGCTGGAGGCCAATTTACATCTGTAGGACTATGAATGTTCTGAAAGTGACCACCCAGAGCCTCCCACAGAGGCTTGTGTTGCCATGGCAACCAGGAAGGGACCCCCTAGGGCACTTTTCAAGCTACTAGTAGCTCTTCAACTCCAGCTGTGGGTGTTAACCCTTCAGTTCCAGCAGCAACTTTATAAACCTCCTACTGCTTCCATAATGATAAGGCTGCGAGATGATAGAAGCTCCTAAAATTAAATCACTGGAAAAGTAAGAAGACTTAGCAATACAGTTTCCAGAAAGATTCTCAAAAGCAGTGAAATCAAAGATATATGTTTCTACTGATGTGTCGTAACTTGTTTTGTGTTTGTCTGGTTGTTCAGTGTCTGTATATTTTGATACCTCGGGATGGAATTATTAAATTGATTAATAAAAATTATTAAAAGAGCTCTATTCAAATGGCCAACATTAAATAAGTGCTTATATTAATAAGTAAATATGGGTATTAATTTAAAATAATAAAAATAGATATAAACAAACGAAATGATTGTTCTAACAAGTTTGTTTAATGTCGATGGTAATTGTATGTTGTCAGAAGTTTGCTTAGAAACAGTTTCTAAAAATCACTGTGGTAACTTAAGTAGAGAAGGTATATAGAATGTGCTTTTATTATTAAAGAAAAGAAAGTAATTTTATCATAAGATAAAATGACTAAGTTATTAAAACAAAGTTAAAGTTTTGTTCTTTCTCAAAGTTTCTCAAGTCATTAATCTGTTTTAATAAAAGTTCACACAGAGTTTTTCTCCTGAATAATCAGTATGCAAAAAAGAAAGTGTTTTATCAAAGTAGCTTCTTATACTTTAACCCTTAACGTTTCCTTGAAGAAACAAGTTTTATCACTTTTAAAAGAATATAATGTTTAAACCTGCTTTCTCAAAAAAAGCTTTTTATTTCAAACTGTTACAAATAATTTGGTCTGTTACTTGAAAAAGATAAAATACTAAAAATAGTTAAGTTCATGTGATATAAGTTGAATGAAGTATTTAAAACTGTTGTACAATTAAAAGAAATTTTCTAATTTTATAACATTTAAAGTTATATGAATAAAAAGTTCATATAAATACTTTAAAGGTGTGTAAAATTGCTGAAAATTTAATAATGTTTCACTGTAATATTAAATAAAAGTATACTGTTATTGATCATAATTTTATTTTAAAATATAATAATATGTGTTATAAAACTACCTCTCTACCTAAAAATCAAAAGGCAGGTGCTTTAACTTAAGTTTATCTGATTTACTCCACCTCTGCTAATAAAATATATATGTATATAATTTTAAAAATGGAAACTAAAATAGTGAGTACATCAAGGATGCTTTGTAACAAATTTAAAAAGATTTAAAAAGTACATTTCAAAAGGTGTTGTATTCCTCCCTGGAGGAGCTGGCCACTCTCCCAGGGACTGATGCATAAACCTTAAAATGTACTGCCCAGGGAGTGTTGTGTTCCTTCCTGGGGAGGCTGGCCCCTTCCTCAGGAATTAGCAAAATACTCACAAGTTGGCATCTATAGTATCAAATTAATTAATCCTAAACATAGTCAACCAAAACTCTAGTTATCAGTTGCTAATTCAACACTTCCCAGCTAAAAGCTAAATATTGGTAAGTATATATATAAAACTGCTCTATTTATCTGTCATTCTGTAACTTTGTTCAATATTAACTTAATCTTTTAATTGATTATGTTATTCGTGTTTCTCTAATTGTCAGTATAAGCTTATTAAACTAAATATACATATTAACATTTATCTTGTATCTATCCAGGACTCTAGCCAAAAATAAGTCAAGTATATCAGTGTGTCCCTGGTTTAGTAAGCATGTGAATGTATGTATACGTATCATAAAAGATTGGAATATAACAGTTAAACCCCTGTTTATAAACAATAAAATCAATGTTGTAAAAACAAAAAGGGGGAGATGGAGGAGAATCTGCTAAAGACAAACTAAAGCATTGCTTACCTTAAATTTTTTAATAGATAACAAATTTCTAATACCACAGCAGTAAAAAGACAATGGGAGGTTAATAAAAGGAATGAAAATGAAAAATGAAACAACCAATAAATGGGAAAAAGGAGAGGTAAAATTTGGGGGCCGAGGTTTTGCTCTTATCATTACAGAAACAGGAGAACAGTAGTGGATCCCTTCTAGAGGAATCAAGCCTAGAGTTGAAGATGCTGCTGAAACTTAAACTATGGACATGGTGGTTTCACATTGGATTAATTATAGGTAAAGTATTAGGTCAAGGTAAGATACCACATCATAATTACACTTCTTGGGCATACATTACCAACCCACCTCTTTTAGAGCTGTTAACTTGGAACAATGAGTCTTACCCAGTTTATCTTAATCAATCACCATTTTCCAGGACCTATAGATATATGACTACCCTTAAAGTCAAAAGAAGAAGGGAAATTTATAGAAATTTTAATTTTACCTTTTATAGACTGCCCTATTTGTATTGGATATGGTTCTGTATGCATGCAACCTAAAAATCACAGTGTAGTTTTAACAGAGAAAAATCAAACTCAAATTTATGTTCTCATTTTCCCTTCTTTACCATATAAATCAGAAAATATGGTAAATCTTACATGTCCCTCTCAAAACAGACTACGTAATGACAAATGGCAGATATGTCATGGGCTTACAGAGGTTGTGTTGTTTAATGATTCCTATGGAATTGTAAAGGATCGGGCCCTTATAGGGATGCCTAAACCTATTAAAATCACAACCGTATCTTGGTTCATTAATAATTCAACCATAATTACTAATAACAGTGATCCTTATTTCTGGAATTTTGGTAATACAGCATTTACTAACAGCTCAATAATTTGGAAAAATCAAGGAAGATATATCCCACAACCATGGGACACTACACTTAACAAAACTCAAAGTTATTTGTGGAAATTATTTTTGGGAACTGGTCCAATTTTTGAATGGCAAGGCAGTAAAACTAATATTAGTATTTTAAAAAGAAAATCAACTCAATTTCTTACAGTATGTGTATGAGATCCTATAGTTTTTATCATTGGAAAAGTAACTTTTGGTGAAAGGAACATTAGTTGCTCCAATTGCTCTTTATTTACATGTCTTAAGAATTCATATTTGCAGGAAAATCAAACTCTTTTTATAGCAAGAAGAAGAAAAGGACTATGGTTACCGGTTCGGATGATCAGACATTGGCAGCAGTCTCCAGAATCCCAGTTGCTGTGGCATTTCCTCGACCATTATTTAAAAAGAACTAAAAGACTGATTGGACTTTTAAAAACAGGAATTTTGGGACTGATTGGCATCATAACCGCTGCAGCCATCTCTGGCACAGCCCTGCATCAAGGAGTTCGACTCAACAAAATGTTAAGGACTGGCATAAAAATGGTCTGAAAAAATTCCATTTCACTGGTGGAAACAAAAACAGTTCAAATATCATTTTGGATTGGATTAGGAATTATTGTTATATGCATTTTAATTGTTTGTATTGTCAAGAGTAGAGTAATGACATATATTCATAGAAAAAATGAAGAATTAGACCAGATAAATGCATTTATGTTAAGAAACTTGGCCATGAAAAACTAATTTTGAATTATTTAGTAGAAAGATTCTACTGATAACCCCTTGATCTTAATACTAATTATCTGCACAAAAATATTCACTTAAGGAACATGAAGAAGTATAAATATTAATGAAATTGCCTTCCATGTAAGATCTCAAAAGCTAGACTGTAGTCAATGATGGGTAAGATTCTCAGAGGAGGACAACCTAAGACAGGCACAGTCACAAAAGCCTATGGAAGAAGACAAGTGTGACAGGAGGTCACCTTGTATCAGCTTATATAATGGCTCCTATGATCTTCACTGAAAAAAAAATTAACTAATAAATAGGGGGAAATGATGAAGTTTCAATTAAAGGCCATGACTACTGACAGAATGCAGGTCACCTTGGAATGTAGGAAACAAGCCCTCCAGTCTCATGCTGATGGGAGCTGGGTGGGGAAACATCCTGAGCTTGTAAGGTTTACAATGTCTGTGAATTGCAGGAATGAAAAGAGGAACTGAGCCATTATTAACCTTTAAGACTTGCTGATTTTAGTAAAATGTAAACTGTCAAGTATCTATTGCCTTTGCATATGCACATATATATTTTCTTTCTTCTAAAGCCAAAATAAAAGCCACACTTTATGATGTGGCTGGGTTCTTCTCACCATATCAGACAGAGAGTCCCCTGATCCCAGTTTTTTTTTTTTTTCCTTCTCTTTGTCTTATTCTTTCTCATCCGCGGCACCGTTTTCATGGACCCCGTTCCTGAATGCCAACAACTACCAAGTGCCATCTGGCAATACGACTGGAAAAAGACCTCAAATAAAAGGGGGAAAAGGTAAAGACAAATGGGTTCATATGGCTAAGAAACTTCAAAGTGAGTCAGGAGGTCATCCCAGAGGTAATGCTTATGCACATCTCAGTAGGACCTCATAGGCTTCCCAAGTGGATATCACCCCAAATAGAGGGGCTTTTGAGGGCTCTGGAGACACCCAGGTCCTATATCAGGGCAGATAGCTCCAGAGTTTGGTGCCTTATCAGTGGGCCCTACTTTGGAATCCTTGCTCCTGAGAGTGACAGAGTTGGACTCAAATATGTCTTTCCTGCACATGGTTCATCTGTCCCTTCTATTCAAACCTATATGTGGTGCTGGAGTTTGTAGGCGTACATCCAGAGACTGGAGTCTTTGGGCTGTCCATGTGCCAGCTGGGCCCAGAATCTCAGTGAAGCTGCAACTCCTACTCTACAGCTCAATGGACTCATCCAAGACACCTGGCGGGGAGATGATGATGGACAACAGCCATCCCAGGGAATGGAGAGAGTCTGCAGCTGCAGGCATGATAATCTCATCCATCTTATCCATGGGATATAAGCCCCCTCTCACTTGGAGGTGGAGTAGACATCACCATCCCAGACTCCTCAGGATTGGGGGAAGAGCTATGGACTAGAGTGGACTTACTGGTATCCTGTTATAGACATATTGTGACTCAAGCAATGGAAGAAATTACAACATTAATGTGGAGCCAGATGTCTTACTCTTTTTCATTTTGTTTTCAAAGAAGTTTTAGGTCACAGTAAAGTCACATACAAAATACAGGGGACCCTCATATACCCAACATCCTCCCCCTTTTCCCCCTTCCCATATTAATACCTTTTTATATGTGGATGGTACCTTTGCTATAACTGATATAGAAATGATAACACATAGCTACTAAATATGGTCAATGGTTTACATTATAGTTTACATTTTAGACCGTATACTTTTATAAATTTTTTAATGATATTTAACATGGCCTATGTCCATCATTGCAAGATCATATAGAACATTTCCATTGCCCACTAAATACCCCCTGTTTGATCTATTTTATTCCTCCCTGCCCCTCCCCTTGGGGACCACAACGACCCCCTGGCTTCACTTCTTGGATGACAAGATTCATAGTTACTTGCAACAAAACTGTGGTTTTGACACATTGGTTTGTCCTCTCCTATTAGGAACCACCCATGCTTTCGAGAGGCTCCTGCCTCTCTGTTTGTGAACAAATCAGTCCTCCCCAGGATGGGAATACAATTCCTTCCTGCTCATTATGTGGGTCTCCACCCACTGATACAACACATTATGACAAATGATCACTCACACACTCCCTAGAAGCCTGCTCCAGGTGTACCCTGTCCCGAATTCCTCTCCCCCCACCCCAATCCAGCACCCTAAACCAGAAACCCTTCCTTGTTATATTGCCATAACAGCATTCCCAACTTTGTACTTTCAACCACATACCCACCATCCCAAGTGTTCACCTGGTCCTTCTCACAACCCACCGCCCAGTTCCCTGGACCTTCCAACCCACCCTCCCCAATCCACCCACCTGTCAAACCTGCACCACCCAACCCAATAATATCATGACCTTCCTGTCATATCCCTTCAATGCACAACTACACACTTTCACCTTACCATAGATTACATACGTATGGGTGTTGGCTCACAACCATTGTCTCCCTTTCTATTTACTATAAACCTATCTTCCAGACACTAGCTAAGTCTCCTCAATTTGCTTAATTCATATCAGTGAGGTCATGTACTGTTCATTCTTCAATGCCTGGCTTGCTTCACTCAACATAAGGTCCTCAAGATTCCTCCATGTTATCCTGTGTGTTAGTACTGTATTCCTTCTTACAGCTGAGTAATAATCTATTGTATGTATGTACCGCATTTTGTTTATCCATTCATTTGTTGATGGCCATTTGGGTTCCTTCCATCTTTTAGCAATTATGAATAATGTTGCTTGTGAACAGAGGTGTACAAATATCTGTTCAAGTCTCTGCTTTCAATACTTTGGGGGTATATACCTAGAAGTGGGATTGCCAGGTCATATGGCAATTCTATACTTAAATTCTTGAGGAACTGTCAAAACTGTTTTCCACAGTGTCTGCATCATTTTCCATTTCTTCCAACAATGAACGAATGTTCCTATTTCTCCACACCCTCTCCAACACTTGTTGTTTTCCTTTTTTTTTTCAATAGTGGCCATTCTAATGGGTGTGAAATATTATCTCATTGTGGTTTTGGTTTGCATTTCCCTAATGACTAATTATGTTGAGCATCTTTTAATGTGCTTATTGACCATTTGTATATATTCCTTGGAGAAATGTCTATACAATTCTTTTGCCTATTTTTAAATTGGGTGGTTTGTATTTTTGTTGTTGAGTTGTAGGATATCTTCATAATTTCTGGATATTAAACCCTTACTAAATATGTGATTTTCAAATATTTTCTCCCATTCTTTGTTTTACTTTTGTGGTAAAGTCCTTTGATGCACAAAAGTTATTAGTTTTGGTGTAGTCCCATTTATGTATTTTTTCTTTTGTTGTTCATACTTTTGGTGTCTTTGAAACTATTGCCTAAAAATAAGGACATGAATATGTTCTCCTATGTTTTCTTCGAGGAGTTTTATAGTTTTAGTCCTTATATTTAGGTCTTTAATCCATTATGAGTTAATTTTTGTATAGTACATAAGGGTTCATCTACATTCTTTTGCAAGTGGATAACCAGTTTTTGCAGCACCATTTTTTGAAGAGGTTATTCTTTGCCCATTGAGAGGACTTGGCGACCTTGTAAAAAATCAACTGTCCATGGATGTGAGGGTTTATTTCTGCATTTGAACTATATGTCTGTCCTTGTGCCAGGACCAAACTGTTTTCATTACTGTGGCAGTTTGATATTACTTATGAATTCCAAAAAGAGATATTGATTATGTTTATAAACTCACCTGTTTTTCTGGGCATGATAACCCTTTGACTATATTAAATTCAGAGGTTTCAGTTTTACTTTATTAAACAAGATTATGGCTTTGATTTGACCACATCATTAGGGCATACAGGGTTGAGTCCCTGCCCCCTTGGTGGGCTATATAAATGGACGCTCAATCAAGAATATGGCAGTTTATACACAGAGAAGATGCACAGAGGATCCTGCAGCCCCAGGAAGAGAGATGAGCCTGATAGTTTATACCTGACCTTGTGAAGAGACCAGAGAAGTTGAGCCTGGAAAGAAATGAGTCCCAGAGTTAGAGAGATTAGCCTTATACCAGCCTACAGCTGAGCTTGGAAGAAGCTGGGACCACAGAGCCTTAAGAGGGAAGAGGAAGGCTGAACACTCACAGACATCACCTGCCATCTTGCTTCAACACGTGGCAACAGACTTTGGGTGAGAAAGTGCCTCTTGTGGTACCTTGAGTTGGACTCATTAGGGCCTTGTAACTGTAAGCTTTTACCCTAAATAAATACCCTTTATAAAAGCCAACAGATTTCTTCTACTTTGCATCAGCACCCTTTCGGCTGAATAATACAATTACTTTAGCTTTGTAATAAGTTTCAAAACCAGGAAGCAAGAGTCCTCCAACTTTGTTCTTCTTTTTCAAGATGTTTTTGGCTATTTGACTCCCCTTACCCTTCCATACACATTTGATCATTAATGTTTTTCCATTTCTGTATAGAAGGCTGTTGGATTTTGATTGGGATTGATCTGAACCTGTAAACCACTTTGGGTAGAATTGATCTTAACAAATTTAGTCTTCCAACTGATGAAATGGAGTGTCTTTTCAGTTATTTATGTCTTCTTTAATTTCCTTCAGGGATGTTATTTAGTTTCTGTGTACAAGTACTTTACATCCTTGGTTAAATTTATTCCAAATATTTGAGTCTTTTAGAGCTATTATAAATGGAATTTTTTCTTGATTTCCTCTTCAGATTGTTAATTACCAGTATATAGAAATATGACTGATATTTGCATGATGATCTTCTATCCCATCACTTTACAGAATTAGTTTATTAGCTCTAGTAGCTTTTCATGGATTTTTCAGGATTTTCTCTATATAGGATCATGTCATTTGCAAATAGGGAAATTTTAACATCTTCCTTTCCAATTTGGATGCCTTTTATTCCTTTTTTCTTGCTTAATTGCTCTGGCTAGATATTCAATATGATGTTGAATAATACTAGTGACAGTAGGCATCCTTGTCTTGATCCTGATCTTTGGGGGAAAACTTTTAGTCTTTTGTCATTGTGTATGATGTTAGCTGTGGGTTTTCATATATGCCCTTTCTCATATTGAGGAACTTTCCTTCTACTCCAAGTTTTCTGCTTGTTTTATAAAAAAGATTGCTGGGGAGCAGTTGTAGCTCAAGTGGTTGAGCACCTGCTTCCCATATTCGAGGTCTTGGGTTCAATCCCCTGTACCACCTAAAAACAAACAACAAACAAATGAAAAGACCAACTCTCATTGGGAAGCAAATGTAGCTCAGTGGTTGAGCATCTGCTTCCCATGTATGAAGTACTGGATTCAATCCCTGGTACCTCCTAAAAAAAAGCTGAATTTTGTTAAATGCCTTTTTTTCTTTTTTATACCAGTTGAGATGATCAGGTGTTTTTTCCTCCATTCTTCATTCTGTTAATGTGGTATATTACATGAATTATTTTTCTTATGCTGAACCACCATTGCATTCCTGAGATAAATCCCACTTAATGTGGCTGTTGGATTCAGTTTGCTAGTATTTTGTTGAGGATTTTTGCACCTATGTTCATGACAGATATTGCTCTGTAATTTACTTTCTTATGATATCTTTATTTGGCTTTAGTATTAGTGTGATGCTGGGCCCACAGAATCAGTGAACTTGAACATAAGATTCTTGAAATGGTGCAGGTGAGAAGAAAGAAAAATGGAATGAATAAAAGTGAACAGAGGCTAAGATACATTTGGGACACCATTAATTGTACCAATATACACATTATGGGAGTGCCAGAGGGGAAGAAAGAGAGAAAAGAACAGAAGAAATATTCAAGGAAATAATGGCAGAAAACTTCCCAAATTTAATGACATTAATATCACATTCAAGATGCCCAATAAATATCAAAAAGTATGAACTCACAAAGAACCACACTCAGACATAATACAATAAAACTGTCAAATGTCAAAGACAAAGAGAGAATTCTGAAATCTGCAAGAGAAAAGCAATGAGTCATGTAAATGGCAACCCCATAAGATTAAGTATCTTCTATGGCCATATCACTGGGAGTATGTGGGAAATTCCAGTATCCTTTCTAACCACAAGAGAACAGAGAGAGACTTATGTATTCTGCCTTTGCATCTCACTCTCCCTAAATATATGCTGTCTTATTTTCACTCTGTTTTCTAGAATTCAAAACAAGAAGCAGGCAAAAGCTTCCTCTGGGGCTTCTATATTTTCATATTCTACTCCCATATTTGATCAAGTTCTAGGCCTTCTTTCTAGGCAGAGTTGCCTTCTTCTTCCTCCCATAGCTCTAGGGCCTACCTTTAATGTAATAAAGCTTCAGGGGAGGAATAAATTCTTACTAAGAATGAAAATGTATCCAGCAATATTAATAAAGATTATTCTTGCCTTACAAATAATAAGAGTACACAGAATATGGCAAAAATCATGAAGTTATACATAATGACTAATTTTTTGGGGAAAAAATTACCTACTTGACCCCTCTCCTTTTGCAGATGAAGAATAAAGGTTCAGAGAAACTTTTACAATGAATTAATGGGAAGGCTGGGATCAGAACCTAGGAAAATAGTACTAAATTCTTTCTTTTACACATTGTTGAGATTTCCCTTATTAGATAGAGTTGTTTCTCTATTCTCTGGTGAATGGAAACACATTTTCATCTTTGCACCAACACTGCTTTTGTCTTGGGGAAACTGGAAACACTTCAATTTCTATATTTATGCTTCTTATGAAGAATATATTTGGGGTTCTAATGATGATAGGAATGTCATTGGATCTGCTGATGAAATGAAGTCACACTTTCCCAATGATAGTGTTGCAGCTATGTGGAAGATTAATGCAATTCCTTAAGCACACCTGGTGACTTTAACCCATTACAGGTCTTCATTGCATAATCATTTATTTTCGCTGCCTTTTCTCCCTTCTCTTTGTTTGTGACTTATATAAGTAAATGTTTTTGAATTGTAACCTTTTGGTCAGTAATTCTATAATTTTTAAAAAAGTTTTATTTATTAATTTTTAACTACCCCTCCCCCAATGGTTCCCTCTTCTGTCTGCTCTTCTTCTCTAGGAGACACTGGGAACTGAACCTGGGACCTCTCATGTGGGAGACAAAGGCACAACCACCTGAGCCATAGCCACTCCCAATAGTTCTATAATTTTGAAAGGTACTTTCAAATATTGTAATGGGCAGATGCAAAATGGTGTACTGCCAAAATTCTAATCTATAAAATAAAATTTCAATGATAAAAGGTTTTATGGGTATATTAATATTTATATTAAGAAAAATTGAACATTGTTGCTAAGCATAGTCAGGCAGACAGGAGGAAGTCAATGTGGTGGACTATAACAAGAGCCCTGAAATAATTTTCTGGGATTCAAAATGAAAAATATCTATTTTTAGATAACTGGAAGATGAATTTCTATTAGGTTTAATAAGTGTTAAATGCTATTAAATACCAGTCAACACTCTGACCAAAAAGAAAGTATAGAGCTTTTTATTCTTTAACCAGAAATAATTTTTCTTTTCCTATACAATTGAAATTTCTCACTTACAGTATTATTTTCAAACCAACATCCTTAAAACTAGACAGTTTTCTTTTCTCAATAAGTGTACTATTCACTCAGATTTCTTAGGTTTGTTAATCAATCATTGGCAAATGAGGTAAGATGTGGACAATATTTTGTTATTAATTCTAAGTTAATATTTTTGACTCTGAACTCTAGTTATGGCCACTGAACCTAAGTTAGTAAAAAAAAAAAAAAAAAAAAAAAGATGATGCATTTGTGTATACAACCTTGGGGTAAAAGTAGATATTTAAAAAGCTTTTCTCATTTTACAGAGTTAGGCACTAGCCATGAAGCACTGTTCAAAAGAAGGAATTCATAAATTACTCACTCTGCATTTATCCCCTCCAAACTCTACCTCTCAACCTAATCTAATCACTGAACCAGCTTTCGGTTGTTTTGGTGGCCAGAGTCCAGATGAGCAGATGATGATCTGTTTTCATAGTCGTTAGACTAAATCCATCATTAATATAGTAAATTCTGGCCAGTGTTGGAAAAGTAACACATGACTGCTGAGGGCTCAGCTTGTTATTTTCCTTGATGATACAGCTGTTCAAGAGATTAAGGCCGTATTGATCACCTTCCAAATTTACATATAATTTGTGTTTTTTGGCTAGAGCAGGAAAGTGAGGGAATCCACTTGATAGTCACAATGGGAATGGTTGGTGCTGATTGCGTAAAATAACATGCACAGCGCCATGCAGATCTACCTACTGAAATAATAAGGCTCTGAGTTCCTTCTCTTCAGGAGGACTTGAAATCAGGTGGTAAGTATAAAAATAAGCTGGCATCCATCAACACTATATAATACCATCTTTGTCTTCTGGTCTGATGGAATTAAAATCCCCATCAAAATACCCAGGCATGTTTCCTATTCTTCTTCTTTTTTAAATTTTTTTAATTTTTTCATTTTTTTATTTATTTTTTATTTTCACTGTATCTAGCTGTGCTTTATTTAAATATATTTTTTTTCGTAAGATACTTAGATTAAATAAAGGTTACACAAAAAATATAGGGATTCCCATATGCCCCACTCCCCACACCTCCCAAACCCTCCCACATGAACATACTTCATTAGTGTGGCACATCCTAGTCTTGTTTCATATTTCATATAATCTCTTGGCACCTCCATTTGATTAGGCTTTTAGACGTGTTTTCATTCATATGTGAAAAAACTGCTTTCCGAAGATTGATTAAATTCCTCATGGGAAGTAGGGTTTCAGCATAGTAAGGACCTGTCACATATCCGATTATTAACCACAAGTAACAGAGAGCAAAGTGTCATGCCTGGAACTCGTCTGTGAAGGTCCCAGCCTTATCACTCCTCAAATATATACCAATTCTGAAACTTACCTACTTCTCAAATTAAATCTCAGATTCACCTACTTCTCTCTTTCCCACCACCACTATCAGACCACAGCCACCTCTCATTTACATTCCTGCCACAGCCACCTAATTAATTACTCTCTCTACATTCAGTATTCCCCAACGCGCCAGCACTCCCCCCCCCCCCCCCCTCTAATTCATCCTATTTCAAACAGCAGTCAGAGTTCTCGCTCTAAAACTCAAAATGACCATGCCATTCTCCTTTTCCAGGCCTACCAATGGCTTTTCATTGCTCTCAGGATAAAGTCCATACTTGTGTGCCCTGACAAGACATTCAAGGCTCTTTAAGATCCAGGCTGCTGGCTGTTTCCAGTATCATCCCTAGACACCTTGCTCCTTCTAAACTCATCTCCCCCAAATTTTAATTCGTTTAATATCTGTTTATTGAGGCCTCTCAGTGAGCCAGGCACAGTTCGAGGCAATTGGATATTGACCTCCTCCCGGTGGAGCTCGGACCTCAGATCATCCAGAGCGAGCCAAGGCGGAAGGAGCTGTTTCGCAGAAAGCACGAGGCGGCCGCCGCCACCCAGCGCGCCTGGAGAGGGTGAGGGGCCGGGGCCACTTCCCTCGCGGGGTGTTTGTGGTGGCAGGTTTCCTTGAGCCTGCCAGTGAGGGCCACAGTGTAGACCCTGGAAACCGACGTGGTGTAAACCACGTGGAAGGCGTTTTTGCCCAGAAACATGGGAAAGCACCCAGCACAGAGGGGTAAAGGGGAGAGCTCTGGGCTTGGAGCCAGGAGCCTGGGGAGCAGGTGACACTAACAGCTGAGCTGACCTGGGGCATGTCACTTGGCCTCTCTGGCTGCCTTGGTTACCTGCGGCTGCCAACAAAGCACCACAAACTGGGGTGGGGTGGGGGTGCCTAAAACTGGAGAAATGTATTATCTCCCAGTTCTCAAGGCTAGGAGTGTGAACTCGAGGGGTTGGCAGGACCTTGCTCCCTCTGAAGGCTCCAGGGAAGAATCTGTTCCCCGCGGGGCCAGCATGCTTGGCTTGTGGAATAATAGCTCCATCACTGTCATTGCGTGGCTGTCTTTTTCTGCGTCTTCTCTGTGTCTCCTCTCCCATTCTTACAAGGACACCAGGCACATTGGATTAAGGGCACCCCTATGCTCGTATGACCTCGTTTTAACTTCCCTGATTCCATCTGTAGTGGCCTTATTTCCAAACAAGACCACATTCTGAGGTACTGGGGATTAGGACTTCCACATTTGCCTTGGGGGACACAATTCAACCCATCACAAGGGTTTATTTAAAACAATTTGGGTCAGTGTCAAGATGTCTGTGTGTTAAATTTTTCTTCAATTATTTACAGTTATTAATGAACTAACATTCATTAAGCACTCACATATGCCAACCAATTTATACATGTAACCTGTATTTTGTGATTCATGGTCCTTCTGGCTAATATGGCAAATCCTTTCTCCTGCAAACACCCCTGAGAGTTATTTCTAGGAGCTCCTAGGGGATGTCTCATAGTGTTAGTGGGGAAGTTCTGTCTGCTTCCCCTTAAGGCTGACCATTCATGTTTCTCTCCCTCCTGTTCTGGTGCCAGGACCATAGCTGAGTGCTGTCCATTACCCTTGGGTCCCTGTATGTGGCTCACATCTGCTGCTGAAGGGCTCCTCATGTCTCCCTTGTACATGGTCAACACCTACTTCCCAGTACTCCCACCAATGTCCTTGGTCCTCACATGCTCCAGTCCTTGGGGATCCATGGAGTGCCGGTGTCTTAGTTTGCCAGAGCTGCTATGACAAATAACATGATGGGTTGGCTTAGCAGCAGGAATTTATTGGCTCATGGTTTCAATAGCTAGGTGTCCCAAATCAAGGCATCAGCAAGGCCACGCTTTCTCTCTGAGATCTGTAGCATTCTGATGCTGGCTTGCTGCAATCCTTGGGGTTCCTTGGCTCGCCTCTCTGCTTCCATCGCAATGTGATGTCTGTCTGCTCTTCTGTTTTCTGCTGATTTCTGGCTTCTTCCTGTGGCCTTCTCTGACACACTGTATGTAAATTTATCTTATAAGGCGTCCAATCTCTGGATTAAAACCCACTCTGATTCCCAAAGAGTCTACATCTTAACTGATAATACATCTTCAACGGGTCCTATTTACAAATGGGTTCACACCCATAGGACTGTGGATTGAGATTAAAAATTTGTCTTTTGTTGGGATACATGAATCAGCCGACCACAGCTGGGTTCCCTGAAGTCTTCTGTTTGGAGTAGAAGGGTGGAAAGGCCTCTGCACCAGTTTAACTTGTATCTCACTTTTGGCACCAGGGTACTGAAGCATCATGACTTGTCCGTCCTTTCTTGTGCACTCTTAGAGTTTTAGTAAGACAATACCTTTTGTTTCTGCTGTACTCCTCCTCCATCCTCACGTCCCATCCTTGAATCTGGTTCTAGCTGTTACTGAGACTAGGTCCCTGCTATCTGGCCAAGGTACCACTCTCTTCCAGCGTCGGAACTGCATGCCAAGATCTCCCCTCCTCTCTCCCAATCTGCCTCTGAGTTCCAAGATCGCCACCTCTACCCAAGGCTTATATTTCATTTTTAATACATTTTATTAGACCACTCTCAATTTACAAACTGGACAGCCGAAGCACAAAGAAAAGTTGAGTAAGCTGACTGAGGTCACAATGATAGAAGGTAATGGAGTCAGGCAAGCTTCCACACTAGGTCTCTTTGATTCCAGAGACCAGTAGTCTTCCACTAGATACAACAGATACAAAAAATGAAAAGATGTGGTTCCCTTCCCTTAAAAAACCTGGAAGCAGAATCAACAACCTACCAATTGGACCATTTGTACATTTTGACAATAGCCAGTGGCTGATGGGACTCACAGTGGGATAGCGGGGATTTCAGAGGTTCTGAATCCTGAGGAGGCATTTTTGCACAGGGAAGGTTTTTGCTATCCCTTGGAAGATTGGTTCTCAAACTGGGTTATACATCAGAATCTCATGTTAAAAATATAGATCCCAGAGCCTTATGCCAAACCTGTCAAGTCAGGATATCCAGGTGTGGGGCCCAGGAATCTTTGCTTAACAGACTCCTCGGGGGCATCTGGTGCAGGACTGCTGTGAAGATGGATATTTGGGACTCACCTTCTTAGCACCTGTCACAAAGGCAGCTCCCTAATAGGCCACTAACGTAGAAGAGGAGACAGAGAAGAAACTCAACAGAAGAAAACTGGAGTTGGCGGCTGAGAGGAGGAGTCAAGGGGAAAGGCTTAGAAACCAGAGCTGTAAGTCTCGTATTTCATCATCTGAGATGAAATATGAGACTCCATTATGAGCCACCGGACAGAAAAGCAGACCAGCTAGTGCGCTGCCCTCATCCTGTGGCAGCATAGCTGGCAGCCCTCTCACAGGGGACTTAAAAAGAGGAGCAGTGGACAGTTTGTGTGGAGACAATTTCAACTTTTGAACAACAGCCTGGGGTGTTTTGAACGATATACATTAGCAAGTGACAGGCAAGCAAGCAGTGTTTCTAAGGACTCAGCAAGTTATCCCGTTCCACTCATCCTGAAGACAGGGTGAGTGTTTGGGGGAGTGGGGGCTGGCATTGAGCTTTGGAAAAGGTTTGCTGTCTGCTGTGTCAGCCTGCACGGTGCTCGGGAAGGCTGCTTTCATCTTGCTGCGTGCGTTTCTCCCATCTCAGTGGAGAGCACAATTCTCCTGGGTGGTTTAGGCTCAGAAAAACAAATTTATGTCAGACGCGTCAGCCTAACTAGAGATTGTTTAAAGACTATTCCTGGAAGCCTAATGTATACTCGGTGTATTAGTTTCCTTGGGCTGCCTTAACAAATGACCACAAAATGGATGGCTTAAAATAACTGGAATTTGTCCTCTCACAGTTCTGGAGGCTGAAAGTTCTAAGGCGTTGGCAGGATTGGCTCCTTCTGGAGGCTCGCTGGGAGAATCTTTCCCATGCTCCCCTCCTAGCTTCTGGTGGCTGCCGACAATCCTCGGTGCTCCTTGGCTTGTAGCTTGACTCCAATTGCTGTCTCCATCATCACATGGTGTTTCCTCTTTGCCTTGTCCCTCTGTGTGTCTCTTTTCTTCTTAACAGGACACAAGTTGTATTGGATTTAGGGACCATCCTACTCCAATATGACCTCATCTTAACTAACGACATCTGCAAAGACCCTCTCGTAAATAACCTGGTAGATTGATTCATGTGCTCCCTCAAAAGTATTCTTAATCTTAGTCCACATTCCTGTGGGCGTGAACCCATTGTGAATGGGCCCTTTAGAAGAAGGTATTTTTTAATGAAGGTGTGGCCCAACTGAATCGGGTGGGCCTTAATCCATATTACTGGAGTCCTCTATAAGCAGAAGAAATGTTGAGAAAGTGAATCAGAGAAGGCTGCGGGAAGAAGCTGGAAGTCAGTGGAAATCTGCAGAGCAGATATAAAGAGAGAGAGATCACCATGTAATGGGAGGCTGAGACGCAAGCCAAGGAATCGCAAGGGCTGTAGTCTTTGAAGAGAAAGCATGGTCTTGCCAATGCCTTGATTTTGGACTTCTAGCCTCAGAGACTGTAAGCTAACAAATATTTGCTGTTTGAGCCAACCTAGTGATGGTATTTGTCATAGCAGCCTGGCAAGCTAAGACCGTCTCATTCTGAGGTTCCCAGTGGACACTACTCGACCCAGTACACTTTTCTACTGAAGTAAAGTTCCAGATAATGTGGATTTATAGAGAAATTGTTTCTTGACTCTTTCAAGAGGTTTTCCTCTAGGATTTAGGGCATGGGTCTAGGGGAAATGGGTTGCTAATGGTGCTCATCAGATGAGGAAGAGTACATAGAAACTCGGAGAGAAAAGTAACAGGCTTCCAAAGGGAATGCTGTTTTTGTTCCTGATATTAGTTATTTTATCTAGCATGGGTGACATTTTGTTCTTTGTATTCTTTGTTTCCTGCCTCCTGTGTATTGGTATCCTGCCAGTTCTTGACTGCCCTTTCTTCTGGGTCAAGGCCAAGTTCTCCCTGTGGTGTAGGCTTGATCCCTTTCACCCAAAGCTGGAGGTCTGGGGCCAACACAACAATGTGGCCTTCATGCTCAGCCCCTGACAGACTGCTTCCATGTTGCTGAGGACTCCTGTCCCTCCTCAAGCTTACCACAGCGTTCTGTGCAAGGCAGCAGGGTTCCTGGTGCTGGCCCTCTGGCTGCCTCTATCCTTTGTTCCATCGGTACCCTGCAATGTGCAGAGTCCTGCCTTCCGCTGCAAAGAAGTGCGGGAAGCCTAGGAAATTTGTCCCTTTGGGAGTTGAAGAGTTTCCCATCTTCAGAAGGAGCCTATTAAAATTCAGGTGGGCCTCTGTTCTTTTTTCTTAATACCTTCTCTGAGGAATTTCACTCACTTCCTTTTTCTTTTGTCTTTTCACATATCATTCATTCTTTAAAAAAACAAATTAATTAGTTTATTTTTTATTAGAGAAGTTGTAGGTTTACAGAAAAATCATGCAAAAATAGAGTTCCCATGTAACACGCTATTGTGAACACCTTGAGTTACTGTGGTACTTTTGTTACAATTCATGAAAGAACATTTTTTAATTGTGCTATTATCTATCAACTATTGTTTACATTAGAATTCACTGTTTGGGTTGTATAGTCCTATGTTTTTTAAAAAGTCTTTACTCTCATCACATATATATAACCTAAAATCTTCCCTTTTAACCACATACAAATATATAATTCAGTGCTGTGAATTGTATGCACAAGGCTGTGCCACCATCACCACCATCACTTATCAAAACTTTTCTATCAACCCAGATAGAAACTGTTTACAATTTCAGCATCAACTCCCCATTCTCTCCTCCGCTTCCCTTGGCAACCTATATTCACAAGGAGAAGAGTTGGGGACTTTAGAGGTTGGATGCAGAGTCGGCTCATCACGTCCTGGTGAAATATTAACTGCCAAGGCCTCATCTTCCCTCCTCAACCCCACCTTTTGGTATTTGCATTTTACTTTGGCGTCCTGCTACCCAGGGGAGGCCAGTCAACACTTCACGCACAACAGAAAGAATGAAAAAAAAACCCAGAAAAAACGAAACACTTTTCCTGTTGAGTTACAAGAAGCCTAACCCTTGAGAGACCCTAAAGGGTCAGAAGTCACAAATGGATGTGATTTGTTGGGGCCATGCCTTGCTTCTTGTTGAATTTCAATGCCTTTAGACTGGGCAAGTAGTCTTTAGTTCACTGCAGCCCCATATTTCATTTATCTGGCCTTTATCTACAAATTTATATTCTTTTCCTGGCTCCTATAGGTATATAGATTTGGAACCCCTGGCATCCATTGTAAAATAGGTTTAGAAGATTTCATAATAATGTCTGAGTAGAGCTTCCCAACACTAAGTCTCTTCGCACTGTAGAAGTCACAGGGAACTTACTTGGACTTTAGGAAAATGCAGGGAACTCTGAATTCTGTGATTGCTTCTCTGCCACCTGGAGCAATGAGGGCTTGAAATAAAAATGACTTTGAATTCCAGAAATATAAGAAAAATTGCATTTTGTGCACACGTTGGTTTGTGGACTAAAATTTAATATTTGCTCTTCCATTATCTGTCCTGCCAAACTATGCACAAGGATATATATTGGTTGATCTCCAGAGTAAGGAAAAAGAAAAGATGACAGCCTCCTCTATCTTATCTAAAACTCTGAATGGGCTCAGCCAATTGAACATGGTCCTTCTGCAGACTTTTTATGGGAATGGAAGACTGGTAAAGAAATCGCTAACAGGGCTTCTCCATCACTATCCATTATTGTGAGCCTTGCATTGCATGACACTTGAAGTTCAAAAAGTGTTTCTGTTTTTCTAGTTATGTGCTCTTGGGAAAACCCTACCAATGCCTTGCCTAAGGGAATATTACATAAGGAGCAGACGGTGACATACGTCTCATAAGTCTTCAATCCAAATCGAGCCATCCTTAAGGATTAACAGTCTGAGATCTGTTAGACAGAACACCAATTTGTGAAAAGGTGATCTGTCAAACTTGGACTTGTATGTCTACCAAATCTTTCTTTTTCTGGCTTTTTAAAAAAGATTTATTTTATTTATTTATTTGTTTCTCCCCCACCCCTCATTGTTTTTTGCATTCACTTGTCTGCTCTCTGTGTCCTTTTGTTGTGTGCTCGTCTTTTTTTTTTTTTAGGAGGCACGGGGAACTGAACCCGGGACTTACCATGTGAGAAGGAGCCTCCAAACTGCTGGTTGTGTCTCTCATTATGTTTCCTCATTGTGTCTCTTCATTGCATCGTCTTGTTGTGACAGCTAGCTGTGCCAGCCTGTTGCATAAGCTCGCTGTCCTTCTCATCTTCTTTAGGAAGCACCAGGAACTGAACCCAGGAACTCCCGTGTGGTAGGCGGGTGCCCAACTGCTTGACCACATCTGCTTCCCCCTACAAAATCTTCATGAGGGACCCTCTGTCTTGTCAGTTTGTGAAAGAAGGTGACTTCGTTTAGCCTGTGTTTCAGGTTGGTTGTTGAAGGGTTACTGATGATATGGACCCTTCCTTTCCTCCAAGACACCATTCAAAAGCACAACTGTTGACTGGCCAAGTGGCCTCCTTCTCTTTGTTTTTGGTTTTGTTTTATTTTCACCACAGGTTTGTTTATATAAAAACCACATATTCCTCTTGAAAGAACTCCTGCTTCTTACTGGAAGTTTCATTATAATCTAATCCCTTGCATTCACCTTGATGTAAATGGCAACTTAAAAAAATTTTCTCACAAGTAAAATCAATAAATCAACACATTCAACAGGAGCTCTACAAAAAATAAGGAGACAAAACATCAAGCATTAAATAGTCAGCTGAGTGCTGAGACCTCCAAACAAAATTCTAACTCCAAAATAGATTTTCTCTCAAAGACTGTATCTGGAACTTACCCTCTTGCATCTCTCTTTCCTCTTATATTTATCTATATAACCCCAACCTTCTGAATGAGTTATCCTATTCTTTAGTATTTTCTCGGATAAGAACAATTACATTGTAAAATTACTAGGTCTGGGGCAAATTTATAGAGTTAAATCAAAACCTGGATCTAACAAGTTAAATACTATAACTAAGGATTTTCCTAAATCTCAGGAAGACAGAAATTTCCTGAAGAATTTAGAATTTTTTAAACATATATTTTTATTTTTTCTAAAAGATACTTAGATTACATAAAATGTTACATAAAAATATAAGGATTCCCATATGCCCCACTCCCCACAGCTCCCAATTTCCCCACATTAACAAGTTCTTTCATTAGTGTGGTACATTCATTGCAATTGGTGAACACATTTTGAAGCATTGCCACTAAGGATGGATTATAGTTCAGATTGCAGTTTACCCTCTCTCCCACTCAATTCGATAGGTTATGGCAGGATGCAAAATGCCTGTATCTGTTGTTGCAGTGTCATTCAGGACAATTCCAAGTTCTGAAAGTGCCCCCATATTACAACTCTCCCTCCCTCTCCCTACCCTCAGCACCCTCAGTGGCCACCGTCTCCATATAAATGATATAATTTCTTCCATTGCTAGACTAGCAATAAGTCTTAGTAGAATACCAGTAAGTCCACTCTAGTCCATATTTTATTCCCCAGTCCTGAGGATTCTGGGATAGTGATGCCCACTCCACCTCCAATTGAGAGGGGGGTTTCGATCCCATACAGCTGATGGATGGGGCTCTCTTGCTTACAGTTGTAGACTCTCTCGGTTCCTTGGAATGGTGATTGTCCATCCTCACCTCCTTATTAGTGGTCCTGGGTGAGTCCAATGTACTGGAGAGTAAGTGTTGCAACTCTGCTGAGGCTCAGGGCCCAGCTGGCACATGGTCAGCCCAAAGATTCAAGTCTCTTGGGTGTACACCTACCAACTCCAGCACCCAACTATAGGTTCAGATAGAAGGGACAGAAGAGGCATGTGTAGGGAAGTCACAACTAAGTCCACCTCTGCCATACTCAGGAGCAAAAACTCCAAAGTAGGGCCCACTGGCAAGGCACCAAACTCTGGAGCTATCTGCCATGACCAGAGGACCTGGGTGTCTCCAGAGCCCTCAGGAGCCCCACTATTTGGGGTAGTATCTATTTCAGGAGTCTATGTGTATAAGCGTTACCTCTTGGATGACCTCCTGACTCACTTTGAAGTCTCTTAGCCACATAAACTCATTTGTCTTTACTTTCCCCCCCTTTTATTCAAGGCCTTTTTCCAGTTGTATTGCTAGTTGGTGCTTGGTAGTAAACCCTCGGTGCCAGGGAGCCTCATCCCAGGGAGTCATGTCCCACACTGGGGGGAAGAAGCTGAGTTTGGCTTAGAGAGAGGCCACATTTGAGCAACATGAAGGCTGTCAGGAGGTAACTCTTAGGCACCCTACAACACTAGACTAAGTTGCAATTTCAAGAGCAAAGGCTCATAAGTATATGCGTCAATATCAAGGGCCCATCAATGGATCATCCTTCTTTACTAGTCATTGCCCCTTTACTCAGGGGATTGTTGTTGTTCTATTAGAGAATGTGGCAGAGCTCCCCAGGATGGGGATTCAATACTCTTTCAGTTATTGTTGAATCTCCACCCACTGTGACAATGCCCCATTAACATCTGAATACATTTATATACTTTATATGTATGTCTAGGTGAACTTCCTCCCATATATCCCCCATCACTGACTCCCACACCAATGATCTTCCCCTGCCACAGTTGTAACCCTTCTGTGATCTAAAACTTCATCAAAAATGAAGCCAAAAATATCACCAAATACAATTAATAGGAAAATGAAATAATAATGCTAGGTTTAAACATAGGAAATAAAATATATAATAATTTAGAAAAAAATAAAACTAAATTAAAAATTTAAAATTATGGTATTAAAAAATAATGACAAATATTTAAAAAAATTTTTTTGACTTTTTGCCTTTCATCAATGTAATATCTGTTGTCCTGTATGTACAGTGACCTTTACTTCCATTTCTTCCCCAGTGTTTTACATTTTTTTGTTTTGTCTTCAAAGAAGTTTTAGGTCACAGTAAAGTCACATACAGAATATAGGGGACTCCCATATTCCGAACATCCTCCCCCTTCCCCCCTTCCCATATTAATAACCTTTTTATGTGTGGATGGTACATTTGTTACAACCTATATACAAAAATTGAAACAATATGGTCAATATGGTCAATTTTGTAAACTATGGTTTACATTTTAGACCATAGACTTTTATAAGTTTTTTATGAAATTTAACATGGCCTGTATCCAACATTGCAAGATCATGCAGAACACTTCCATTGCCCCCTAAATATCCCCTCTTCCATGTATCCATCTGTTCTATTATTCCCTCCCTTCCCCTCGGGGCCCATGGAGACCATCAGTCTTCACTCCTTGAAGGACAAGATTCATAGTTACTTGCAACAACACTGAGGGTTTGACACACTGGTCAGTCCTCCCCTATTAGGAACCGCCCATGCTCTCGAGAGACTCCCGCCCCTCTGTTTGAGAATATATTGGGCCTCCCCAGGATGGGAGTCCAACTCCTTCCTGCTCATTGTGTGGGTCTCCACCCACTGATACAACACAATATGACAAAATGATCACTCGCACATTCTCTAGAGGACTGCCCCAGATGCACACTGTCCTGAATGCTGCCCCACCCAACACCTGAAACCAGTAGCCCAATCTTGTCATATTGCTAAAAGAGCTTTCCCAATATTGTAGTTTCAACCACATACCCACCAATCCCCAGTGTTCACCTGCTCCCTCCTCCAACCCTCCCCCTAGTTCTGTGGACCGTACAACCCACCTTCCCCACCCTACCCCTCTGTCAAATGTGCACCGCCCAACTGAATAGTATCACTACACCCCTGTCATATCCTTTCATTGAACAACTCCTCACTTCCACCTTATCATATATTTTGCCCCTATGTGTGTTGACTCACAACCTTCTTCTCCCTTTCTATTTCCTGTAAACCTATCTTCCATGCTCCAGCTCTCTGAGTCTGCTCGATTTGCTTAATTCACATCAGAGAGGTCATGTAAAGTTTGTCCTTCAATACCTGGCTTGTTCATTCAACATAAGGTCCTCAAGATTCATCCATGTTATCCCATGTGTTAGTACTGTATTCCTTCTTACAGCTGAGTAATATTCCATTTTATGTATATACCACACATTGTTTATCCATTCATCTGTTGATGGGCATTTGGGTTGATTGAACTTTTAGCAATAGTGAATAATGCCACTATGAACATTGGTGTGCATATATCTGTTCGTGTCCTTACTTTCAAGTCTTCTGGGCATATACTCAGCAGTGGAATTGCTGGATCATATGGCAGATCTATATTTACTATTTTGAGGAACTGCAAAACTGTCCTCTACAATGGCTGGACCATTCTACATTCCCAACAGCAGTGAATGACGGTTCCCCTTCCTCCACATCCTCTCCAACACTTGTAGTCCTGTTTTTTAATGGCAGCCAGTCTAATGGGTATAATTTGGTATCTCATTGTAATTCTGATTTGCATTTCCCTAGTAGGTAGTGATGATGAATATCTTTTCTTGTGCTTTTTAGCCATTTGTAATTCTTCTTTGGAGAAGTGTCTGTTCAAATCACTTGCCCATTTTTAAAATGGGTTGTCTTTTTATTTTAGAGGTGTAGGATCTCTTTTAAAATGCTGGATATTAGGCTCCTATCAGATATATGGTTTTTCAAATATTTACTCTCTTTAGGCAAGCTGTCTTTTCACTTTCTTGAAGTGCAAAAGGTTTTAATTTTGTGGAGGTCCCATTTATCTATTTTTCCTTTTGCTGTTTGTGCTTTGGGTGTGAAGTTCATGAAACCATTTCTGATTACAAGGTCCTGTAGATACTTCCCTACATTATCTTCCAAGGTCTTTATGGTCTTGGCCCTTATATCTTTGATCCATCTTGAGTTGATTTTTGTATAAGGTGCGAGATGGTGTTCCTCTCTCATTCTTTTGGATATGTATATCAAGTTCTCCAAGCACCATTTGTTGAGGACGCCATTCTCTCCCAGTTGAGTGGGCTGGCTGGCCTTGTCAAATATCAGATGACTGTATATGTGTGGATCTATATCAGAGCTCTCAATTCAGTTCCATTGGTTAGTATGTCTATCTTTGTGCCAGTATCATGCTGTTTTGACCACTGTAGCTTTGTAGCATGTATTAAAGTCAGGTAGTGTGATTCCTACAATACATTTTTCTTTTTCAAAATGTCTTTGGCTATTCAGGACTTCTTGCCCTTCCAAATAAATTTCATAGTTAGTTTTTCCAATTCGGTAAAAATGCTGTGTTGATATTTATTGGAATTGCATTATACATGTAGATTAATTTGGGTAGGATAGACATCTTGATGATGTTTAGGCTTCCCATCCATGAACAGGAACTATTCTTCCATTTATTTAAGTCTTCTTTGATTTTTTAACAGTGTTGTGTAGTTTTCTGTGTATAAGTCGTTTACATCTTTAGTTAAATTTATTCCTAGGTATTTGATTCTTTTAATTGCTATTGTAA
Source organism: Tolypeutes matacus (assembly GCA_026826555.1). NCBI lineage: Eukaryota > Metazoa > Chordata > Mammalia > Cingulata > Chlamyphoridae > Tolypeutes > Tolypeutes matacus. The sequence goes on along the minus strand of JAKSZT010054401.1, from coordinate 5,551,367 downwards.
ATGGGATTTTTTTCTTGATTTCCTCCTCAGATAGCTCATTATTGGTTTACAGAAAGACTACTGATTTTTTTTTTTTTTTTAAGACTACTGATTTTTGTTCATTGATCTTATAACCTGTGACTTTACTGAACTCATTTTAAGCTCTAATATCTTTGTTGTAGATTTCTCAGGGCTTTCTATGTATAGGATCATGTCATCTGCAAATAGTGAAATTTTGTCTTCTTCCTTACCAATTTGGATGCCTTTTGTGTCTTTTTCTTGCCTAAGTGCTTGAGCAATTACTTCTAATGCAATATTAAATAGGGGCAGTGTAGTGGGTATCTTTGTCTTGCTCCCGATCTTAAAGGGAAAGCTTTTAGGATTTCACCATTGTATATGATGTTAGCTGTGGGCTTTTCATATATACCCTTTATCATGTTGAGGAACTTTCCTTCTATTCCTATCCTTTGCAGTGTTTTTTTTTAATCAGGAATGGGTACTATATTTTGTCGAATGCTTTTTCTGCATCTATATAGAAGATCATGTGATTTTTCTCTTTTGATCAGTTTATGTGGTGTATTACATTGATTGATTTTCTTATGTTGAACCATCCTTGCATACCAGGGATGAAACCCACTTGGTCATGGTGTGTAATTCATTTGATGTGTTGTTGAATATGATTAGCAACTATTTTGTTGAGGATTTTAGCATCTAGGTTCACTAGAGAGATTGGTCTGTAATTTTCCTTTCTTATGGCATCTTTGTTTGGCTTTGGTATTAGGGTAATGTCGGCATCATAGAATGAGTTAGGCAATGTTCCTTCTACTTCTATTTTTTAGAATAGTTTAAGCAGGATTGGTGTTAGTTCTTTCTGGAATGTTTGGTAAAATTCACCTGTGAAGCTGTTTGATCCTGGACTCTTCTTGGTTGGAAGGTTCTTGATGACAAATTCAATCTCATTACTTGTGATTAGTCTCTTGAGTTCATCAATTTCTTCTTTTGTCAGTGTAGGCTGCTTGTGTGTTTCTAGGAATTTGGCCATTTCCTCTAAATTATCTTTCTTGTTGGTATATAATTTTTCAAGGTATCCTCTTATGATACTCTTTATTTCTGTGGGGTCACTGGTGATATCCCCTTTCTCATTTCTTATTTTGTTTATTTGCATCCTTTCTCTTTTTTTCTTTGTTAGTCTAGCTAAGGGCTTGTCAACTTTATTGATCTTCCCAAAGGACCAGCTTTTGGTTTTGTTTATTTTTTCTAGTGCTTTCATATTTTCTATTTCATTTAGTTCTGCTTTAATCTTTGTTATTTCCTTCTTTTTACTTCTTTTGGAGTTAGTTTGTTGTTCTTTTTCTAATTCCTCTTGTTGTGCAGTTAAGTCTTCGATTTTAGGTCTTTCTTCTTTTTTCATGTATGCATTTATGGCTATGAATTTCCCTCTTAGTACAGCTTTTGCTGCATCCCACAGGTTTTGTTTCTTTAATTTTTTAAAACTTTTTAAAGATACTTAGATTACATAAATGTTACACACAAAATATAGGAATTCCCATATGCCCTGCTCCCCACACATCCCACCGACATAAACAACATCCTTCATTAGTGTAGCCCATTCATTGCAATTGATAAATGCATCTTGGGGCATTGCCATTGAGCATGGACCATAGTTCACATTTTAGTTTACACTCTCTCTCACACAATTCTGCAGGCCAAGGGAAGATCTATAATGGCATATATCTGTCATTGAAGTGCCATTCAGGATGATTTCCACGTCCCAAAAAAGCCCCTGCATTACACCTGTCTTTCCCATCCCCTGCCCCCAGAGCCTCCAGTGGCCACTGCCTCCGCATTAATGATATAATTTCTTCCATTGCTAGAATCACAACAAGTCTATTGTAGAATACCAGTAAGTCCACTCTAGCCCATAATTTGTTCCCCAATCCTGTGGATTCTTGGGATGGTGATGTCCACTCCACCTCTAATTGAGAGGGAGATTTGATCCCATACACCTGATGGATGGGACTCTCTTGCTTGCAGTTGTAGGCTCTTTCATTTCCTTGGTATAGTGGTTGTCAATTCTCACCTCTTTGTTAGTTGTCCTGGGTGAGTCCAATGAACTGGAGAGTAAGTGTTGCAACTCTGCTGAGGCTCAGGGCCCAGCTGGCACATGTCTCTTGGATGTACACCTCCCAACCCCAACACCAAATACAGGTTCACATAGAAGGGACAGGTGAGCCATGTGTAGGGAAGCCATAACTGAGTCCAACTCTGTCACTCAGGAGCACAAACTCCAAAGTAGGGCCCACTGGCAAGGCACTAAATACCAGTCTATGAGATACTGCTGGGATGTGTATAAGTGTTACCTCTGGGATGACCTCCCGACTCACTTTGAAGTATTTTAGCCATATAAACTCATTTGTCTTTACCTTCCCCCCTTTTATTTAAGGTCTTTTTTCCAGTTGCATTGCTAGTTGGTGCTTCATAGTAATCTCTCAATGCCAAGGAGGCTCATCCCAGGGAGTCATGCCCCTGGCTGGGGGGAAGGTAATGCATTTATATGCTGAGGGTATGAGAGCCCACATTTGAGCAACAAGGAGGCTCTCAGGAGGCAACTCTTAGGCACCCCACAACACTAGGCTAAGTTTCAATTTCAAGAGCAAAATCTCTCAAGCATAGTTGTCAATGTCAAGGGCCCATCAATGGACCATCCTTCTTTGCCAGTCATTGCCCCTGCACTTGGGGGACAGTTACTGTTACATTAGAGAATGTGACGTAGCTCTCCAGGATGGGAATTCAATGTTCTCTCGGTTATTTAATGAATCTCTACCCACTGTTACAATGCCCCATGAACATTTCAGCACATTTATATACCTTATATGTATGTCCAGGTGAAATTCCTCCCATGTATCTCCCATCACTGACACCCCACACCAATGATCCTCCCCTGCCCCAGTTGTAACCCTTCTGTGATCTAAAGCTTCTTCAAAAATGAAGTCAATAAAATAGCCAAATAAAATTAATAGGAAAATGAAATAATGGTAGGTCAGCTATAAGAAATAAGATACATAAACATTAAAAGAAAATTAGAAATAAAAACTTTAAATTTAGATATTTAAAAATAATGAAAAATAATTAAGAAAAAAATTTTTTTTCTATTTTGCCTTTCTTCACTGTAATATCTGTTGTCCTTTATGTACAGTGACATTTTATTCCATTTATTTCCCAGGTTTTTATGTGTTGTCATTTTCATTCATTTGAAGGTAATTACTGATTTCTTTTGTAATTTCCTCCTTGATCCACTGTTTGTCTAAGAGTGTGTTGTTTAACTTCCATATCTTTGTTCCTGATCTGGTTCTCTGGCCCTTAATGATTTCCACTTTCATTTCATTATGGTCAGAGAAATTACGTTCTATAATTTCAACCTTTATGAATTCATTGAGAGTTGTTCTGTGGCCTAGCATGTGGTGTATTTTGGATAATGGTCCATATACACTCAAGAGAAAGTATATCCTGCTGTATTTGGGTGTAGTGTTCTGTATATGTCTATTAAGCCCACATCCTCTAGTATTATTCAAAGTCTTTGTTTCTTTATTGATTCTCTGTCAAAATGTTTTGTCTAATGGTGAGAATGGTGTATGAAAGACCTCCACTATAATTGTGGAGGCATGTATTTCTCCACTTAACCTGTCCAGTGTTTGTCTCATGTATTTTGAGGTGCCCTGGTTAGGTGCATAAAAGTTTATGATTGTTCTTTCTTCTTGAAATATTACCCCTTTTTCTAATATAAAGTGTCCATCTTTGTCTCTTAAAATAGTTTTGCATTGAAAGTCTATTTTGTCCAATATTAGTGTAGCTACTCCCTCCCTTTTTTCTTGTTATTTTCTTGTAAAATTGTTTCCAGCCATTCACTTTCAGCCTCCTTGAATCCCTGGGTCTAAGGTGGGTTTCTTGTAGACAGCATGTAGAGAGGTCATATTTCCTTATCCATTCTGCCAATCTGTGTCTCTTGACTGGTGAGTTTAATCCATTAACATTCAGTGTTATTACTGTTAAGGAATTACTTACATTAGCTGTATTTTCTTTGGGTTTATGTATGTTATATGTTGTTTTTATTTCTGTCTCTCTCTTTTTTTTCTTATACTCTCCTCCAACTCTCTCTTTCTCCTGTTTTTTCCTTTCAACCTGCAACACTCCTTTTATTTTTTATTTTTTATTTTTTTTATTTTTTGGATGAAGAACATTCAGCTTTATTTGACTGGCTCTATTTAATTGCTTTTTTTTTTATTATTATGGGTAAAAATAAAAATTCTCACAATACATACAAACATTTGCAAAATGATATATAAATATATATGCATATATGTGTATTTGCTTACAAAAATGTTATTTATATATATATATATATACATATATTTTAAGAGGTGCTTAGATTACCCAAAATATTACACGGAACCCACTGGGATTCCCACGTTCCCCACCTCCCACACCTCCCACCACATCCCACACAAACATCTCCCACAGTGTGGCCCACCACCCTCAATATGTGTATTTGCTTACAAAAATGTTATTTATATATATATATATATATACATATATTTTAAGAGGTGCTTAGATTACCCAAAATATTACACGGAACCCACTGGGATTCCCACGTTCCCCACCTCCCACACCTCCCACCACATCCCACACAAACATCTCCCACAGTGTGGCCCACCACCCTCAATGAACTTACACATCCTGGAGCCTTGCCACCAGCCATAGACCACAGTTCACACCGTAGACCACACTCTCTCCCACTCAGTTCTGAGTGGTGTGTGCTGATTTAAAATGGCCTACATCCGTTGCCACAACAGTACTCAGGACAACCTCCAACTCCCAAAGAAGCCCCTGTATTTCAACTGCTCATCCCCTCCCTACCCCAAAAGTGTCAAGTGGCCACTGGCTCCACTTCATTGTTATAATTTCTTGCATTGCTAGAATCACCATATGTGAACAAGAGAATACCATCAAGTCCACTCTAGTCCATAGTTCTTCCCCCAATCCTGAGGGGACTGGGATGGTGATGTCCACTCCAACTCCAAGTGAGAGAGGGCTTATATCCCATGGATATGGTGGGTGGGATGATCCTGTCTGCAGATGCAGGCCCTCTCCATTCCCTGGGATGGCCATTGCCCAGCGTTGTCTCCTCACCAGGTGACTTGGATGAGTCCATTGAGCTGTAGGGTAGGAGTTGCAGCTCCACCTAGATTTCATGCACATCTGGCACATAGGTAGGCGGGAGGCTCCAGTCTCTGGAAGTATACCTAAAAACTCCAGCATCACATATAGGTTTGAATAGAAGGGACTGGTGAACCATGTGCAGGGAGGACTTATTTGAGTCTAATTCTGTCACTCTCAGGAGCACAGATTCCAAAATAGAACCCACTGATAAGGCATCAGTCTCTGGGGCTATCCCCCCTTATATAGGACCAGGGTGTCTCCGGAGCTCTCAGGAACCCCACTGAGTGGGGTGATAGGCACTTAGATGTTCTATGAGCTCCTACTGAGGTGTGCGTAAGAGTTACCTCTGGGATGACCTCCCGACCTTCTTTGAAGTCTCTTAGCCACTTGAACTAATTTGTCTTTACCATTTCCCCCTTTTATTCAAGGTCTTTTTCCAGTTGGCAACACTCCTTTTAGTATTTCTTAAGGGCAGGTTTCTTACTGGCATACTCTCTTAATTTCTGTTTATCTGTAAATATTCTGAATTCTCCATGATTTTTGAATGCCAGCGTTGCTGGATAGAGAATTCTTGGCTGGAAGTTTTTTTTCTTTTAACACCTTGACTATGTCATACCACTGCCTTCTTTCTTCCATGGTTTCAGATGAGAGATCAGCACTTAATCTTATTGAGCTTCCCTTGTATGTGATGGCTTTCTTTTCTCTTGCTGCTTTCAGTACTCTCTTTTTGACTTGAGCATTGGAGAATTTGACAAGCATGTGTCTTGGAGTAAGCCTGTTGGGATTTATACTGTTTGGGGTGTGCTGTACTTCCTGGACATGTACATCAAACTCCCTCAAAGGAGGTCCAGGTAACCAAACCCACAGAAAGGAAACTCCTCTCCACCCTTCACCAGAACCTTCTTACTCCCGGAGAATGCTCCCTGGCTGGTGGGAGTCAGGGGGTTTGCAGTGGCTTTTTGTTTTGAGGGTGGGCCTTAGCTACTTGCTGTTTCCAGCCATAGGGGGAGAAACTCACAATTTTCCCTTGGGCTTTTTATCTCTTTGTCCAGATCCATGCTCTGAAGCCTCCTCTCTATAGGTTCCCAAAACAGCTCACTCAGGCAGGATCTTGCCCCTTCTCAGCCGTTTTTTTTGCGAGAGGGCTGCTGTGTGCCCACTTAGATCAATGTCATTTTGCTCTATCCACCCTCGAATTTTTAAAGATACACATTGTCTGAGATTATAGATGTATATCATTGTTAGTTCCTCAACTGGAGAATTGGAAGGAGGATATTTAAATAACACAAATATAATTTTTAAAATATTGCCTTGGGAGGGCAAGAAAAATAAGGCAATTTCAGGCACCTTTTTTTTTTAAGGTAGATGGGCAAAGAATAACAATTGTAAGCAAAATAAAGATAAAAAATCATAATTATAAATGAAATAAAGATAAAGATAAAAAATAGACATCAAAAAGTATTCTGGGGTAGAATCAATGGCTAAAATACAGGGAGACTTTTTCCTCTTTCTCTCTCTTTTACTTTTGATTGTGGTAATATATGCACAATTCAGAATTTTCCATTTTAACCCTTTTTTGTCTTCTCTTTTTGTAAGTTGGCTCAAACTTAATTATGAGATTTAGTAAGATAAAACAACAAGCTGAAATGTGAAATTGCTAATGAAGAAAATGTTCAGTATCGACATTTTCAGGGTGTCTTCAAAACAATTCAGCTAAGAATTAATACCACTTATGGAACTCTAGAATGTCAACTGGGCCTTGAAATTTAAAGAACCAAAAGGAAAAAAAACAAAAACAATAATGAAAGGTCCTCTGTTCTCTAAGAATTAAAAGCCTACAGATAATGAAGGGGAATTGACACTGCAAAGAGAAGAGCCATTGAAAGAGCCAGTATCCCATAATGACTGAGAAACAGAACAATTACTCTAAAATGTTCAATCATACTGCTCCAAGGGAGAAATTAGCCTTCAATTCCTTGTTCTTCTGTTAAGTCCTCGTTGGGAGTTGAAGAATTTGAGGTGGTAATTTTGATTTTATTTCTGACTTTTGGCTGACATAAGTTCTTAGCCCACGTGGTTATAAATAATAGAATAGCAATGGATTTTTTTTTGGCCAAGCAGGAAGAAATCTGTGCCATTGATAACACTTCATAGAATAACTGGATTAACACTGCAAGTGAGGTGGAAAATTCTATACCTAAATTAAAAGGAAAGGCAGCCTGGCTATCTATAGTAGAATCATAGTAGACTCATAGTGTCATTGGGGCTTGTTTCCTTGATAAGGTCCACAAAATCTTGAATCTTGGTTATAAAATGTGTCTCCTAGACCTTTTTTATAATACAGTCAATTCTCATTATTCATGGATTCTGCATTTGTAGATTTTTTCCCTCACTGAAATCTATTTGTAACAGTTGTAGCACCTTCATGGACATTTGCAGACATTCACAGAGGGATGAAAAATTTGAGTCACCAATGTGAGTGCTGCCATCTGAGGTCAACCAATGTCCCAGCTCACAGAGTGTAAACAAGTGTCCTTTTCATGTCATATTTAGCACCACATTTTTTTGTAACTTTGTGATTTTTTTTGGTGATTTCTCTGTGGAAAATGGCGCCTGTCTTAGTCACCCAAAAGGGTGCTGATGCAAAGTACCAGAAATCTACTGGCTTTTATAAAGGGTATTTATTTTGGGGTAGAAGCTTACAATCACAAAGCCATAAAGAGTAAATTACTTCCCTTACCAAAGTCTGTTGCCACATATTGGAGCAAGATGGATGCCGGTCTCTGCAAGGGTCAGCCTTCCTCTTCAGGCTCTGTGGTCCCAGCTTCTTCTGGCTCAGCTGTAGGCTAGTATAAGGCTCATCTCTCTCCCTGGAGCTTGTTTCTTTCCAGGATCAGCTGCTCTGCTCTCTTCCCAAGGTTAACTGTAGACTATCAGTCTCATTCTCTTCCCGGGGTCTCTGCAGTGTCTAATGGAGCCTTCTCTCTTTCCTCATGTATCTGCTTCTCTGTGTCTTTACTTCCTGGGGCTCCAGCATCAAAAACTCAAACTCCCTCCTTTGCCATGTCATTTTTTCTGTGAGTCCCCGCCCACCAATGGGGCAGGGACTCAACATCTTACTGACGTGGCCAAATCAAAGCCCTAATTTTAATTTAATCAAGTAAAAGTGAAACCTCTGAACTTAATAAATCAAAGGCGAACAAGCCCAGAGGAACAGACCAGTTTACAAACATAATCCAATATCTATTTTTGGAATTCATAAACAATGCCAAACTGCTACAGCCCCCAAGTATAATGCTGAAGTGCTGTCTAGTGTTCCCAAGCTCAGGGAGGCTGTGATGTACCTTACGTAATGCAGTGTTAATGAAGTAACAATATGTATTAAGCCGGGTATCTTTAAACAGAAACACACATAAAACCAAGCTATATAGTGGTCAATTGACAAAAATTTTGTGACCAGAAGCTCCCAGGAACATAACCCTGTATTCCCCTGTGAAAGTTAAGCTCATATGTCAACTTGACCAGGTTTTGGTGTCCAGTTGTTTGGTCAAGCAAGCATTGATGAGATTGTTACTGTGGGGGCATTTTGTGTACTTAGATAATCAATTGATTGCACCTATGGCTGATTACATCTACAATCAACTGAGGAGATTGCCTTTAACATCATTGATTGAATGATTGATTGAATGGCTTTAAAACTAAACGTGATAGCTACTTGTTACTTTAGCTATAGGACAATGAGTCATTGCCCAGGAATATGTGCACTCTTTGAACTCTCAGTCCCTACTTTCAGTCCTCACTGAGCTCACACTGCAGGAGAGCACATCAAGGATTGAGGCATCACCACTGCTATCTATTATGCTTGAAGATGAGGCTTTGTTTGGGGATAGAAGATTTTCAGTTAATAAGGATGATTTCATCTTATTTCTGACCTTGAATCACTTGTCTAATCATATATTAAGATGGTGGCTGCATTTAAGACTCTGAACAACACATATCAAGCGACTTTGAGACAAGGGAGTCCAACTAGAAGTATAGTTGACTCTCATTATTCACCTAGTCAGGTTCTTTAAAGTCACAGCAAATACTGAATAAGCAAAAGCTGAACCAGTGCTCTTGGGGAGTGTGTTAGTCAGGGTTCTCTAGGGAAACAGAAACCCCAGGAGATATGTGTGGTGGGTGGGCCAATGTGTCATCTTGGCCAGGTAATAGTACATGGTTGTTTGGTCAATCAAGCACTGGCCTAAATGTTACTGTGAGGACATTTCATGGACTTAAACCATTAGTAGGTTGATTGCATCTATGGCTAATTACAATCTATAATCAACTGAGGAGATTGCCTTCAGCAATGAGAGAAGTCTCATCAAATCAATTGAAGGCCTTAAAAGGAGAAGTGATTTCAGCAGTAAGAAGAGAGAATTTCCATCTCTACATCGGCCACCCAGCTCCTTCTGGGGAATTCCTCTAGGAACTTCTTTGGAGTTCCTGGCTTGCAGCCTGCCCTAGAAATTTGGAGTTGCCCATCCCCACAGTCACATGATACAGTTTTATAAAATCTCATGATATTTAAAGATATGTCCTGTTGGTTGTTTCCCCAGAGAACCCTGACTAATACAATATCTGTATATTCAGTGCCTCAGAAGTATCATCTGCAACAAGTTTTATTGCTCTGTGGTAGTGAGGATAGAATTGGCAGTGGGAAAACCCAAGAGCTCCAGAGAAGAATCTGGTCAGCTAGATTGCTGTGGACCCTCAGGCCTCAGGTTTTCTGCTATTACCAGGGATTGTGAGTTTCTGGACATTCTTTTCTATTTGCTAGAGTTGAACTGTGAGACTGCTAAGGGAGGGATGACATGGGCTTGGGCTGGGGCTATTTAAGAGGACACTCAGGGCTCTTCCCTGTAGAGAAACAGCATCAACACAAGGACAAAAAAGAAACAAACAAAAAAACCCAAACAGCTAACCAAAATGGCACCAGGCAAATAAATAGCTTATATAACTGAAAAACACAGTGGTAACCATCAGTCATAGATTTATCCACGAACACAAGTGATATTTGAGCTTAGTGTCTTTTGGTTTCTCAGCCCTGCTTTGAAGGGCATGAGTTGGGCCAGCTGTAAGACTAAAGAATGCATTAGGCAAATGGTTAGGCATGAGCTTAATTGGGACTTACGAACAGGAGTGTCTTTGATGGTGGCCGGTCAAAGAATGAGGTTAGTGCTCTGCAAAGAAGAGAGTAAAGGAGGGGGAATATAAGAGGTTTCAGGACAAAGACATTCCACAGAGTATGAGAACAGAGTTTCTGCAAAAGTTACATGAGGTACACAGATGAGGCATTTGGTGATGCTACCACAGGAGGGGAACATACAGCCTTGAGGGGATTAAAGTTTGTAAGACCATTTTTACATTCTTTCCTTCGAGGAGGTCTGTTACCTCTTAACTAGCAAGTGTGCAGGTTACACCAGGCAGCTACGTGCTTCAGGCTCTGTTTCATTTAAGGGGGGGAGCATCCCGGTACCTGGACAGCTACAGCCACCCCCATGCAGCAGCCGGCGTTAACCAGAGGACACACATTGTGTTTACATTTTACAGCAACAGTATAACAGGCAACAGAATCATAATAAAAGTTCTCTGCTAAAAGCTAGTAGACCTACGAAGACATGTAGCCAGGGCCAGGAAAAGGAATTAAGCCAGTCAGATAGGGGGTCCATGGCTAATGTATTAATGTGTTGTATGTGCTCTTGCATATGGTTTAGAGCTTGTGAAATATGGGAGTGATCAGGAGTATATACACAACATTGATTATTGATGCTTGACAGTGAAATTACATAATTTAGGGGGTAACTACCCCATATTACAGATTTCCTTTTGTTGTTCCATACAGACAGGGGCCACATGATCTAAGGGGACAGATTTAGCTGTTAACCATCCTCAACTATGATATACAGCATATTTTAATAAAGGTTTAGACTTAGTCACCTGTTCCTTTACAAGTGAAAATACATAATTACGGGTCTTATTGAAAGACAGCGACCCCCGCACCTGGGGCGCGGAGCGGAGACGCGGCCGGAGCCCTAGCGCAGCCGCAGAGCCCAGCGCCCCTCGACCCCCGCCGGCCCTAGGCGGTGCGGGGCCGGGGCATGCCCCGGCGGCCCCTCGGAGCCCCCCGCCGTCGCCATGAACCCCCAGTGTGCGCGCTGCGGGAAAGTCGTGTATCCCACGGAGAAAGTCACCTGCCTGGACAAGTACTGGCATAAAGGCTGCTTCCACTGTGAGGTCTGCAGGATGGCTCTGAACATGAACAACTGCAAAGGCTACGGCAAGAGGCCCTACTGTAACGCCCTGGTGGCCTACTTCCTTGAGCACAGGGAGGAGAAGACAGGAAACATCCTTCCTGGGTGAGGGAGTGGAGGGAGCCGACGATGTACATTTGTTTGCTTCAGACTGATAAGCTGCCTCCAGAGAACGGAGCCAGGCAAGGTGGCTCCCCTTGTTCTCAGCTCTTGTTTTCCTGAGGGTTCAGGTAGCCCTGAAAGCTTGGGGTCAGCCTGGGAAGTCCTGTGACAGTCTCCTCTGAATCAGCTGGAGTGTGTCCCCAGCTGCGCCCTTGAGTCTTGGCCAGAGGACCATAATCTCTCTGGGTCAGTGGTGGAAAATACTCTCAGACCTGTACTACTGAAAGATGACATATTCTACATTAGCTTTGTAAAGCAGTGTTCTAGCTGCACCTAGCTTGGTACGAGATTCAACATACATATATACTTCAATGAAAATGACTCGTCTTCTTCCCCCAGAAACTTTTTATTGTGGATATTTTCAGACATACAAAATGGTTGAATATCTTTATACCCTCCACTGAGATTCAACTATTAACATTTTGCCCCCTTTGCTTCATATTTTTATCTACCTAAATATACATACCAGCCTTTTTATTGTTGTTGGACCATTGAAAAGGCAGGGCATTTCGTCCCTAAAATCAACAGCATGCACCTGCGAAGAATAAGGACATTTTCTCAAAGAATCACAGCCAATAGCATACCTAAGAAAACTGATACACATTTCATAATATCTAATATCCTGCTCCCGTTCACATTTCCCCCATTGTCCCGAGAATGCCTTTTGTAGTTTTTGTTTACTTTAAACCCAGGATCCAGTCAAGGCTTATACTTTACATTTAGTTGTCATGAAAATATCTCCTTCCTTGGTTAGGGGAGATTCAAAAAATCAGTTCTTTAATTTCTGATGTCATTCCTTTTGATTTCCATAATCTCTCATTATTTTCAGAAAAAGGATTTAAATAGCATTTCTTGAGACAAAACATAATTAAGAACCCTTAAAATAAATACTAAGAACATGCTTTAAAAATTTGAAGGCATGAGCAGAGGCATTTAGAATCATTTTAAGAAAACATGAAGGATTCTTATTCCAATCATTACCTGAGGGCATTTAAAAAATGGAATGAAGTAGTGACTACCAATTCAGTTTAAATCTGTTGCTTGTTTATATTATGTGTTTAGAGAGAACCAAGTTTCTGTTTGATTTTTTGCAAAGGCGAGCATGTATAAAATATAATTTACTTGATATTTAAAAAAAAAAAAGAAAGACAGCAGCTGGATTTCCATCTTAAATGAGGAGGTCTTGTTCTAAACTTGTCAATGGGTTGTATCCTGCCATGCCAGCAGGTGTTTTCTGCCCTTCAATTTCCAGGAGTGCCAGTCCAAGGAAGGCCAGTAGCACTTGAGGATGGCAGGTTTGAGCAACTTCAATATTGGGTCCAATTGCGGATATGAGTTACAGCTGAAGCCCACTACAGGAAAGTATTGGCTAGGGTGCTATGGGCAAAATAAAGATGTTTATGGGGAACAATAAGGGGCAGATCATGCTGGCCTAATGGTATACATGTGACATGTTCGTAAGTAGATAATAAAGTACCAAGTAAGGGGGTTTTATAAAGACGCTTTCAATACTATACATTTTCCCCTTTTAAATTCTCTGAGTCTTCTCTAGTGACATCAAAAACTGGTTTAGGCATAAGAAGAGTCCACGAAGATACACATGGAGCCCAGTGGAAATAGGAGACTCTGGATTATCAATAAGGATTTTTACTGGTATTTTTGTATAAACTGTGGTCTTATAACAATGTTTTGGGTCACTCTCATTCTCCATGGGCTTAAGATTTCCAACCAGCGAGGCTGCATAGGCCAGTATTATGGACAGTAGACCTCATTTTTCCTAGTTTGTAGAGTTTGATGCATAAGCAACAATAGATTTTTTCTCCTTTTAGGCTTAGGGTGGCTGGCCCTTTAACTTGTATTCTCGATGCCTGCATTGGTTTTGCTGTTAGCATTTTAATTGGAGCAGGGGCTGCAGCACTGAATTTAAAGGGGTTAAGGCTGGATACAGCCTCTTAGTACATTGTTGTAAAGATCCATTATGACTTTTTATTTATTTAAAAGGACATTCATCCTTTTTATAAGACCTGTACTAGTGGAGTTATAAAGTAGATAGAAAGTTTAAACAATATCCTGGTCCATAGCCCAGGACTGCAAGAGGTAACTGGTAAATGGAATTCCTCAGTCACTGTCAATCTGGGCTGGCATGCCATATAAGGCACTGACTTTTTTTAGGCAACAAATAGCAGCCCACTGGTCACAAGAGTCCAGTGGCAGAATTTGCAACAATGAAAGCATACCTTGCCCCTTTGAGAGCAGGAGGGGGCTGATGTAATCCATTTGCCATCATGTGACTAGAGTCTGTGCTCCGTCAACATGTTCTATCTGGTCAGGTCTAGTGACAGGCAGCAGGAACTTCCGGGCTGGTGCCACAGAGTCTGGTTGCTACAATGTCTGCTTTTCCTGTGCAGCCGCTCAGACACTTCTTGGGTCTCTGGGTCTTCATGAGGGCATCTGCCTCAGCATTCCCAAGAGAGGTGTTAGAAGAGTTGGGAAGGGACGTGATAGACAGTTGCCTGTTGCTGCTAGCCGGTGTCTCAGATGTTCTTCCACAGATTTCTCCCCCACAGAGGGCGGCCCATGACAGTTCATTGTCCCTGCCTTGTTTTTAGTATTTGCAATCCATCCCTGCACAGCGATGGCAGTCTTTAGAGTGACAAGACACTATTGAGTTAAGCCCTCAACTTGCGACAGGGTGTGGTATGCTGCACAGAGTTGCTTTTCTAATGGGCTATGTTGTACTTTGGCCCCTTTCCATAATTGTGACTAAAACCTAAGGGGTACTTGTTTAGAATGTTGCCTCTGCCACACACCCCCACCCAAAGCCAATATTAGTGCTGGCCACATCCCATTCACAGGGTAAGTCAGGGTCCACCCCACTTTGTGCTTGAGCCTGTGCTAGTATTGCCCTCCTTACATTTTAAAAGGAGCCTGCTAGGGGTCTTCCCATTCCCATGTACGACCTTTCCTGATTAACACATACAATGGTTTTCATATTTGAGCTAAATGAAGGATGAATGGTTTTCAGCACTCCAATAACCCCAGAAAGGCTATTAATTGTTTTGGAGTTTGTGGTGTAGGGAAACATTGTACTTTATTGACTATAGCAGAAAGTATAGTTTTCGTTTCATCCAACAAAACAACACTTAAGAATTTGACAGAGCAGCCTGGACCTTGCAGCTTCTTCCAATTTATTGCCCATCCTTGGCTTTCAAGATGAGGTACTATTGTTTCTGATGCTTTTTTTTTTTTTTTTTTTTAATTGTCAGGGAGTTACTGGCTAACATAATATTTTTAATATAATGTAATAGGATTATGGCCACAGATTACTTTCGCGGGGCTCCATCTTTGCCACGAGGCCATGACAGATGATTGGGCTCTGCACACAGCCTCGGGGAAGCACTGAAAAAGTCCACCATGGGCCTTCCCACATGAAGGTGCATGCAGGCTGCCTTGACTTGTCTAAGGAGATACTAAAGAAAGCATTAGCAAGATCTAAAACAAAATGATAGTGACATAACTGGGTACTAATTTTTTCAATAAGCTAGCAATGTTTGGGACTGCTGCATATCGCAGTGATGTTGCTTTATTTAAGTTATGATAATAGACTGTTATGTGCCACCCTGTCGTAGCCCCCCATTTCTGTGTAGCCATAGGCCTGCTTTGTTAGCGGAGCTGGGGCAAATTAGACAAATATGAGCCGAAGCATCCACCTCTTCATTCCCAGGTGGAGACGTTGTTTCTGTGACATATAACATCATTAAAATAATTAAAACTATGATTAACAACAATATACTGTTATTTAATATTATGCAGAAAACACTTAACTTTCTAGGAATTTTATATAATTTTAAGTATTTATATAAATATGTTACCTATACAACTTTAATTAACAGAAGGTTAGAAAATCTCTTTTAATTTTTAACATTTTTTAAACTTTTCATTCAACATATTAAATGAACTTAACTATTTTATTACTTTACTTTTTATAAGGTGAAAGAACAAATCTTTTGCAACAGTTTGAAATGAAAAGATACTTTTTAGGATTTGACTTTGAGAAAGCAAAGTGTTAAAAGTTGTCAGATTTGAACATGACATTTTTTTAAAAAGTGAGAACACTTGTTTTTTCTTAAACAACTAAGGATATGAGAAAATTAAAGTACAAGAAGCTGTTTTGATAAAATAGACTTTTTGCCTTGTATACGGACTATTCAGGAGAAAACTCTTTACAACCTTTAACTAAAGCAGACCAATGATTAAAGAAACTTTGCTACTTTAGCAGAGAGAGAATTACATTTTAGTTTTGCATCAGTATATTACTTGATACTAAGCCTTTTAAAATTTTATAGATAAACCCATCAACTTTTACTTAACTTTGACCACAAAAATTCTTTTTCCTCGGACCTTCTGCACTTTTTATATTCATTTAGCTTTTGTCTCACACTTTTTCTTTTTTCTTTTTGGAGGTACTTGGGGTTGAGGATTGAACCTGGGACCATGTATGTAGTAAGCCAGTGCTCAACCACTGAGCCACATCAGCTCCCTTGAGTTGGCTCTTTTGTTTGTTTGCTTGTTGTTGTTTTTGTTGTTGTTGTTGTTGTTTTTAGGAGACACCAGAAACCGAATCTGGGACCTCCCATGTGGGAAGCAGATGCTTAACCAGTTGAGCCACATCCACTCCCTACTTTTCTTAATAATCAGTTATTTTCTTGGGACAAAATTACTTTTTTCCCCTTAATAATAAAAATCACATTCTATATATCTTATATACTTAAGTAACCAAAGTGATTTTGGAAACTGTCTCCAAGCAAACTTTTTACAACATGCAATTACTATTAACACTAAACAAACTTGTTGGAATAATGATTCAATTTGGTTATATGCAAACACAACTTTAAAAATTTTATGTACTTAGTAGCAGGCAATACTAGAAACAGTTTTTTGGAGGCAAGTTGGCAGGGGAGGCTGGTTGCTATCAGGACTAAGCTATGATTTAATTGCAGGCTTACAAAAGCAGCTAGCATTTTAAAAATTTTACTTTTTCCTTTTTTATTTTCATAGTGTTGTCCAGTTTAAAAGTTACTGAATGTTAATAACATTAATTTTATTAATGTGGCTATTCAGATCTAATTAGAATTAACATGGAAACAAAACAGAGAACATTAATGTTGCTAAGTTTTTTCGCTTTTTTATCAGCTTTTTATCAGCCCCTACTAGCCCACAGTGGCCCCATCCTGGTGGCAGGGGTTTTGCAGAGGTGCTGCCAGAATGTTTTCCTTATCTCAGTTAACTCTCCAGCAGAATATTTTTTTATAAGCATAGTTTTACTGACAAGTGCCCAGTTTAGCATTTCTGCTCGTGTGGGATGTTGTACTTGTGACTTAGCTTTTTTTTGCACAAGCGGTCTAATATGATTTAAAGATTCTATTATAGCTGCTACATTTGAATTACTCTCTCTTTCTTATCTAGTTGCTCAGAGAGACCTGTTATTGTGGCAGAGGTGGAAGTTCACAATTTCTTTTTCAGCTTTAACTCTTTTTCTAAGCAGTGGATATTTTTGTTTTCTTTGAGACAATTTGCTGTAGCTAACCTTACCACTCATCCCTAGTAAGGTCAGCTGACTGCTGTGGCAGCGTGCCTGCTATCTTTACTAAGCTTCCTAATCTTTTGTTCTTGAAGCACGCGCTGTACCCCCAATAACATTTTTGGGGCATCCCTGTACTCATGCAGAGTTTCATTAACAGTCAAGCAAGTGGGCAACCCTATATTCTCTCAGCAGTCCCCACTCGTCTGGTCCCCACTCATCCTGGATGGCAGCTGCCCTTCTCCACATGGACGTTATAGGACAACTTGGGATTTTCCCTGTGGATTCTCCTTTTCTGGAGCTCATGCCCACCACTGCCAGTGGTCTTTTGGTCTCCTGGCTGGCTCACCAATTGTTTCAGCCCAACTTTGAAGGGCACATATTGGGGCAGTTATAAGACTAAAAGTTAGACATGAGCTTTATTGGGACTTACGAACTGGGCTCTTTGATGACAGCCAGTCAAAGAATGAAGATAGTGCTCCACAAAGAAGAGAGGAAAGGAGGGAGAATATAAGGGGTCTCAGGACAAAGACATTCCATAGGGTATGAGAACAGAGTTTCTGCAAAAGTTACGTGAGATGCACAAATGGGGTGTTTGGTGATGTCGTAATGGGAAGGGAATATACAACCTTGAGGGGATTAAAGTTTGTAGGACCATTTTTCATTCTTTCCTTCAGGGAGGTCTGTTACCATTTAACTAGTAAGTATCCAGGTTACACCAGACAGCTATGTGCTTCAGGCTGTTTCATTTACGTGCTTCAGGCTATTTCATTCCCAGTCCCTGGGTTCCCACACTGGTTTCCTCTGTGTTGTGGCCATTCTCAAGGGGGCCACTCTCTTTCCTCATGGTGACAAAATGGCTACTAGCAGCTTCAGGCTTATATCCTAGATACCAAACAACCTCAACAGAAAGTTTTATCATAGTTCCAACAAAAGTTCCTCACTTGGTTTCTGAGTGTCTTGCCTTGAGTTGTTCCCAAGAAAATCTCAAGGAAAAAGAGTGTGGAAGAAATATTGCTCCAAGGGAAATTTGCATGCTGTCACCAAAAGAATGGTGAGCGGATTCTAGGAAGGCAGAATCCCACCTTCTATTATAAGGATGCAGCAGTGTCTCAAAGAACTCAGGTACAGCTTACCCTCAGAAGTGGCTAGAATTGAAAATTTGAAGGCTGTAGGACCCTCTCTTTGACTTTCATCCTTGTGCCTGCTTGACTCATTTTGTCCCTCTCTCGCTTCTTTACTCCCATCCCACCCCATCCTACCTTGAAGACTGGCTTCTCTGAGTATCTTGACACAGCTTCTGAATTTTATGGATCCAGCCATAAGCAGAGAGTCCAGGGTTAGCGCTAGGGTGAGGTAAGACAGAATCTTTGGATGTAAAATTTAAGGAGACCCTCAATGTCAGGGTCAACCCTGCACTAGTATAAGCCCAAGAGTGAGGGCCTCCTTAAATTTTGTGTGCTGGGAGCCTTTCTTGCCACACCCTAGTCCTGCCTCTGATAGAGGGACTAGTGATCTCTGGGTGGGTCCCAGTTCTAAAGTGGCAAGGGGAGAACATCTCTGGCACATCTGGAATCAGATGTTCAGCCCTGATCCAATCAGCCACGACCCCAGGGTGGAGGTCACATGATACAGACATAGCTGCTGAGGGCCCACCTCTGGACTTCAGGAGGCAGTTCTCAGATAAATGGGACTCATGACTTGGGAAGAATGTCCCAAAGTTTCTATTATAAAAGCGCTATATAGAATATTTATTTTTATTACATTTTAATTTTTTTTTATTTGAGAAATTGTGATTAACAGAACAATCATCCATACCATGCGGAATTCCCATACATAGCCCCCCACCACCTTACATTGCTGTAGCACTCTGGCTTGTTGACAGTCATTTGGTTCCTTGACTTTCCCATCACCTGGCAGTGTCTTCTCCTTTCTCTTCCGTGTTTTGTTGACTTTCAGCTTCTGGCTCCTCCCTGTGGCTTTTTTCTCTAAGGTCTCCAGTAATAGGCTTAAGTTGGGTACACCTTAACTAAAAACAATATCTTCAAAAGGTCCTATTTATAATGGATTCATGCCCACAGGACTGGATTAAGATTAAGAACATGCCATTCCCCTCGCCCCCCAGGGTGGATAACTTAATCTGCCGCAGTAGTCTGTCTCTAGAACACAAATGATGTTTGAATCAATGCCACCTTCTTCTATCAAGAACTGTCCCAATACTGAGGGAAATATTTGTAATCATTCCCTTCACTCAAAATGCTTCTATTGATCGTGAGTTCAGATATACATAAAATGGTCTGTACTGTGGTTTTTGTTTTTAATTATAATTTATTTATTTATTTACCCCCCCCCCCCCCGGCAGCTTGTGCTTGCAGTGTCCATTTGCTGTGTGTTTTTCTGTGTCTGCTTGTCTCCCTTTGCTGTGTCATCTTGCTGCACCAGCTCACCACACCACGCCGGCCGGTTCGCCTTCACTAGGAGGCCCCAGGAATCGAACCCGGGGCCTCCCATATGGTAAACGGGAGCCCACCCAATTTAGCCACAGCCGCTTCCCGAGTACCGAGGGCTGCTGATGAAGGTGGTGGTGGGATGGGAGGGAGGAGGTCCTTTGATGAAAATCACTGTTTTAAACCAAGAGGGAAAAGGCTTTTCCTCTTGGCCCTCTCCTACCTCCAAGGACTCTCTTTGTGCAGTGAAGAATCGGGCATTACGCTGCTCTTACACTGACATAGCCAGTTTATTTTCTAGAGACCTTTTCCTGCCCACAGTTCTAAACCCCAAAGCCCTTATTCTTATTTTTCATCCTCCTCATTAAAAAGTAAGATCTCCTCAGAGAATCAAGCTTTTATGAAGGGACCCCTATTAGTACAATGTCTATGATGATATTGGTGGAAAAAAAGATCCCTATGAGAAAGTTCTCTTAGAGTTAAATTTTGAAAGGGACTCAATTTTTTTTCTTTCCCATGAGGAATTGGTACGTTTTTCCTTGAGGTGATTAGAACCATGCAGTTTACTAGGATGCCCCTTTCCCTTTGGCCAGCAGCACTTTAGTGTCAAACTTACAGCCCCAAAATGCTCCACTTTTCCTGTCCAGGCTTTCTTTGACAAGTGTGCCTCTGATTCCAGTTCATATTTTCCTTGATTATATATTATTTTTATTTTGATCTCTATCTATTATCAATTTCAAATCCTTTGTGGAATGAGACTTGGAAGGAAGGAAGGAAGAAATACCTACAGATTCCCTCACGATGGAGCAGAATATGATGTTGTTGATCAAATACAGTCTCTTTACTATAAACAATATTGGCATTTATCATTCAATTGGAAAGACAGAGAAGCAGAGACAAGATCACGAAGTTTTATTTTTCCCTTAACAAGAACAAACAATGATTACTCTGCAAAAAGCTGGAGATTTTGTAATGGTAGGTAGGGATTAGAGACTGAAAAAAAAAAAAAAGTAAAAAGCAAAAAAACAAAACACCAAACCAACCCAATCACAGCTATGGAATGTTTATGTAACTCTACCCCAGACAGGTTTAGGGGCTGGTAACAAACACCCTGTAAAATAGGGCACATGGGTATTATTGTAACTGATGAATTAAAGCTCAAATTACTCAAAACCACAAAACTAAGATTTACTCCAGTGCTGTAATGGATAAGACAGAGGCTGTGGTGTCAGGCCTAGCTTTAATTCCCAATTCCATTATCAGCTATTTATGACACTCTGAGCATGTCACTTAAGCTGTTTCCTCAAGGGTAGAAGGAGAATAAGTATCCTGTGCAGATTTCCTCTTCCTCCTTCAAATGCCCTGTGCACATGAAACCCCCTGGATGTTCGAGCTGACTGGACCTAACATGAGCCTTGTATTAG
Organism: Tolypeutes matacus; assembly: GCA_026826555.1. Classification (NCBI taxonomy): domain Eukaryota; kingdom Metazoa; phylum Chordata; class Mammalia; order Cingulata; family Chlamyphoridae; genus Tolypeutes; species Tolypeutes matacus. Next base: position 5,530,264 of record JAKSZT010054401.1, on the reverse strand, counting down.
TCTTTCCTTAGAATCTAAGTCTCCAACCCAGAGTGCCTCTCCCACCGCAGGGCAGGAAGCACCTCGGGTCCCTGGGCCAGCTAACAATGCCCCAGCTGACGGCCACCCCGGCAAGCGCCCTCGCAGACGAGCCCGTGCACATCCGAGTGACAGGCCTGCTGCCTTCCCAGGTGGTGACCCTCACGGCGTCCCTGAAGGATGAGAAGGGGAATCTGTTCCGGTCCAAAGCCTTCTATAGGGCTAATGAGGCTGGCCAGCTGGACCTGGAGCAGGACCCCTCATTTGGAGGCGACTACGTGGGGGTCCATCCCATGGGCCTCTTCTGGTCTCTGAAGCCTGAGCGGGCTTTCCGGAGATTGCTCAAACAGGATGTGATGGACAGCCCCTTCAGGGTCACTCTGGACCTCTACGGCTCCGTGTGCATCCCAGATCCAGCGACAACTCAGGCCAGGGTGAGCCAGACTGTGCAGCGCTGGTTCTCCAGCCCTGGGCTGCAGCGGAGGCAGATCCGAGAAGGTCGAGTGCGAGGAGCCCTTTTCCTCCCTCCAGGTGAGACTAGTCTTTGGCAATATAGAAAACACTTGACAGAAATAAAAACAAAAGCGGATTGGCATCAAATTACGGGGGAACCGGTTTCTCCCGGAATATTTTGAACCTGACATGCCACAGTGTGTGGGGGGAAGATGGAATGAACTGCTCAGCTTTACTTTCACTGCTCTCAACGTGACCCTCTTTTCACTTTCTGATCCCACCCTCTCCTCTCTCTGTCATTCCCAGGGGAAGGCCCTTTCCCAGGAGTCATTGACTTGTTTGGGAGCATTGGGGGGCTGGTTGAGTTTCGGGCCAGTCTCCTGGCTAGCCACGGCTTTGCCGTGCTGGCATTAGCCTATGTCGCCTACGAAGACCTGCCCGGCCAACTGCTGGAGGTGGATCTGGAATATTTTGAGGAAGCCGCCAACTTGTTACTGGCTCATCCCAAGGTATTTAATATGCTTTCCATTCTACCTGGCGACGATGCCGTGAAAAGGTCCCTACTTTCTGCTCTGCCTGTTATACCAATCTGCCCAGACTTGGGCATGGCCCAGTTAGCACTTAGAATAGGAATGAGGATGAAGATGACGATGATGATCCAGTAGGATTGTTGGGTTGATTAGGGATAAAGTGTTCAGCTTGGTGCCGATTTATTCTATTTCTCTAGCTCCTCATAATCCCGTGAGGTAGTTAATATCATCTCCCCCACGATAAAGGAAGACGCAGAGAGGGGGAGCTGGTTAACTTTCTCAGTCACAGAAGCTGGTCAGTCCGAGGGCCAGGGCTCAGAGCCCGGCCTCTGCTGCCTTCCCGCGTTGTTTTGTGCTTGCAGATCCAAAGGCCAGGAGTCGGGGTCCTCTCCATCTGCAAAGGTGCCGAGATCGGGCTGGCCATGGCCTGCTACCTGGAGCAGGTGGCAGCCACCATCTGCATCAACGGGCCCAACGCCGTCTTCGACGTGCCGCTCAGGTACCGGGACCTGGTCGTGAGACCCCTCCTCACCAAACTGGAGCGCATGCAGTTCCACGTCTCCGGGGCCATGCGCTCCCGCCACTGCAAGGAGGACCCCCGGGAGGAGCTGAATGGGCAGAGCGTGCTTCCTGTGGAAAAGGCCCGCGGCCCCATCCTCTTCCTCGTGGGGGAGAATGACCAGTGCGTCCACAGCAGCGCCTATGCTGAGCAGGCCGTGGACCAGCTGCGGGCCCACGGGCGAAGCAGCGGAAGGGTGCTGGTGTACCCGGGCGCGGGCCACCTCCTGGAGCCGCCCTACGCGCCGCTGTGCTACGCTTCCTGGAGCCCGGGCCTTACCTTGCCTATGCTCTGGGGAGGGGAGCCTGCTGCCCACGCGGCTGCCCAGGAGCATGCCTGGGGAGAGATCCAGAAATTCTTCAGGCAGCACCTCGTTCCCACCAGAAGCAAACTCTGAGCAAGCGCTAAGGATGCTGGTGGGGTGGGAAGAAAAAAAGAAGGGGGGGGGGAGGGGAAAGAATGATAGGATGGGGGAGGGGCCCCTCTTGGCTTCTCTGGGTTCACAGTCATCTTGAATCTACTAGAAGGAAATTGGACAAAAACAAAGGACAGGGCCGCTGTGCATCTGAAGTACTTCTGACAAATTTGATACACTGCATTTTTTTTTGTAAATTGAATCCTACTTTATAATCACTAGGGGTTTTTGCTCTTTCAAAATTGTGATACCCTTGCACGTTGAATAACTTTTTAAAAGGTGGATAATCGCCATCTAATTATGATTGTACAAAAACCAGATATTTTTATATCCCTTAGGGATAACTTGGACCCAGATATTGCCAATCTAGATGAACTCCCTGGAACATCCAAGTTACTTGTGGAATTACATTTTCTGTGTAAACTATTTTGAGCCGGGTTTCTGACACATAAAAAAGTCCCAAAACAAAATCAAGTATAACACTTGCTGTAGATTTCTAGGAGATACTTTTTAAAAAGTTAGACTGATGATCTTTTATTCCTAGTGAAGAGTTCAATGGGATTGAATTTAAATAAGTGTTTATGTATCATTTATTGAAATTAAATGAATTGATATACTTAAAGCTCTTAGAAGAGTGCCTTGCACTGGTTATTATTATTACTTTCATAATGTTTTCTTCTTTCAGTCTGTTAATGTCATGTATTACTTTCATAAATAGATTAGTTTGGGTTATAATTTCAATAGATGAATTTCTCCTGTTGACTTTACTTAAGATTTTACATTTCTTCTAGAACTATTTCTGATCTTTATATTTTCCCAGAATTTCACCCATATTTTTAGAGCAAATTTTCTCCTTTTTACTGTTTCATTCATTTCCAAATTTTTAATAAATTCATTTTTTTTTTTTTAAGATTTTATTTATTTATTCATTTATCCCCCCCTTGCTGCTTGTGCTCGCTGGGCCAGCTAACCACACCGTGCGGGCGGGCTTGCCTTCACCAGGAGGCCCCGGGAACCGAACCGGGGGCCTCCCATATGGTAAACGGGAGCCCTACTGATTGAGCCACAGCCGCTTCCCTAAATTCATTTCTTGTGCAGCTTTTTGGTTTATTTTTTTCTGGGTTCTTGAGTTATATGCCTACTTTGTTTATTTCTAAATCCATCACCCAAATATATAAACAAGCACTGCTTTGGCTGCATCCTAACAGGTTTTGATCTGCAGTAATCTTATTGTTTTTGTTTATTTCTAAGTAGTTTTTGGTTTACTTTTTTCCTCATAGCCTAAGAGTAATTTCTATGGGTGTTTTGAAATTTCCTAATGAATAAGTTGTTTTTGTCTATCTTCAGTCAGATTGTTAGCAGAGGATAGGGCCTGTATGATTTTTGCAATCCCTAGTATAATGGTTCTTCTAAGGGATTGGCACCATTCAGCTGCTAAAGCCACTTGGTTGATGGAAAACAGGACACCAATTTGCCAGAGTACCACCCTGCAGATACTTAGCAGCTTACAAAGGGAGGAATTTTGAATGGGATTAGAATGGATCGTCACCACCTGAACCCACTGGCCACACTTAGCATCTCCAGAAGTGGTCAGTTTGCCAGTGCCAAGCACCACTGAGAAGTATCCCCAACAACTCTCCCCCCACTTTCAGATAATTACTTTTTTTTTTTTTTTTTTTTTACAATTAACAATTATTGAATCATAGCTCTGCTTCAATAATATTTTTTGCTCCTTGCTATTTCTTACAGTCCACATCTTTTTTGTTCCCGGGCTTATCTTCCATTTTGACATTACCCCAAAGTCTAAACTCAAGTAATTCTTTAGAAAGATTCATATTCACCAGAACCTTTGCACATCTGAAATTATCTGTATTTCGTTCTCACTGCTTAATTATAATTTATATGGATATAGAATTTGAGGTTAACAATTATTTCCCCTCAGCATTGTGGTTGTTTTATTTTGGCATCTATTGTTGTCAACATGAGGTCTGTCTGATTCTTGTTACATTGTGGCTTCTCTCTCTCTCTCTCCCTCTCTCTCTTTCTCTCTCTCTCGCTCTCTCCCACTCTCCCTGAAAGCTTTTTCTATGTTTAAATAATTTCCTCTTTATTCTTAGTGTTCTGAAAATTTCATCAAGCTATGACTAAGGATCGGTTTATTACTATTTTTAAAATTTCTTTTGCTTGGCACTGTATGAGCCATTTCAAACTAAAGAAATATCTATCTTCAGCTTTAGGATGTTTGCTTCTATTAATTGACTGACCACTTCACCCTTTCCATTTTTTTTTTTTTTTTTATGTTCCCTGCTTCTGTAACTCCTGTAAAGAGGATTTGGGAGCTTCTAGTCTATCATCCACAAATTTTAAATTTTTCTCATACTTTTACTTCTTCATACTCCCCCTCCCCCCACATTCTTGGAGAACTCCATTGTTGTCTCACTAATTTGCTCTTCAGTTGTGTCCAATCAGCTATTTAGCTCATCTCTTGGGGCTTTATTTTGATTATCATTATTTTTATAATTTCCATGATCTGTTTCCTTTAAGTCTGTTCTCATTTTATAGAAAAGTCATCCTCTCTTATCCCTCCTTTCATGGGAGACTTTCATCAACACACCCCAGCGTCTGCACAGGATAATGTAATTGTGTTTAAAAACAAAGCAAAACAAAAGAAAACAAAAACAGAGTCCTTTTGTTGGAATTGGGAAACCCATTTATCTGAGCACCCAGATCTTTTCATGGATCTGATTTCAGCAACATGAAACATAGGAAGACTGCAAGCCTTCTCTGGCATCTATTATTTTACCCACAAGGCAGTAGCATCCACCTAGACTGCAACAACAAGGGAAGAAATCATTTAATTCTCTCTTGCCTGTAACATTGTGGTTTACACTATAACTGAGGTTGGACATGTATTCTTAACATTTTTGAGTTTGACTAGCTCAGCACGTCATAGTAAAAGCCAGATTTTCTCTTAGTCCCAAAGCACTGGCCACTGGCAATACGTGAGTTGCTGATATGACTACAGCAGACCAAGCAGAGGTGGCTTCCTGGCCTCAGTCTAGGTGCGGTGGATGTCCAGCTTTGCCCTGAGTGAGAAAAACCGGGGCAAAGAAGAAGAAACCCCCAACAATCAGAGGCAATCTAGTCCACCCAGCCACAGAAAGCCAAGGTCAGCCTGGTCGTGGGGCCAGGATTACTAAATGAGATTTTCCTATGGTAAAATGAAATAGCTGTATACAGTGCTCAACTCTTTTGTTGGGATTTCATGAGGATGGAGGCGCCAGCCTTGAGGGTGTAAAAGACGATTCTCTGCGCAGAGCCACTGCTAATGAGGCAGGAGAGAATAGGGACCTGAGGAGGAAGGAGAAAGAAAACCTAATAAGCTTGGTAAGAGAAACTGAGGCAAAGGTCTGCTGGCTGGCATTAATCTGCTGACTCACACAGGCAGGTCAGGAAGGGGCAGCTCATAAGCACACACCCTGCAGCTTGCAGCACATGCCGGAAGGCAGCCAGCAAAGGAAGGGATGAGAGGGGCACCACCTCCACCCACCCACCTAGCTTTCAGGCTACCCCACGGCTTGTGGACAGTGACCAGAGGCTAATCACTGCCAGTCAACACGCCCTGCAGAGGTCATGGACAGAAGTCAGAAGCCAATCGCCACTGGACAGCCCCCCGCCTCCACCCCTAGGCACCTCACACTCCTGGGTCCCCACACCCTAAGCCCTTGCTTGTCAGCACAGACCCTGGAGCCCTGCACCCCCATAAAACAGGAGAGCCCGGGACAGAACTCTGCATCTCTTTCTTGAGAATGCCCGTCCCCGCGACTCGGGGGTGTAAGTCTGTCCCTTGCTTTACCTCCCAATAAGTCCGCTGCTTGTTTTATTAGTTAGATTAATTCCTTCTCATGATAAAGCCAGGACCATGGACACCTTCTCCCATCCCACTAATGTCAGCAGGGTCGGAGCAGTTACCGGGGCTCTCACAAGAAGCGGCACCGTCTGGGGCCCACGGGCTGGCGTGGAACCAAACCAAACTTGATTCCTCTGTCTTTCCAGCTTCCCGTTCACCAGCAGGCTCCTGGGAGACAGTGGAGTTACGTTTGGAAAAGTGTTCTCTAGGAAGCAAACGTTACTGACATGCCCAGACCACCGCATCCATCTTCAAACCCTGTTGAGTCTGCCGCCTACTTACTTTTCTTGCCCTTCCAACCTAATCTCTATCGCTGCTGATTCCCGCCACCATCCTAGATCAAGTCATAGTCATGTTTTGCCCAATAACGTCTTACGTGATCGTCTCACTTCCACCCTTGAGTCCCTCCAATCCATTCCACAAACGGAAGCAGCCCAGAATGACCTTTTTAAAAAATGCAAATCTGATCATGCCATTCTCCTGCTTACAATCCATTGAGGGCTTCCTGTGGTTTTAGTATGATTTCCAAAATCCATAACAGGGCCCCACAACCCTCTGGGATGCGCTCCAGCCTCATCAGATGCCTCCTTCCGTCCCCTCGCTGTGCTCCAGCCCTCCTGCAGGTCCGCGCCGGCATGGAGCTCTGTCCTGCTCCAGATCCTTTGTACCTGCTGTCCCCTTGGCCTCAGCAGCTCTTCCACTTGCTTTCTATCAGCCGCTTCCTCCTCATTCTAAATAGAATCTATGTACGTGTCACTTCTTTAGAGACCCCTTTCCTGACAACTCTCTGTCTTGCCCCATTTAAATCAGATCTCCTTCCAAAGCACTAATTATATGTCAATTGTTCTGTGGTTGTATTTCCCTTTCTCCACTTGACTCAAAGCTCCATGAGGGTAAGAAGTGGGTCCATTTATTTGTCACATATCCCCAGTTCTTGGCATGGTTCCTGACCTATAAGAGGGACTCATGAACTCTTTGTTGAGTAAATGAATGTTTCATTTGGTCCTGGGGCATTCTGGGGTGAGAACTGGGATGCGGCCAAGACGTTTGGCATTCATTACAAAGTGTCTGTAGTCGCCTGGAGGTGGTGGTAATGACAGCCTACCTCCGGGGCACTTCTGAATTCAGCAGGACAGAAAAGTTTCAGGCCTTAATTTCACTGGCTCCTTAGAGAAAACTAGGGCCATTGGGTGTTTGATGTGTCTGCCTCCAGGGATATTTCCCATCCTTGGGGGGTTCTGGTAGCTGCATGGACTAGCTGCAATAGGGGAAGGGGAGCTGGTTTTTACAAACAAAAATGCCACTTTACTGGCCTCCTGGGGGTGCTGTAACAAATGGCCACATGCTGGCTGGCTTAAAACAACAGAAATATATTGTCTCCCGGTTCTAGAGGCCAGACGTCTGCAACTGAGGGGCCAGCAGGGCGAAGCACCCTCTGAAGAGTCTAGGGAAGAAGCCTACCTGGCCTCTTCCAGCGTCTGGTGGCCCCAGGGGTGCTCTGGCTTGTGGCAGCGCCACTCCATCGCGGCCTCTGTCTCCACATGGCCATCTTTCCTGTGTCCCCGTCCGAATTTCCCTCTTCTTAGAGGGACACCAGCATACAGACTGTGGGGCCCACCCTAAATGCGGCATGACTTCATCTTTGCTAAGTCCGTCTGCAAACACCCTGTTTCCAAATAAGGGCACATCCTGAGGTTCCAGGCAGTTATGAGTTTTGGAGGGACACTGTCCAACCCACTACACCACCCTGACTCTTCTGCTCTTTAAGTTGTTCACTTTTTTTTTTTTTTTTTTGAGGTACCTGGGGTCAGGAATTGAACCTAGGACCTTGTGTGTAGGAAGCCAGAGCTTTACCAGTGAGCCACATTGGCTTCCCTTCTTCTGCTCTTTAAATCATCCTAAAGATGCCCACACCCTCTCTCCCGGAGCATGGAATTATGCCTGTTTGCCTTCTCTGATTCAGTAGGGCTACAGCAGCCCCTCTATCTCAGCCTATTGAGAAACTCTCTAGAACTTGCCAAGAGATGCACCCACAGAGCCACCACTTCCAGGTAGAGTTCCCTCATCCATCTCATTCCTGTAGCTTAAGGTATGCCTCTTTCAGCCACCCTCAGTCTATATTTCCACATGAGTCACAGTTTCCTCTGGTCAACCTAGAAAGCAGAAGGCTGGCATCCATCTACCCAGCAAGCTTGAACTGTTTTCTGGGTGTCCAGCCCTGCTCTGGGCATGGAGACAAAGAGAGGAAAGATACAGATGTGCTCAGTGGCTAAAAGCCTCATGAGGTTGCTTTTGAGTTAGTGGGAGTGAGAGAGAGGGGGAGAGAGAGAGAGGGAGGGAGGGAGAAACTTAGGCCACAATAGGTTGGGGAGCAGGGAAAATTTTGGCAAAGGTAACTTCTGTTACAAAAAATGATTGCCTGAGTCTTTATTGACAACTCAGGAGTATCCAGGGGCAAGCTGAAGGCTGCAGGCAGCATGCTGGGTGCTTCTGTGTGTCTTGAGAGTTTCAGGAATTCTTGTATTTTGCCTAAACACACACATACTTTCTCTCTCACACATAGTCTCTTGTTCTTCCACACACATGCACTCTTTCACACACACAAACATTAACACACTCACTCACAAAATGACCTCTCAACCCTGCCCCTGCTAGGATATACTCAGCAGACTTGGAACCCAGAAGTTTAAACATTTGTTGAGGTTACTTCATCACGACTCCTCAAATACCTTTGTCCAGTGGTTTAAGTTTAAAACAAAGGACACGAGCCAGAATACATTTTGTGATAACTTTTTTCTTCTCTTTAGAAAAAAAATATGTACAAAAAATGCTAAGAAGAGCCAACATAGAAGAGTCAAAAAAAAAAAAACAACACACAAAAAACATTCTGATAAATACAGACAGAGGAGCTCCTTCTCTCAAAGGAGTTACATGTTAGTTATCATCATGCTAGAAAAATGAGATGCAGTTAAAATTCTAGAACAATTAAAAGCCACAAAGTAAAACTGTTGCTCTGGGCTCTCTGTTGTAGATGCTCTGATACCCTTTCTGTAAAATAATACTGTGCAAACTGTAAAATATTGATTTTCATATAAAGTCCATACAATATGATATACAAAACTGTTGAGTTGACAGCAGAGTCTGGTGCTGGCTGTTCTTTGGAAGGAAGGCCACAGTGGTACCTGCTGCCCAAGGACATGGTTCCAGAAAGATCTTGAGTTTCTTAGGTGGGCAAGGCCATTATCTAAGAAAGAATCGTTTAACCCCAAACCCCACCTCCCCCCATCCCAATCCAGGATTATTTGTCAGTGGCTTTACTAGGTGATTTCACTAATTTTTAATGAGTAACTTAGAGTTCAAGAACATGCTAAGAGAAAGGAACATCAGGTTCTTTCTAAAGTAATATTTCTTTTGCACAGTTGATTTTGAGATTTACCATTAACCAACATTGTCCTTCCTGCCACTCAAAAGTTTATCTTTCATTAAAATTAAAAAATCCAGAGGAGGCAGCAAACTGTGGTAATAAAAGTTTAAAATGTTTGTTATATCAATTTTATTTCGGTCTATAAAACTGAGAAAAGAAGGTTTGTGTACAAATATCACAAAACAACATCAACCATTGAATAAATGTGATTCTTCAATGCATACTTGAACAAGAGGAAAATTTTGTTGGTCTTAAAATTCTGCCATCAATATATTAAAGCTGACAAAAAAAAAAAAAAATCAGGGCAAGCTACACCACTTCCTCATACAAAACAAATGTACAAAACATTAGCCTCTAACTAGATAAACATAATACTTGTCTTCACAGTTTGACATTGGGTAACTGTGTATCTTGAAGTATCGAATTGGAGAGTGATTAAAAAAAAAACATCATGTGACACATCAGCCGTCTCAGGTAACTTCCGTCATGGAGGCAGAGTGATTCTAAAAAGCAAACACGAGCAGAGAAATCTTAGAGTTGGGTACACTCCAACACACACTTCTTCTTTCCTGAATATGCCCATGATTTCTGTATCCTGGTGTTTGTCCAAGCTGACCCACTCTCTCATATGCTCTTCCAAGGCCCCAAATTCTGTTTCTGTCCATGAAATCTTCCCTGATTTTTCAACCAAAGTAGGATCCTTTCTTCTTCTAAACTTGTCCTCTATCTTTTATTATACTTATTCAACTATTTTCTAATATAAGCACATTATTTTATAGAAATCCCCTATTCTTTGTTTCTAATCTTCCCTTTCTTTGCTTAAATATGTTCTTTTTTTTTTTAGATGTGGCAATTGGTCATTCAAATAATTTAAGTTCTTTTGGGACTCATTCTGCTATTTCCTTATTTCTCTTCCCCGCACTCATGATGGCTTGCATCCTCATTTGTTCTTTGCTACAACAGTTTTCAGCTTAAACGATGGGAATTCTGATAGGTCAGGATTGATGGCAAACTCCTCTGGAGGAAATGTACATTTATTTCGGCTCTAATGGAAATCTACAAACCTAGGACCTCTTTAAGGTAATTTCCTGGCTTGATATTGCTTTAGCTACATAGGCGCCATAAATTCAAACTCCAAACCATGGGAGGGCAGGCTCAGTGGTTACGATTTCTTAGAGGGATTTTCTACCTGGAGCTACATCAACACTGACAAATTCCCCTTTAGATTTCTCTGGAAGCAGATGTTTGTTTTTTTTTCCCTAGTAGAAAGCAAAGTCCTTTTGAGCCTCTGGCTTTCTGTGGGAATCTCCGTTCCATATACCTGGACCTCCCCACATTTGTTTGTCACTCCTACTCCCCACCCCCCCCCGCCCCCTTGCCGTCACAAGTCTTGTGTTCCCTTGGAACTCAATACTCTGGGTTCATGAATCGGCAAATCCATTAGAGAAGCTGTGACTTTAGGTGCCAATAGATTATTCTAGATTTCCTGATTCCTGTTGGCTTTTTAGGACAAAAGAGATTTACATGATATTCTTGAGCACTCAGCTGTGTGTTTTAATAACTTAGTATTTTGTATTTTTCAAGGTACATTTGACTGCCATATTCATGAAAAATGAGGTCATAACTCATATTTCTTGCCAACTTGTGGCATTTCTGGCTGTCATGTGAAAGGCAACTTTTCCTTTTATGCTTACTTAAAAAGAAACCTTACTTTTGTAAAATTTTTTTGGTCAATGCTTCTGTCATTTCCTGTTTATCTGATTCTATTTAAGAGTTAAGTGGTAGAGATACAGTAATTGAACATCCTAAGAAAACTAGAAGGGTGACTTGGGGCAGATTTCTTAACTCTCCAAGTCGTTGTTTCTATTTGTAAAATAAAGTTATAATATCACTAGTGATTATTTAAAGGGAGCATCAGACTTCCCTAGGAACATTTTTAAACATGTACTTTTTTTTCATCCCAGACCTGCTGAATCAGAATCTCCAGGGCCGAGGTCCCAGGCATTGGATTCTTCTTTCTTTTTGTTACGGAAAACAAATCTTTTCTTTTCTCCCTACTGAAAGACATAGGGAGGCCCTCTTCCACATTCGGAATGAGTTCATCCTTCATCTCTCTTTTTTCTTTGTTAATTTAAACCGTGTATGGCAGGGACACAATTGCTCAAAACTAAGCGTGATTGCTCAGGGAGTGTGGGCAGCCGGTGGTAGTATGTGGCTAGCTGGAAGGTGGTCTCTCTGGTGTCACAGAAACTCTCTAGGTTCATAATGCTTTGGAAACCAGAGCATTTTTGTTTCATTTCCATGGTCTGTAATTTACTTCTTGGTCTCTCTTTAGTATTTAGGAAAGATTTTGGAAAATGCCACCCTGTCCCAGTTGACTGTACTAGGGGGAATCACGGAAGGCGAACACCCACATCTGCGCTGAGGTTTTGGAGGAGAGAGAGCACCATAGTTCTGGGGACTCCATGTGGCAGGGGGGAAGGGACAGCTCAGGAGGAATGGAAGGGGGCTATGGGCGCCCTCCCCCTGCAGGCATTTTGAAGAGTAGGATGGATTTCATGTGTGTGGATGTGTGCTTTGAAGAGGGTCATGCAATCTCTCTCTTCTCATGTCCCCAGAGGTCCTCTCCCTGGGGAGTCGGTTCTATCTCAGGAATTACAAAGGGGCAGCTTCCAACAGAAATCAGAGCTGTTGGAATTGTGTGGGGAGCTCTTGCCCACAGGAGAGAACTCAGTGCATATTTATTTGGGACAATCTGTTGTTCAGTTCAAACAGAACTGCTCCTGCTCCAGCTGTAGTATGTTTGCACATTCAGTGCTGAGAACTGTAGATTTCAAAAAGGAATTTTCCTGAATTCTAAAGACAGGGCCTTCAGAATTTAATGGACCAGTATTTTAATTTTGACTGAGTGGTCTGGGGCATGCTCCTTAAACTCTTTGTACTCTACATTCCTCATCTATAAAACAGGATAATAATACGTATTTCAGAATTACTGCGAGAAGTAAATGATATGGCTCTCAATAAATGCTAGTTCTGTTTTTTGGCTAAGAAAGGGAATTTCCTCCTACATTTTCCATGTGGAAAGCATGTGAACTAAAAGCAGATGATCAGTTCCTCGAATGTCCCACAGCTGGTATGGAGAGCATCTCTTGAGGCAACATTTTCCATCCAGCCTCCTGAAGCTCCACTTTGCCTAGCCTGTGGAAGCCTGGCTCACTGTCTCCCATGGAGGTTCAAGGAGTGACTTTGGTCTGATTTTAGGTCTTGGCTTGGACTGAGGTTTCTAGTTCAGGCTTTGGTTCTGGGTTACATCCATCCCTCCATCCTAACGAATGCCAGGAAATGTGGGGAGTGAGTACGACTGGGCCCTCAAACATCTCTGAGTCCTTGGGGGAGGCACATATGAAGGGCCAATGTTGGCTTTGTTTGTGAGAGGCAATCACACAAGATGTCTGATTCTCAGGAAGGGCCTCAAGTTGTATGCAAATGAGGTGACCTACACAGCCACAAAGAGACACTGGCAGCAGCCGTATGGGGTCGAAGCCCCCTCTCAGCTAGCAGTGGAGTGGGTAGCACCATCCCTGAAGCCTCAGGACTGGCGAATGAACTATGGACTGGAGTGGACTTACTGGTGTTCTACTGCAGACTTATCGTGATTCTAGCAATGGAAGAAATTATATCATTGATGTGGAGACAGTGGCCACTGGAGGTGCTGTAGGCAGGGAGAGGGAAAAAGAGGTGTAATATGGGGGCATCTTCAGGACTTGGAACTGACCTGGATGACATTGAGATGACAGATACAGGCCATTATATATCCTGCCATAACCTACAGAATTGAGTGGGAGAGAGTGTAACTACAATGGAAGCTAAGTATAGAATTGCCATATGATCCAGCAATCCCACTACTAGGTATATACCCAGAAGAATTGAAAGCAGGGACACAAACAGATATATACATACCAATGTTCATAGCAGCATTATTCACAATTGCCAAAAGTTGAAAGCAACCCAAATGTCCATCAACAGATGAATGGATAAGCTAACTTTGGTATATACATATAATAGAATATTACTCAACTGTAAGGAGTGAAATATTGACACACATGACAACATGGATGAATCTTGAAGACCTTATGTTGAGTGAAGTAAGCCAGTCACTAAAGGACAAATATTGTATATGACCCATATTGCTGATATGACCTAAGCATATTGAGCAGACTCACAGAGAGAGAGAGTCTGGAAAATAGGTTACCAGGAGACAGAAAGGAAGTAGAGTGTGGTGAGCCAATGCTCCAGCTGAGCAGAACCTATGATGAGGTGGAAGAGGGTGGTTTGGCAGTGAATAGGGGTGATGGTGGTGCAGGGATGTGAGGGTGAGCAGGGTTGGGGGGATAGGCTGTACTACCCATGGAATTGGGGGGAGGGCTGGAGGAAGGAAGGGGTGAACTCTGGGGAGCTGTAGGTCTGTGGTTGAAACTACAATGTGGGAATGTTCTTTTGGCAAATATGGCAGGGAGGGTCATTGGTGCAGGGTGTCGGTGGTGGGGGATGTGTTGGAAAGAGTGCACCTGGGGCAGGCTTCTATGGACTATGAATATGTTCATCTTGTCATAGGGTATAGTTATCTCAGTGGGTGGACACCACACAATAAACAAGAAAATATTAAGCTCCCATCCTGGGGATTCCTACTATGTTCTCAAATAGAGTCTCTCAGGAGCATAGGCAGTGCTCTGAATATAGGTGAGGACAGACCAGTGTGTTCAGCCCTCGAAGAATGCATGTAACTATGAACCTTATTCGTGAAAAATGGAAACTTAGTGGTTACCGTAGGTTCTGAGGGGAGAGGGAGGGAAGAAGGAACATAGGGCATTGGAATTGTTCTGCATGATTTTGCAGTGACAGATACAGACCATTATACATTTTGTCAAAGCCTATGAAATTGTATGGTGCAAAGTTTAAACCATAATGTAAACTATTGACCACGGTTAGGAGCAATGCTTCAATATGTGTTCATCAATTGTAACACATGTACCACACTCATGATAGTTGTTATTAATAGGGGAAAATGTGAGAGGGGGAGGGGGAGGGTATATGGGAATCCCCTATGTTTTTTTTTGTTTTGTTTTGTTTTGTTTTTGAGGTACCAGGGCTGGGGATTAGCCAGCACTCAACCACTGAGCCACATTGGCTCCCCTGAGTTGGTTTTTTCATTTGTTTGCTTGTTTGTCTTTTTGTTTTGTTTTGTTTTGTTTTGTTTTTAGGAGGCACTGGGGACCGAACCTGGGCCCTTCCATGTGGGAAGCAGGCACTCAACCACTTGAGCCACATCTGCTCAAGTAAAAAGAGTTTACTTAGAAATGAGAGAAAAGGAAAGAAGTATATGCTCAAGATGTGGATGCACGCTACTCCAGGCAAAAAGAGCGCCTCCCCTATAGTTTTTATATGACTTTTCTATAACCTAATGCTTCTTTAAAAATAAAGTGACAAAAAAAAAAAAAAAAAAAAAAAAAAAAAAAGACACCGGGGGAACATACAGAAGAAATTGTAAACATACATAAAAGCTAACAGATCTTACAGTGGTGAAATGGACAATGCAAGAAATTCCTTTTGGCTTATTTCCCTAAAGTAAACTAGAGACCACGGTTAGGAGCAATGCTTCAATATGTGTTCATCAATTGTAGCAAATGTGCCACACTAATGAAAGGTATTACTAATAGGGAAAATATGAAAGAGGGAGGAGGTGGGGTATATGGGAATCCTCTCTTTTTTAGATGTAACTTTTCTGTGGTATAAAACTCCTTTAAAAATAAAGTGGAAAAAAAAAAAAAAAGCAGACTGAACATTTCAGCAGGACACAGCCTCCTGGAAAAGGTGCATGCTAATAACCCCTGCTTTGTTACTGGTTTTCTCCCCCTCTATCTGCTTAAAGGACTCCTCCTTGCCCTCCCTCCCCATTTGCTAGGGGCTTTGGGTAAGTAATTTAACCTCTCTGTCTTCAGTTTTCTTACATGTGAAATGGGAATTATAGTATCTATCCAATGGGGTTTTTGTTCAAGTAAGATTGGGCACAAGATAAGTGCTTGACACCGTCTTTTGAGGCTGGAAAGTCTTCTTCCTGGTTTTCCCTGTCTTCTCAGGCAGAATGGGTGTTTTCCCCTCGTTTGTCCTCACACAGCTCTTTGCCAGCCTTTGGTTCAACATGTCATAGTGTGATTAATCATTTAGAGTCCCTCTTTCCTGATCACCTGTGAGTTCTTTGAGGCCAAGGATCTCTTTTAATTATTCTCAGTATCCCTGGCATGAAGCAAATTTGTTGCATTGAAATTTTGATGGTAGTCATCAAAATAGATCCAAAAGGACACTTAATTAATAACCCTTTGTCAATGTGCTTCCAGCTTTCAGCTATCACTGGATGCAACATAATGTCTTTCCTAATATTGTCCTAATTACCAAATCAAATTGGTCTCCCACACAACTGGACCCAGTCTATGAGCAAATTCCTTGGCAGCAGCTGGGCAGTGGAGTTAGACCTTACTCAGGACTTCCTGAGGAGTCACAATTGCCAACCCCCAGAATAAGTACGGGTCCTTTCTCCAGGGCCTTTGGAGCACTGCTGACCTCTATTAGTGCGGGGTGGATTCAGCGAGTCCTCCTGGGATGGGGGAATGGGGTGCTTGACCTCCCAAGGCCCCAGGCTTAAGCTTTGTTTGTCCAAGTTACCGTACCTGTGCACTTAAGGTTTCCAGAGGGCTTTCTATCCTTGGGAAAGCCATGAGGGGCACTCCACGGGGATCCTCGGGTTTGGGCTTGGAAGGAGATCCTTGTGTGCCTTTAAAGTTATGGACCACACACATTCCCTGCAGGATGGAGGGAAAAGAGATTGGGGTCAGACTGCAGCCATTTCGGAATGTGGCAGGACTGGCAACCTTGAACACCACTGCCACGGTGCCTCTTTCCTCCTAAGGACCATGGGCAGACCTGCGGTGTGGCCCAGGATGTCCACCGAGCACTGTCTTAGGTGCCAAGGAACCACTTGTTTAGTCACCAGGTGGCCAGGGACTGTTCCCACACCTGTAAAATGGGAATAATGGCACCTACCTCAAAAGATTTGTAACGAAGAAAAACACACGGTGATTGTGAGCTGCCTAATAACAGCTGACATCTATTGAGGGCCATTATGTATCTGGCACTGGGCTGAGGTTTCTATTTTACTTCATCTGACAGCACCCAACAACCTTCCAAGGGAAGTATTATCTTCTCCAGCTTAAATAAAGAGACACAGAGAAGTCAGACAACTTGGCCAAGGTCACACAGAGCTTTGTCTCTGAGAGCCCATGAATCCAACCACTGTGCTATTTTGCCTCTTAACAAGTGCCAAACACATAACCAGTTCTCAGTAAAAGCTAGCCTTCTACACCTGCCCAAGAGGCTCACCCTCCAATTAGGTTACTAGGAAGCAGATTTTTATTTACTCGAGATTAAATAGCCCATCATTGGCAGTTTTTTTTCATTGCTACCATTTTAAAGATTCCCTGTAAATTACTACCCACTTTTCTTTATTTCCCACCGAGGCCCCTTCCAAACCAACTCTGTTCTCGCCTCCTGTCTGCTTGTTTTTCTCGTGTGGAGTTCGTCTGCCTCTCTCTGTACTCACTCTTCTATTGTTGGGCATTTTTGCTTCTACTCGCCAGATTGTTCTTGAAACTGCAGAACATTTACATAACAACTACTCTTCACCTGCTCACCTGCAGCAGCACTCCAGCTGCTTAAAGCTCCTCCATTTAGGAAATGGAGAAACTGGCAGGTGTAGGAGCTCTGGAGTTGGAGCGGCCCAGGGAAGATTCATGCCTTATTGGTTGGGTTCACTTTCCTCCTCTATTAAGATGAGGATAAAAATGTTAGGGTTGCTCTAGGAGCACATGATTTGATGCATATAAAGTGTAGGGCACCTAGTAATTGCTCAATTAATAACTTCCTCCCCTTTCTCCCACTTACATTTTCATGATAAGCACAAACAAGTCAAACAGTAAGGAACTCATGCGACAAGTGTGCTCCATTCTCAGCCACTGCTCTTCTCTTTCCCTCTGTCTCCTCTCTAAGTCTTCGCTTTGGAATGCCCCCCCATCTCTTTTCCATGACATGCACCTCTCAAATCTTCCTTATCTTCCATTCCCCAGCTTGGCGTGTGTGTGGTGTACATGTGCATGGGCCACGCTGATCCAGTCTGAGACAGGATGGTCTGTTTCAGGCTAGAGCGATTTATCAGCCCAT
Organism: Tolypeutes matacus; assembly: GCA_026826555.1. Classification (NCBI taxonomy): domain Eukaryota; kingdom Metazoa; phylum Chordata; class Mammalia; order Cingulata; family Chlamyphoridae; genus Tolypeutes; species Tolypeutes matacus. Next base: position 5,512,684 of record JAKSZT010054401.1, on the reverse strand, counting down.
CTTGGCCCTGAGGTCATTTGAGGAAAATCAGTTCTGACATCAACTCAGAATTGCTTGCTGGCAAAAAATGGACCAAAACGTAACTGAGTGGTAGGACACAGAGCCGCACGTTATTGGGAGAAAACAAGTTAATGTTAAAGTGGAATTTGTATATGGAGCTTCAGCAAACACAGAGGCTTTCACAGAGCCCTGTCATTCCCCAGAGACCCCAGGCGATTGCTCAGGACAGTGGTCACTGCTCTTTCTCTCTAGCTGGGGCTGGCTGGCTCCAGGACTGACAGACAGCAAGACTTTCTGGCTTTTCTTTGGAGTCCAAAGCCTTCATTCATGTGCCCCTGGTCTGTCTTTGAAACCTCCCTCTTCTCTTCAGGTCACCTGCATTCTGTCCCTCTTTTAGGAAGCATTCTTAGGGAAATAGTGATTGTGAGATAGCGATATCTCGGGATCATCTGAGCACCACGTTTCCTGCATCTTTCCCCAGAGAATTTTCATTTAAGACCTCCGTCTTTCATCACTGGAAAAAAGGCAGGATCTACTCAGAATAATTTTGAGGGAGAACGGAGTTTCCCAGTCAGCATCCTGAATAAAGACGAGTACGTTCTAGTTGTATCTTAACTGGGAGAGGGAGAGGGAGAGGTATTCACGAACTGTGAAAGCCATCGGTGTGCGACGCCAGTTCTACTGGGCGCTGTGGACCAGCGAGGACAGATCAGGAAGAGGGAGCTCCTTCCAGACTGGGATGGCTCCTTGTTATTGCTAGGGTGTTCATTTCACGCCCAGCATGTGAGGCGCCATGATTTACTGGTGATTTACTGTCAATCCATCTGAGCCTATTTGAAATCCTTGAAGATAACAAAAACCTGCATCTCTGTGATATGCCATGGGACGGAACACTTGAGAGCAACATGAAGGAATGAATTACTGATGCACACTACAACATAGATGCACCTCAAAACCATATTCTGGGTGAAGGATGCCATAAAACAAGGGATATATTGTATGGTTCCACTTATACGAAATCCTAGAAAAGGCAAACTAATATCCAGTAACAGAAAGAAGACTGGTGGTTGCTATGGGGTGGGGGGAGGAGGGCGGTGAGAGGGAGGGTTTACCAAGGGGCACGAGGAAACTTTTGGGGATGACAGAGATGATCATTTTCTTGATTGTGGGATGGTTTCACGGGTGTATCTGTGGGCTAAAATATATCAAATTGTACACATTATGTACCACTTATGGCATGCCTATTACACCACAGTAAAGCTGTAAAAAAATAAAAACAAGATCAATAAAATAAAACAAGCCTCTTATCTTCCAATCTAACTCAGATTAAGAAATTTCCTAGGTGAGCCGGTGGCCAGACCTCCTGCATTAGAGGAATGTAAACATCATCAGAAATAGAAAGATGTGGAGATAACGGTCTTAACTGAAACCCTTCTCCAGTTAGATCATTGTGTGTGGTTGAGAAGCCGCATGTGGTGGGAATAAGATGCCCAAGAGGCATGTTCAAAAAAAACACGGGTCCAGGGCCAGAGCTGAGGTTCTTGGTTTCTGGAAAAGTCACTCAGCGTCTGCTCTAAATACATGTAGAGCTATATTTAAAGAGCATGGCTTTGAAGGTCGGCGGGATTATTTAGTCTGCCCAGCTCAACCCTAAACCCAGTGGAGCGAGCAGCCCTTCTGGGGCAAGCTTCTCCCTGCCCCCCCTGAGGGAAGACAGCCCGCCACAGTTCTGAAGGAAAAGGGGTTTTGGGAATCATTCTCGCAGCAGAAGGATGACTAAGGCCTGGAGAATAATTGCATCTCATAAGATTGGAAAAAGAGGAGCAGGAAGTGTGAAGAGAAGCCTGGGAAACCTAAATTTGTTGGCTCGCCCTGGCCTCAGGCAGCCTTTAGGGGCACGCGAGGGCACGGGGCAGGGGAGAGAGAGAGAAAGAGAAGAGAGGGGCAGAGAGGAGGAGCTGACCTACCAGGAACAGGGCCACGGCCGTGCCCAGGGCGAAGCCCGCGATGACGTCGGAGCAGTGGTTGCGGTACTCAGAGACGCGGTTGAGGCCCGTCAGGAAGGCGGTGCAGAGCGTCCCCAGGCACAGCACCGGCTTGGCCAGGCGACTGCTCTTTGTCTTGATTGTGCTTGTGATGTACATCTGGAAAGAGGACAGAACCCCCTGCCGCCGGTGCCAGCGCACGCCTGCACCTGCACACGCCTCACGCGCAAGCAGGGGCGCCCGCCAACGCGGGCGGGAAACTAGAGCTGCAAGAACAGCCCAGCAGAGACCCCGGGGCCCCCAGGGCTGGGCCCTGCGGGGGGCCTGGGAACAGGAGGGCCAGCTTTAGCTGCATGGGAATGGTCAGATTCGGAATGTGCAGAGTTTATGGACCAATTTATAGAGTCATTTCACGTGCTAGGAAGCCCACATGAGAATTTGCAAATACCAGATAAACCTTCCGTGACAATGAATTTCATGGTGCAGAAGACATAAGCTGCTTCCTCACACTCCATCTCGGAGTGTGGGCGGCCGAGCTGACCAGCTGATGTGGAATTTCCCAACCCCTGTCCCACATAAACGGGTTTTGGTTGTGCTGGCAGATGGTTTCCCACATTCAGTGGGGGCAGCTGCGATCAGCTCCATCCTCATTTATTCCAGCGTGCTTTAAAGTATCAAACTCTTCTATGTGTGCTATGATTTTAAAAATATAATAAAGCAAAGGTTGGGAAGATCTGGGCTAAGTTAAAGATGAAGCCATTTGTGACACCTGAGAGATAGACTGGTGTAATTATTTCATTGTGAGGAGCTGGGCAGGGCTTTTAAATGTCACTGGCTCAGTTATCAAATGTGTCCCTGGCAGCCTGAGCTCGGAAGACGTGCCTCTTTCAAACAGGTGAACGCTGAGCAGGTAGCCTTTGGCAATGATGACAACTATCCACTAGAGGGCATCGTTGATTCATCGTTTCTTAACAAATGGGCTGCATTAGCAACCCTAGAAAATAAAATGCTGTTACATTATAATCTATGACAATGTTTGTACGGCTTGAGCACATATAAATGAAAGTAGATACATTCTACAACGTTGCGATGGAAATTATGTTCATGGGTTGATGTTTCAACAATGGAGGGAATTCAAGATCGGATTCTCTTTTATTCTATGTAACAGATGCCCTACAAAACTGGTTCGATCTAAAATTGCATAAATTAGAGCATATTATTACACTCTCCTGATGAGTGGGAAATGTTTTTAAAAATCTGTGATATATATGTAAGTTTAGTACTTTATGCTCCCATATTGCTTTTAAATTATATCCTTTAGAATTCTTTCCTACAAGGTTATAGACTATTATGAGCAAGGGCCTAGGCTTAGTTAGTATGTCTCACGGTATTAACTAGGAGTTAGGAAATAATTGGTGCCTAATTTCTGAAAGCACTTAACATGTAACACGGGCTCAGAAAATGTTTGTACACTTGGAATCCTGTATCAGGGTTGGTCCTACTGTAGTCTGTTTGGGAAATATGACTTGAAGTGAATTATATCTGAATCCCTAAAAAAATGTGCTGTAGAGCGTCTATTCTGAGTGAGCTTGCTTCTTTCTTCTCCAAAGAAATTTATGGCATCATTTGATGAGACGATAGTTTATTATGAGTAACAGGTTTACAATGATGTAAAAATTAATTTCACACAGCAGTGACTTGGCTCTGATAAAGATATAGGAAAAGGTGCAGCAGTACATTGCTTCATACAACTTAGGTAATAGATAATTTAGGATAAGTCAATATTTTGAAAATTGGAAAATATGCTGAAAGCCTGAGAATGTGCTTTGTTTAAAAAACACCTGGCATCCTTTATTTCTTTTTCAATAATGCAAAGAGTCTTGAGCAAGCTACAATTGATCTGCTTTGTAAATCGAGGCTTCTGTATTTTTTGTGTTCATGTTGTTTCCTTAATGTGGGGGGTAACTGAGATCATTTTTCTCGTGTATTCATTAAAGAATAGATCTGAGAGAAATAGCCGGGAAGATTTATATTGGATATTTGGTAGTTGGCCAACTGAGCCTAGAGATGTGGTCCTGAAAAGGGTCACACAGACAACTCTCTGCGCCTTTAAGAGGATGTTCAACAAATCATTGAAACTACTAATTAGACCAGACCTGTAGTTCCATGACTCCCGCAGCTACGCTCAAGGGAGGGGACGGGAGGAGGCCCTGCCAGGGCTGAGGTGAAGCATTCTCAGAATTTCTGGAACAGAAATGAGGTCATTTCCAAAAGGGATGCAATGAAAGGGTAGGAAGGCAGGAGGGCAGCCACAACTTCATCTTGCATTTTAAGTCGTAGGATACCCTCTGGGTTTTCTTTGTGATGAGAGCAAAAAATGCAAAAGGAGCACCATACCCCGGTGGTTCAGCCAAAACTTGTGTGATCTGGGGAGAAGTGAACTTTTGGGGGTGGGGTTTTCTCCCCCCCCGCCACCACTCATTTCTCCTGGCAAAATGATGGAGAAGTGTGTCAGGAGGAGTGAAGCAGAGCTGCGGGTTTATCCCAGGGCTGCCACACCCCTGGGGCAACAATCACCTAAACCTCACACCTGAAATTTGTAGGCAGGCCTGAGGAATGTGCACTGCCCTGGAACCAAGCAAAGCTTTGGCCAAGAGAGCTGTGTGGGTGGTGAGAATTCCAGACAGGGGCCGGGAGCCTGGGTTCTGCCCGCGTGTACTTAGCGATTCTCGCAGCCCCAGTTTCTGCCTCTGTCAAATGAGGGGATTTGACTAGACGATTACGATTACCAAAGTTCTTTCCAGAACTAATATCCTCTAGCAGGTCAGGATATTACAGTGGTGTGTGTATGCATGAGTATATGTGTGTGTGTAAGAGAGGGAGGGGGAGAGAGAGAGAGAGAGGAGAGCGGAGAGGGGGAGAGAGAGAGAAAGGAGAGAGAAGAGAGAGCAAGAGAGAGAGAGAGGAGAGAGGAGAGGGGAGAGGGGGAGAGAGAGAGAAAGGAGAGAGAAGAGAGAGAGAGAGAGGAGAGGGGAGAGGAGAAGGGAGAGAGGAGAGAGAGAGAAAGAGAAGAGAGGGGAGAGGGGAGAGAGAGAAAGGAGAGAGGAGAGAGAGGGGAGAGAGAGAGGAGAGGGGAGAGAGAGGGGAGAGAGAGAAAGAGAGAGAGGAGAGAGAGAGAGAGGAGAGAGAGAGGAGAGGAGAGAGAGAGAGAGAGGAGAGAGGAGAGAGAGCTACAATCTGAGTAAAACACGTTGTGACCTGGCTCTAAAAGTCACTGTAAGTCACAGTGACTTTTAGACTGGGATGGGAGGGCTGAGGGACCGGCAAGACTCGCACACTCACCGTGGCGTATAAGGCGGAGTAAATGCTCAGAGCAGCGTGTTTGGAGGGAAAGGACCGCCGGGCCTTTTCTATCACCTGGAGGTCCCCGGTGCAGATGTTCCCGTTGTTTATGAACTGGTGGTGAGCTCGACAGCCCGTGCTGGTGTAGTTGGGTTTGCACACAGTCAGGAAGTAGGGCGTGAGGTGGCCCGTGACCACTTGTCCGGCGTTTACAAAAATGTCCGTAGCAAAAAGTCCAAATGCAAACACCCCTATAAGGAGATTTTAAGCAGTTAGCGAGGGCTACGTACCCTGTTGACTGGCTTCGCTGCCGGGAGGGAACAGAGCTTTCAGGGAGCACAGCGGGCAGCAGGGATGGCTCTCAGAATAACCCCACCTCCTCCCCATTATCTGCACCCAGAATAAGAGGAGTGTCCATGGCAGCCCATCAGGATGCTCCCAAGTTCTGCTCATAGTCCAACTGTCCCCTTTATCCTTCCAGCGAATGGTGCCTGCTTTCCCAATCACTATTTTTTCCAATATGATGCAGAAATTCTACTATCAGCATGTCATTGTTTTGCATAAGGAAATCAGAAGCAGCATGGTCTAGTGCAAAGATTTTGAGTCTGGGAGTCACATATAGACTTGGGCTCTAGTACCAGCTTTTGAGATGCATTTCTGGTATAAGTTATTTACCTTCTCTGAACCTCGGTATTCTCAGTTGTAGACTAAGAGGGGGATGATACCATAGAGAGAGGTTGGAAAGATAAAATAAGATCTGTACAAAATACGTGCTATGGTGCCTGGTTTTAGTTTTTTTTTACTCAACACCAGTTCCCTTGCCTTCCATAGAAAATATGTTCTTTCTGATCCTTTTTGGAAATGCAAATACCCTTAGAAGGAGTTATCAGTAACATCATGGTAGGTGAGAGTGAATGAGTTTTTAGGGAGCTGCCCCTAAGAGAGATGAAAAAAGAGATCATTCCAGAAACCTCTATTAAATTTGATGTTTCATTTGATGTTGGAAACAGGAAAGGAGAAGGAAGGAAGGGTGTTAGAGACAAATATTGTTGACAGTATTATTTCCCTACTGCTGCTATAACAAATTGCCACAAATGTTGTGGCTTAAAGCAATTTATTATCTTACAGATCTGGAGGTCAGACATCCAAAATAGGTTTCATAGGGCTAAAATAAAGGATTTTAGCACCCCAAAGTTACTCCATCATAGCAAGGTGTTGACAGGGCTGTGTTCCTTCGTGAGGCTCTAGGAGAGAACGCTTGGCTTTTCCAGCTCCTAAAGGCTGCCCGTTTTCCTTCTCTCAGGACCTCCTTCAGCAAACACATCGCTCTGCTCCCGTTGTCATGTCTCCTTCTCTGACTCTGCCCCTCCTGCCTCCTTCTTATGAGACCCTTGGGATTACATTGGTTTCACCTGGATAGTCCAGGCTAATCTCTCCATCTCAAGAGCTTTAAGACCCTGCCGCTCCTCTTGCCATGTCCACAGGTTCCAGGGATTAGGATGTGGGCATCTTTGGGGGCTGCCATTCTGTCCACCACACTAACTTTGCTGCTTGGCTGAAAATCCTCTATGCAGGTGATACTTCCTGGATATTAACTCTTCACTCACGGGTTCTACAGGATTGGCCCTGACAGTTTGAAGTTGGGTGGACCCCAGAAGATCATGTCCTTAGAGATAATCCTTTCCTGTAGGTATGAACCTATTGAAGGTGGAACCCTTGGGTTAAATTATTTCAGTTAGGGGCCTTTGATTAGTTGACTTCAGTAAGGCATGACCCAGGGTGGGTCTTAACCCTCTTACTGGAGTCCTTTATAAATGGGATGGATATAGAGAGACACAGCAGAGAGAAAAGACCCAGCAGCTCAGAGGGGAACCCACAGATGTTGAGTGAGAAAGCCACGAGAGCAAGAAGCTGAATCAATGGAACCCGTAAGAGAGAAGCCACAGAAGGAGCAGCCAGAAGCTGAAAGCAACGGAGCCTGGAGGGGAAGCAGAGATGGATAGATGCTGCCACTGTGTCCTGCCACGTGACAGGAGTCCAGGATCACCGACAGCCGATCTTCAGGGAGACAGCTTTGCCCGATGCCTGGATTTGGACATTTTTCTCAGCCTTGGAACTGGAAGCTTATAAGTTAATAAATCCCCATTGTAAGAGCCAACCCATTTCTGGTATATTGGTATATAGTTTGGTATAGCAAACTAAAGCAAGCCCCAACAAGCTTGAACGTGGATTGTCTTAGTTTTCCAGGACTGCTATGACAAACTCCACACAATTGGTTGGCTTAAACAACAGGCCTTTGTTGCCTCGTGGTTTTGAAGGCTAGACGTCCAAGATCGAGGTGTTGGCAAGGTCGTTGTGGTGCTGGCAGTCGTCCATCCCATGACGATGTCCTGGTGTCCTCCCGAGGCTTTTCCTGACTTCTAGCTTCTTCTGACTGGTTGCATCTGACTTTCCTCTCCTTATAAGGCCTCCTAATTAAGATGCATCCTGATTCAATTTGGCCACAGCTTAACTAATAATAACATTTTCAAGTGGTCCTGCACTCCGGGAATGCAGATTAAGACTTGAACATGTCTTTTGGGGGCCATGATATAATCCCCCATGGATAAATAGCACTGCCTGTCGGAGCCCCATTGCGAATTCACGCAAAGCCTCGACCAACCGTGGATCTGGAGATTACTTGGGGACTGTTCTCTGTTAAGCATATCAGGAGAGGCTATGCAGAGCTGAGGACTTACAACGTGCCAGGAGGGATGAAAGGGACCTTTCAAATGCGTTTCAGTGACGGGGAGAGGTTGGCAAGTGTGCCGAGAAGTGTAAACACTTGCAAATGTCAAGGGTCTACCATAGTTTCCATTAAATTTCTACACAGTTTTGACCCCCATATTCGAGGTCCTGAATCTGCAAATTGTGCTGTTTTCAGCACCCCAAAGTTAATCCATTATAGCAGAAGTGAAGATGAGTTTGGCTGAAACCTTCCTCCGGTTTTCATCTTGATCCCATATTGATCACTATAATTCTCTTTTTTGTGACTTCCCCGGAATGTGCTTTATCACAATGAGAACTGGCTCTTTTGAAAGCTTCAGCTGGCTCTGCTCCTAGGGTCTGACCTCTGAGAACAGGCATCGATCATCTGTGGCACTTTGCACCCCCAGGTTCCGGAAGTCTGAATGGTTGGGCATTTTTTGTATCTTCAAGTGAGATTCTCAAAGGCCAGGCCTCTGGCTTTTTCTAGGGGTGATAAGTCTGTCCAGACAAAATTTTCCAGGAAAGTAGGGTAATTTATGATTCAACAAAGGACAAGTGGCAGCGTTTTCCTCTGGAATTTCTTCTGTCAGAAGTGTTTGCAGCGACGGCGTGTTTGTTCTTTCTGAGCCGGAGGATTTCCAGGCACTCGGATCCGTGTCTAGAATGCCAGCTCTGTGGTTACGGTGACCCTGGGATTGCCAGCTATTCACTCTGCTGTCCTGCGATATCGCGGCTGAAAAGTGCTTCTCTTCTTCTTTTTCTGTGTCCTCTGGGTTATGTCTGCTTCTCCTGATGCTTTAACAACATCTGCTTTCAAAACATTTTATTCAGGTGCATTTGATCTTGCTTTTGAGGGGCTTCACGGGATCGGGGATGGGGGTGTACCTGCCTGGGCCAGGCTGCGCCAACAAAGGACTGTGCGGGCTGCCAAGGTTATCCACAGACAATGCCAGATCCCACAGGGCTTTTGTAAAGAAACTCAAGCCATGCTTCTGCTACGTATCCCTGAGCCCCTTGTGTGTGTGTTAAAAAAAATTCTCTTTCAAGCCTCAGACACCAAAAACAGCATAGCTGCTTTTATCCTCGGAGCCAGGTGACGTGCCATTTATGGTCTTGCATATTGCAAGGTAAGATTTGAAGGAGAGGTTTTAATGATGTGCATCTCTAGCATAGTTCAGTATAAAAAATTCTTTCTTTAAGTGAGCTCAAATCTGTGACATTCCAGCAGACATTCTCCATTTCAGGACCCCTAGCTGACCCTATTTATCTTGCAGCTCTCCTCCATTTCCCTCCGTGGGGGCCCTTGTTGCTTCCGGGGAGCTGCTTCTGTTTCTCAGTGGGCTTTAGAATGTCCAGTGGACACAGTGCCTCCAAGTAAAGCACTTTTGATTTTCCAGAGCTATGGGATTGAGAGCTCATTGCCGTTGCTTGCTTGTGCAGAATTCCAAACTGACTTGGTTTGGAATGACCGAGAGCCAGGGAAGTCTTGGCCACTGAGTTTCTAAAAATCAACCACAGAGCAGGGCAGGGTATAGATGATGATGCCGCAGGAGTTTTCTCTCCACAGGAGGAAGACATAGGTCCCTGGCTGATCTGGTTGAAGATGTGAACTCACCCTGCCTCATACGGATATCAAAACCCCAGGGGCTGGGCTATAGGTGTCTCTAGAATGATCTTTGGAAATCCAGTGGGAGCATGTCCTGAGCCTCACAAGGCATAGCTCAGAGGTTCCCTGAAGCACTTTGGAGAAGTTGCACATCCAGCATGACACCACAGCAACAGGGACCTGCCTTAGCAGTGGGGGAGGGAGGGTCAAATTGCTTGACCCCGACGATCACCTCCCAGGGCCCATACATTCTGGCATGGCAAGTGGCAGGCAGCGGTGGATTCCCAGGTCCCCGAGGGAAGAAGGGCACTGGAATGCTGAGGGCCAGGTGGCTGGAAGAAGCCTGGAATTAGGACGGAGAGACTGGCATCTGCTGAGGAGGTCCGTGGTTCCTATCGTGGTGACACGGACCATGTAAGAAAACCTGACCATACTTTGTTATGACCTAAAAGGATTGGACACCTGCCAGGCAAGGCAAAGGATAAAGAAGAGGACAGTGAAGGTGCTGAAACGTTGTGCACTTTTTTTTCTCAGGGTTTTACCTGGACCCCATCTGATCTCAGATATGACATCTTTGGACAAGGTAGGGTCTTTGATCATCAGTAGTTTAGAACATGGAGGGGAAACTCTGGGACATGGCTCCAGTCCTTTCACCTGACCAAGAATGTAGTAGAAGAAGCAGTGACATAATCAGGAAAGGGGCCTGCAGGGGCCTTGGATAACTGGTCCACTGGCAAATGATGGCAGGGCTCATTCCAGGAGACCGCCAGGAGTTCTCCCAAATCCACACTATCAAAATATGGCTCCACGACTAACCTTCTAGCTTTCTCAGGACCTGTGCTGTCTCACAATCAAGAAACAAATGCAAGGAAGAAACTACAATTTTCCCAGCTTGGTCACATGCTCGACCCTTGTCAGGGGAAGGCAGAACGCCACGAACGAAGCTCTCACAAGACCGAACGTCACCAGAAAATCAGGGCCCCCTTAGAGTGATGGGCAGAGCAGTGGAGACGTCAAAACCACAGATGGACCTCCATTTACCGTGCAGATCTGGGCGATAGCAGGAAGTTTGTGGCCTCCAAAGGCACACCTTTAAATATAGTGCTGTTGGCTGGTCTGTACCACATGAGGAAAATATCCTATTGGTCCACTTATTTCAAAAAACAATTTTTTCAGATCAGTAGTAGAAATCGGCCATGCTCACTTACATTTTCAAGATTCTGTCACATCCTTCCTAGGCTGCTCTCTGGGTTTGGACTTTGGCTCTGCGCGGCTGCCGCCGCGAGGGCCAGTCTGCCACGGGCCTGGGCGCAGCCTTGCTGGGTGCGTGCACAGCGCAGGGCCCTGGCTGCCCTGCCGGAGCCCTGACTGAGGGCTGCGTTTGCAGGGGGCAGGCGTGAGGGATGAGGCGACGCCTCCCTCCCAGACTGAAAGTCAGGAGGCTTCTGTTCACTGGAAAAACGGTGGCTCCCCCAGCTCTGTGCTCCTCTCCTGTAAGGTGGGCCCTGCGGCACCCCTGTGGGGAACCCTGGGAACGTGGAGCTCTGCCTACTGATTTTGCCATGAGTAAGAAAAGCCTTAGACTCTGAAAGAAAAAATGGACCCAAACTGCTCTGTGCTGGGGGGGTCTCTGCTACTTTCCACACAGGGGACTTTCATTCGGAGGCCCAGACCCTGGTGGTAGGGGGAGAGTTGGGGGGCCTGGTAGGTGAGAGGAGGAAGGACTAAATTCCCTTTAACCCCAAAGAGCCTGTAGGCTTGGGAGGAGACTCTGAGCTGAAGGCTGGACATTCTTGATTAAATGTGGAATTTCCAGTTTCTAATGGCACCTTGCTAACAGCCTCGGATGAATCATCTCTGAGTTGCTCACTAGAATATACTCGATGTCAGAGAAAAAGGGTGAAAACTCATGAGGTGACACTGAGAAATAGGACAGATGTCACCTAGAAGGGAGCATCAGTGAGATGGGCGGACGGCACTCCATTAACGTCCGTCACACACACACACACACACACACACACACACGTGCACACTGCATTTATGAAAAACTCAAACAGTCCTCAGAAGACAGAGACCACAGGAGGAAATCTAGGAGAGGTTTCCTTTCTCACACCTCTGGCCCTGGACTCAGAGAGCCAGGATCCAGGCTGCTCAGAAAACAGGGTGCCGTCTCCGCGCGGGTGGGTTCCGCTCTTTGAATCTGCCCTCAGCTTTGAGTGCATTTGGAGACACTCCTGGACAAGAGGGTGGAGGCATCGGTGCCTTGCAGCCCGAGAGAATAGACCCGTGTGCTCCCGGGGGCAGACGTGCCAGGCCTGGCAGCTTCGTGTGCGTCATCCTTCCAGAAGGCCAAGCAGCGAGGCCGGGGCAAGATGGGTTCAGGGCTGCTGAGGGGCTGTTGAAAGCCCACCTGGGCACACAGCCTGCTCTCACGCTGCAGCTCTGGAGAGCGGGCCAGAAGCAGGCTCACTTCTTCCTGGGCTAAACCCTAAGGGTAGACAGACCCTGCCCCAGCGAAGAGTGAAGAGGGAGAAATAAAGCATCACATGGGATCTTGGAAAAAATACTCCTAGTTTAGACACTCCAGAGTATCTCTTTCATACTCTTTAGGCCAGTAGGAATTTCCTGCTGGTGAGATTATAATCTGTCTGCCTCTGCCTTGTGAATTCAAGTCTGGAAGAACAGGGAACATCTGTTTTTGCTCCTCATTGTACCCCCAGCATCTAGTATCAAACCTGGCACATGGAAAACTTTTAATAGGTACTTGTGGAATCGGTGAGTGAATCACTGAAGAAACTTCCGAGGAGGGCTGCTGGAAGAGGAAAAAGCACAGAAACGTGTCCAAATTTGCTAACTCATGGGGGTATCTCACATCCTCAGATCTATTGCATTCAGAGTTGACATCAAACCATTTAGGGTATAAGCTATAGGGAGCAGCTCTTTTTTTTCCAAACTGCCTATAATCCAACATAGTGCTGGGCAGCAAGTAACCAGAATAATTGCAACCTGACACTTTATAAGTGTCTCATAAATGGAGAAATGTGTAAATCATAATTTAGAAATCAAAGCTCTCTCTAATTTCAACACAGCAAGAATTGAAAAAGAACCTTAAATTGGAGTATGAAGATCCATGCTCTATATAAGGAAAGACTTCTTCTTGGCGACATCTGTGAAACACAAGAATTTGGAAGTCATGATGAACTTGGGAATTTTTTTTTCAGGCAAGGGAGTAAAGAGTTTATTAAGAAATAAGAAAAGAGATAAGTATACAACCTGAGACATGGGTGCTACAGAGTGAGATGAACTTGGGAAATCTTAAAGGGTAGAATTTGACTTTGACACAGACCACTTTGAAAGAAATGTCTCCATTTCTGATTCTGAGAGATTGCAATGGTTGTCAGTTTACACGTAAACACATGGGAACATGAAATCATGGCTTATATGCAGCTTCACATTGAAAACTAATCCATGGAACTGAAAAAACAAAAAGGTAGCAAAGAAGATATGAAAACAAGTTGGGTTACGTGGTAACAGGACTCTGCGTGTCCGTGAAACGGGAGCGGGCCCAGCCTGGAAGGGCTTCCTGCTCTGGAGCAGGTTCTTAAACGACTGCAGCATGTGCTTCTCTCCTCCACTCCTTCCTCAACAGACGTTCTCAACCTCTTACCAAAAATTGTTAAAACGTGACGTGTAAGGAAACGAGATGATGAAAGGGAGGACTAAAGGACGACTGTGTTATGTGAAATGACGAATGCTTGAACATTTTCTCATTTTCAAAACGTAACCAGTTTGGGAATCTTTTGTGATAGGTTTTGTACTATGATGTTCAAGAAATGAGGAAAGTTGCCCTCAATCTGCTCCTGGCCTTTGTTTTGGTGGGGGAAGTGATGAAAATCTGACCGATGCAAAAACAGAGTTGCAAACGGCATGGCTTCACCAGGGTTGCCTTTGCCAGTCTTGGAAATGGCGCTGGGCCTGAGGAACTCTCAAGATCTCTGTCCTCAAACTACGTTCCGGTTCCGCCACCAGCTCTGGATTCTGGATCGCATCTTTCATCAAACCGCCATTGAAAAGGGAGTAAAGGACACAAAGGAATGGAGACCGTTCCTCTTTGCTTTTCCTTTTGCCACACCAAGATCTCCAGTGTGACATGTCAAAGGAGAAAGTCATTGGTCTACTGTAAATGCACTCCTTTAGGAAACAACTGTTTCTTTCGGAAAAGGAGAAATGGCAAACGTTTTCTCCTTACTGTGCCTTATTCAAACTGGAAGTTTCCTAATAAAGAAGATAATTTATCTGCAGTTACCATGGTCATCCCTTTTCCTTGCAAGAGAGTATTGAGTTGATGAGATGTTTGATTATGACCGCCAGAGATGCTGGTGATAAGAGCTAATCCATAGGGCTTGGTATGTACTAGGCACTGTTCTAAGTGTTGCGATATTAGTTCATTTAATCCTTACTGAAACCCTATGGTGTAGACACTACTACCGTCTCCACATTTCACAGATGGGGAAATTGAGGCACAGAAAGGCTAATTAACTTGATGAAAGCCACACAGCTGGTGAGTAGAGAATGGGATTAGAAACTAAACATCATGGCTTCAGAGCCCATGTTCTTACTCCTAACCCTCTCAACTTAGTTTTTTAATGCATTTAAAAGAAATACAGGGAGGCATCAGGCCAGGAAAACATGACTTTAATCCTGTATGTTTGGTAGTAACTCACACGCACACACACACGCACAAAGGCACCCGGAGGAGGCAAGGATTTGGAGCATGCTACTGATGAAATGTAGCCACGGGAGAACAAGAATTCCTCAATTTTGTAGCCAAGTTGCAACAAGAATATGATGGAATACCTATGAAATATCAGTGAATTAGGTACTTTTCTTATCACTTTGGTAATAAACCTGGTTTTTTTCCCTGGTATAATATGAACACCATCGGCGCAAATTGATCCACACACATCAACTATTATCTTATTCTTCACAAAGAAGTTTCTGACCAAATTGAAAGCATCGGTTTCTTGGAGAATAAATTTCAGGGCTTCACAGAACCAGAGTTCATGTGGTCTCGTTCTCCTACAGGTGCTGTGCAAACACCTACACCTCCCAGCAGTCGGCCTGTCTGCATGGCATGGTTTTAGTTATAAGAATAGATTTTATTGAAATCATTTAATTAATTTGAACCTCAGTTACTTCATCTGTAAAATAGGGTTTAAAAAGTCCCTCTATCAGGGGGTTTATTGCGCAAATCATAGAAAATAGTTGTAAAGACACTTTTTAAATTGTGAGCTCCAAGTAGCTAGTCGTTACTATTATTATTAAAAGAGAGACGTAGATGGCTTCAAAATTTTTAATTAATTTGCTATAAAATTATTTTGGAAAAAGAGGAAAGAGAGAGGATGTGTTATTCAGCCTTAGCACTAATACAGCACCCATTACAATGTAATAATCTGGTGGAATTTTTTACAAATGCCTCGGATTATGTCATGGTAAGTGAACATGAAGGATAATTACTTAATAAAGATGATGTATAATCAACCTGAAGACCCCAACTTTTTTGGCAACTGAAAAAATAAACAAACACAGTTTTACTTACCCAAAGAGTAAAATTGCGTGATTTCTTGATGACATAGTTTTATTCAAATGAATAAGTTAGGGTTCCTCAACCTCATCACTGTTGACATTTTGAGGAGAAAATTCTTCATGGTGGGGGCTGTGGCGTGCATTGCAGGATGTGTGGCTGCATCCCTCCTTCTTCCCACTGGATGCCAATGGCCCTCCTCTCCTTTCCCCTGAGTTATGACAACTGAAAATGTCTCCAGATATTGCCAAATATCCTCTGGGGGCAAAATTGTCCCCAGATGGGAGCCACTCGAATAGATGTAATTTTTAAATAATAAAGACATGGTATCTTTGTTCAATACAATTCTGGTGGGGGGTGGGGAGAGGAAAGGGCCATAAGGGAATTTTATTCCAGGAGGAATTTCAAAGGCAGTTTATGCAGTGCTTGCATGCACGGGATGCACACGTACCTCTGTCCCCCCCTCCCCCCACATCCCTCTCCTCTCTCTTACACACATGCACACATACACGTGCAACACAAACCCACACACTCAAAGCTTTCCTTTTGCAATAATGCCAGGTTGACTTAACTCTGGACTGTTAATTATTTGGGTTTCTACCCCTCCGGCATAACATGACTCTCTCTCTTCCAGATAGCCTGTGGTGAGACAAATGAAACGTTTCTCCAAGCCTGCACTCCTTGGGTGGGCAGAGACGGTCCACTGCTTTGGTTTGTCTTCTGGTTAATTTTGATCATCCAGTGGGATTAGCTATGTTGCAGGGTATTTATCAAGATGGTCAACCAAACATGAGTGGCTGTGCCTTCCCCACTCTTTCAAGGATCAGTGACATGTGCCTTCTCTGGTTTTTTTTGAGTTTGGACAGTTAGAAATTGCCATTCGACTGACATGCTTCCAGGATGAAAAGTCCTACTTTGACCAGGGTTGTGACTTAAAAGGTAGTTTTGCCTTGCATCTCAGACTTAGAACGTGTGGAAATGGTACAAGTGAAGGAGACTGTCATCCAGGCATCTAATTTGATGGAATTGGTAATTGAAGCCCAGAGTATGTAAGTGATCAGCCCAAAGCCACACAGCAAGTTACTGGCTGAGTGAGTACTAGAATCTCATCTCTGGTCTCTTCATTCCCACTGAGAGCCTTAGAACTCAGTTCTAAGTTGTGGTTCTTCTTACTTCATCCAGGTGATGTTCTTGTTAATTTAACTTTTATTTCCATCTGCAACAGTAATTCCCAAATTTTAGTTTTGAGGCTATCATGGTGCATGTTAAAATACAGATTCCTAGGCCCTCACCTCTGGAGATTTTGTTAAAGCACATCTGGGCTTGGGCTGAAGAATCCCTTTTATAACAAGGCACCTGGGTACCTCTGATACAGCTTGCAGCAGTTTGGTATCATTTATGAATTCCAAAAAGAAATATAGATTATGTTTGTAAACTTGTCCATTCCTCTGGCATGATAACCCATTAGATTCAGCTGAGACATCTGATTAAATTATGTTAGGATTCGGACTTTGATCCGACCACGTCATTAGAGTGCAACTCAGCAACGAGTCCCAGGCCCCCTGGGTTGATAAAACAGACGCTCACATGGGAATAAACGCACATAGAAGCAGATGCGCAAGAAGAGAGTGCGCCATAGACACAGCCGTGGGAAGAGAGAGGAGCCTGATAGCCTGCAGCTGACCCTGTGGAGAGACTAGAGCAGCTGAGCCTGGAGAGGAACGAGACCCGGGGAGAGTGACGAGCCTTACGCCAGCCTGCAGCTGAGATTGGAAGAAGCTGGGCCCACGGAGCCTCAGGAGGAAAGAGGAAGGCTGAACCCTCACAGACATCGCCCGCCATCTTGCATCAACACATGGCAACAGACTTTGGGTGAGAAAGTACCTCTTATGGTACCTTGAGTTGGACTCTTTAGGGCCTGGTAACTGTAAGCTTTTACCCCAAATAAATTCCCTTTATAAAAGCCAGCAGAGTTCTGGTACTTTGCACCGGCACCCTTTGGCTGACTAATACACAGGTGGTCCACTGACCACACGTAAAAGCCTTGTTCTACCTGATATGATCATGCTACGTGCTTGGTTCATCTTCTCGTAGGGAACGCACCTTGGTCAGCTCAGCCAGCACAGGGCTGGATGGGGTTACAGAAAATGATTATGAAGGTGGATTCTACTTTCTTAGACACAATCTTTGAATTTCCTCCTATAGAGCCTTTGAGTAGAGAACCTGAATGGAAATTTCTGGTAGACCAAGGGAGATTCCAGAGATTCTCATCTTGAGCAATGTCTTATCCTTTCCCTTCTCAAACACAGCTTCTCATGTGTGTGCATTCTCAGGGTTTGACACAGAAAGGAGCATTGCCTGTCAGCTCTGACCTGAGCTCTGTGGGCTGTAGAGATGGGTGGGGATGGTGGAAGGTCTGTGTGGCGGAACGACAGGGAATCCTGAAGTGGAACCCAGGAAGTGAGAGGAGAGCAAAGGAAATGAGGAGGAAACAGAGCGAGGTGGTAATGCTGGGCAGATAGGAAAGGAAGGTTTGGGGCAGCCCTGCAATGCTGCATCAAATCTTCCTGATGCTTCCAAGTTCTCTGAACCTATTCAAATCTGAGCACAGGGCAAAGCTGTGTGGACATGAAATCTCAACAGGAACTGAAAGACACTTAATTGTTCTTGTAATTAAAATACCTTTGATGAACATTGAAAACATCATCCTGAGTGAAATAAGCAAGGCACAGAAGGATAAATATTGTATGATGTCACTCACATGAGAGATCTAGAAATGGCAAATGTCCAGAGCTAGAAAGTAGATTAATGGCGACCAGGAGATGGGGGAGAGGAGAAGGGGGAGTTTTTGCTTGGTGAATATCGGGTGTTTGTCAAAAACAAAACAAAACAAAACAAAAACGTTGAAGTACTATCTCATATTTCTCCTGTGCTCTAGTGCTTTCTAGAGGACAGCAAGATTTTTTTTTATATCTATGCAGCCTCATATAACAGCCACTTGCCACATATGGCTATTTAAACTTAAATCAATTAAAATGCAATAAAGTTAAAATAATTGAATTAAATAATTAAAATATTAAAGTAAAATTAATGAAATAAAATGTGGCACTAACCAAGTTTCCGGGGCTCAATAGCCACATCAGCTGGTGGCCACCGCACTGGACAGCGCAGAGATAGGGCATTTCCATCACTGTGGGAAGTTCTATTGGGCTGTGCTGCTCTAGATACTGCACATCCTCGTTTCCTCTATTCCCCAATCACATGTATTTGGGGGCATATACTTGTTGGACGGAGATGGAGAAAAGTCGAACCAGTCTGTGAATTTCATTGTGTGCACAGAAGACTAGCGTCCAAAATCAGACAACTCTTGCAATAGGGAGTTGCTCATTCCTGCTCCATGCTGAATTTTCCTTCCAATCCAGAAAAGCCATTGAGAACAGTTTTTATATACCGAGCTTCAGTAAGCTGCCAAGTTTCAATAATCTGCTCAGCTTGACATCGCACACTGGTTAGAAATGATCTAGCTATTCAACTGTGGGCCCAAGTCCTCCCACCCGCCCCCTCCATTCCTAGACAGGAAATTCCTTGAGGGCAGTCATCAGGTCTTGGTTAAGGCTGTAAATCTGTGCCCGGCATGGTTTCTGAAACCTAGTAAGGGTGCAAATTTAGGATGAACAGGAAATGGGGAATCTGGGAAAGACTGAAGCTTGCGTTTGCTCTTGAAATTTGCCAAACTGCATAGAAATGATTATTCCAGATGCAACCTCATGCTCATAATGAGAGTCTCCTTGTCTCAAGAGGAGTGGTCTTGGGGCATGGATGTGGCTCATATGGCTGGGCATCCGTCTCCCATACGGAGGGTCCTGGTTCGATCCCCTGGACCTCCCGGTAAAAAAATAGAAGAAAAAATATAGTCGGTGCGTGGGCCGCCAGACCCCACCCCCAGGCCCCACACATGGGTGTGCCATGAGGCCACGCGAGCGGGTGATGATGTAGCAGGAGAGTGACGCAGGGGAGAGCCAAGACTAGCCGCACCAAAAAACCAGGAACTGAGCTGCCGCAGGTGGCAGAATGCCTCTCTTCCGCATCAGAGGTTCCCAGGTTCGAATCCCAGTGAAGACAGGAGAAGGAAGAAAAGAGAGAGCAAGAAATGGACACAGAGAATTGCCCAGCAAATGGACACAAAAACAGCAGAAACGGGGGAGGTTAAAAATGGATAAAAAAGTAAAGGAATAAATAAATCTTAAAAAAAAAAAAAAAAAAAGAGGAGTGTCTTCCTCACCCCTCTTTGCAGCACAGCTCGTTAGTGCTGGAACTCTTAAATCGTTGGCTTCTTCCTGACCTCCTTTAAATATCTGCTTCTTGGTCTCCCGAGGCAGTGTCGATTGACGGAGACAGAATCCTAAACGTCTGCCAGAGGCAATGGTAGTTTTTAAAGAAAATAGATGGAGGGCATTGTGCAGATAAGTCTAGAAAGTAGCCCCTGGATACAACCTAAACGTGAGGGAAGTGTATCAATCCAGCAACCTAAAACAGGCTTGTCAAAGCTTAGAGGGCCTCCAAAACAACAGCCTGTAAGTTCAGCCCTTTTTTTTTTTCTTTTTTTTTTTTTTACCGGGAGGTCCCAGGGATCGAACCCGGGTCCCTCCATATGGGAGACGGACGCCCAACCAGTTGAGCCACATCCGACCCCGAGTTCAGCCCTTTTTGATTCTGTATTCATAAGATTCTAAAGCAGAGTTGGTGATCTGAATCCAATCCCAAGCCCACCACCAAATCAGCACCAAATCCTGGTGGCAGCTTCCAGCCCTCCTGGTGGCCACAGATGGTGGTCAGGTATTGTTGCCCATTGCTGGAGGCATTGGCATTTTCAAACCACTTTTATTATTATGCTCTAATATAATAATAGAAATACTGTTTCCATAATACACGTGTTTTATTTTTGCATTACAAAAGGCATTCAAACAGCTCTTGAATAATTGGCGAGACTCATTTCAGATGTTCAAATAGTATTTTTTGCCTTGCTGTGCCTATATTAGTTATGCATGTTATGGGTTGAATTGCATTACCCCCCTAAAAAATATGTTCAAGTCCTATTTCCCAGTCCAATGAATATGACTTTATTTGGAAATAGGGTCTTTGAAGACATGGTGAGGCCAAACTGGATTAGGGTGGGCCTTACCCAATGTGACTGGGATCTTTAGGAGATGGAAATTTGGACATAGGGACTCATAGACATAGGGGAGAAAACCATGTGATGATGGAGGGAGAGATTAAAGTGCTGAGCTGCAAGCCAAGTGTTTTCATTTCTTTGGCTGCTTAAGCAAACACCATGCAACGGGTTTTATTAAACGATGGGAATTTATTAGCTCACTGGTTTGAGGCTAGGAAAAAGTCCAAATCAAGGCATCACCAAGGCGATGACTTCTTCCTGAAGACTGGTGTTCTGGGGCTGGCTGCCAGTGATCCTTGATCTTGGGCTCCTCTGTCACATGGCAATGCACATGGCAGCTCTCCCAGTCTGTCTCTTCTCTTCTGAGTTCCATTGACCTTCAGCTTCTTGCTTTCCATGCCTTTCTCTCTGTCTGAATTCTGTTTATATAGAGTTCCAGTAATAGGGTTAAGACCCATCCTGACTGAGCCGGGCACACCTTAAATGAAGTAAGGACCTACTTACAATGGCTTCACACCCACAGGAATGGATTGAGTTTAAGAACACTTTTTTTCCTGAGGCACGTAGCTCCAAACCACCACACCAAGGAGCACCAAGGACTGCTGGCAGACTTAATTAGCTAAAAAGAAGCAAGGAAGGGTGAGACAATAAACCTCTGTTGTTTTAAACCACCAAGTTTGTGGTACTTTGTTATGGTAGTCCTAGGAAACAAATAAAATTTGCAAAGCAAAATATTCATAATTTTTTTTAAAAGTCTTTGAAATACCCTTATTTTCTTAAACCTTTAGCAGTGGTTTTCACCTGAGGGTGCTTCTGCCCCCAGGGGACATTTGGCAATCTCTGGAGGCATTTTTGATTGTCACTACTGGCATCTAGTGGGTAGATGCTGGTAACCATCTCACAATGCACAGGAAAATCCCCGTCCTCCTATGAAATAGACTAAATAGTGCCAAGGCTGCGAAACTCTGCTTTATGGTGATTAAGTTCACTGCCGTGCGCTGAGTGAGCGCTGGCTAACCTGCAAGACCCTAACAGCTCCCAGCTCAGGCCTTTCATTTGCTTCCAGGCGCTGGGGCTGGAGACATCTTTGGAGAGGATCACTAGAGCCGCATATGACTAAATAACTTGGCTGTGACAATGAGATTGAGCTACAGAGTTCCGAGCCAAGAGTCTTGCTTGGGTCTGGAATGCTCTGGTTCACCGAGGCTATCAAAGGGGAGTGGATTTGTTTTCTATACTTAGCAGAACAACCCCAAACAGGGTCATCACAACTTCTGGAGGCCTGAGCCGAGGCTGAGCCCTGGCTTTGCCTTTGAAGCCAACTGGAACTCCCAGCTTCAGCATCCTTCCTCCCCTGCATCCTTGAACGCCATGCACTGGGCCAATCCCGATCCCTGGCAGGGAATAGCCAACATGTTAGTCTCAAAGGCTGGTGGCTTGGCTGCTTGTGGGGTCCAGAAACTGGGCTCCACCCTGGCTCTCTCCCCCTGATCTGTATACCTGAGCTTCAACTCTGGTTCCTGCTGCTGAGTCCTAGAATCTCTCGATCTGCTTCGAGACCCGTGCCCTGCCTTGCTCTTGACATTTTTCTTTGAAAGTCTAGATTACTGGCTCAGAACCAAAGTTGGGTGCTTGGGACCCTACAACTTATTTTCAGACGATTGGGCGGGCTGGGCTGCCTTAGCACATGGAGCTGGCCTACTTCCCTGGGCACTGCACCTCCTGGAGTGGGCAACGGAGTGTCAGGGCTTGTCCCTGTCCTTACTGCCCTGTCCTGCTGTGAGGTCACTGCCACCTCTGATTGTACAACAGCCTCCCCCTTTAAAACCGCATCTCCATCTCCCAGAACTCTCTATTCATTTCCCCCATGTTTTTTCATCTCCTTTGCACTTATCTTCTGACAAACACTACAATTTATTTATTTACTTTGTTTAATGTTTGGCTTACCCCAATAGAATATAAACCCAAATAAGGGCAAACCGCTTTCTGTTTTGTTCCCTAATATTTCCCCAGCATCTCGATCAGTGTCTGGCACATAGTAGGCACTCAGTAAATTACATGTTGAAGATTCAATGACTATGACAAGTTCCCCAGGGTATAATTTAATTATAAATACTGAAGGCAAGTAGAAGTGAACTGATAGCATAAAATAAAGTCTCATTTCAGGTGAAATTCACTTAAATGACTTTCAAAATCGAGAAGGATTTTCTAGCTCTCGAGAAGGCTGACATTAAGCTTGTCTCAGGGTATCAATTTTATAACCATAAAAAACTGTGACCTTTGAAACTGCATTTAAAATATTCACGCCTCGTTTAGATCACACTTAATTTATGGCAATTAGTGTTACATGAATTAACTGTTTACCACGACACTTTCTATTCTGTCCAGTGTGACCTAATCCTTGGACCTGCCCTAAATGGCACAAGACCCACTTGGTATTTAATTAAAATTTTATTAGAATTAATAATGGAGCAACTATGTGATCCCAAATGATAAACACCTTAAATGATAAATACCACAATAAACACCTTCAGGAAGACAGACTATTTTAGGTGCTAACGGGCCATTCTTGGCATATTTGGATCCTTTTTTTTCTTTAACTAAAAAAAAAGTAACTATCAAGCAAGGGGAAGTTAATTTAGTATTCCTTTTATAAAGCAAGCAAACGAAAAAACCATCCAAGTTCTAATGCTCTTTTTACTCTTTACTTTTCAATATTAAAATTTTTTTTAAAAAATCACGATTTAATAGTCAATATTTATATATGTTGAAGTAGATTGCATTATGTACCCAACAAAAGGCCCGTTCTCAATCTTATTCCACGTTCCTGTGGGTGTGAGCCTAGCGTGAACAGGATCTTTTGAAAATGCTATTTTCAGTGAAGGTGCAGCCCAGCTGAAGGAGGGTTACAAAGCCAGGGGTCAGAGTAGGCCACAGCATGAATCACAGACGCGGGTGGCCCTGTGACTGGAGGTGGTGAAGCCAGCCGAGGAGCCCCGGGGGCGGCAGCAAGCCAGCGCCAGGGCACTACCCAGCCGGGCCGGCAGCCTAGCCTTGCTGACACCTTGATTTGGACTTCTAGCCTGAGACACCGTGAGGCCGCACACGCTGGCTGCTTAAGCCAACCCGTTAGCGGTATTTGTCACAGCAGCCTGGCAAACTTAGACGCATGTTTACTCAAGTATGTTCGTGAACTAAAAGAATTCAACCAACGAGATCTTCACGAATTTCTGAGAAAGCGTGACTTCCTTATTTAGTCTTTATTGTTGGAAAGGGGATGCAGGGAATTGTCTCGCTTCAGGACTTAAATCTATATATTTTTCTTGCTATGAAATTTAATGCAATATCAAAGGAAATGTTATGAAGGAAAAGGGATAGACAGGAAAAAAACAAGGAAAAGGAGAAACCTAAATACATGTAACTCGTTTGACAATGTTTGTTTTTATAAAATGTTGGTCAAATCTGTTTCTGCAGCCCAAAGTTCAGATACACTAATTACTCTGTGTCCTTAAAAACAAACAGGTGACTGAACAACTATTATGTTTTGTTTCTGTGTGCTTGAGCTTTTTGGTCCTTTCTTCTTTTCCTTCTTTCCCACATCATGTAAATACAACTTGAAGAAAAATTATGCAATGGTTTGGAAAAGGGAAGAGTTTTTCAGCTATGAATGATTATATATAAGGCCTGGGAGGCTGGATTTTCTTTTTACAGTGAGAGCCATGGGAAAATACTTTACTGTTGGATGTATAAACCAGAGGAATTATGTTCTCTGTCAAGGTCAACACCAGTAGCAGAGCTGGTATAATCTGAATGCTTCTCTTTCACTTTATTATACTCACCATTTTCTCATTTAAAATTTAATTTGGATTGGCAGGGCATGGGCAGGTGGCTACCTGTTCAAGTCTATCCCCTGCAGACTAGAGAAGAAGATATTAAAGACTTTGGCCATCCTTCTCAACAGCCTTTACCCTCATCCCCCAGCCTTTAAAAATAATCTTTAGCTCTTTTTCTGATGTTAAAATTATACATATTCATTTCTGGAAAATGCAGAACAATAGAAAGCCAAACTCAAAAACCATTCACCCATTATCCCACCACCCAGAAGTGACAACAGTTCACTTTTTGTGTATTTCCCTTCATTTCTTTTTTCTATGACTAACACACACCTACATACATAAACATATACACACACAAACACACATTCACATACACTTACATAATGTGTCTTGACTTTCTTTAAAACTCTTGTTTTGAAATAAGTATAGATTCACAGTGTCTTGACTTTTTCACGTAACATTTCATCATGGTTATTTCTCCTTTACATTAAAAATTATTCAAAAATGCCATTTTTCTGAGGATGCAACTTATGGTGGCAGCATGATTTTAAATATATATATATTATTATATATTTCTAGTTAATAATATAAAAGACTTCATATTGAACATTTTAATCCATAAAAATTTATCTACAACTCTGATCATTTCCTTAGAATAGATTATTTGAATTGGAATTTTGTATTGGAAAGGGCAGTTATATTTTAGACTACTGAAATAAATTGTCAAATTGCTGTGCGGAAAGGTATATCAACTTACTCTCTTGCCGGAAATGTATTAGAATCCCAGGTTTTTCTCATCCTTGACAGCATAAAGTATTACCTTTAAAAATATTTTGCTAATTCATTGGCCTTTTTTGCAATGTGAAGCTGATTATGTTTGTTGGGAAATACTATTTATTTTGGATTCTAGAATAAGTACATACATTGTAAGGGAAGATTCATGCCATTTCAGTTTAATTAGAATAGATAACTGAGGCAGTTGTCATTTTCCAAAGTCAAGTGCATAGTAGGAATTTTGATGGCTACTGGGCAAGGAAAAAAGGCAGCTAAGATCTTTGCAATGTAATTTCTAACACATTTTAGCCACTCTCTTACTTTATTTTAATTTTCACAAAGGAAACAGCTCCATTTATAGTCTTTATTCCAAGCAGTTTATTTTCTTCCTATTAAGAAAAAATTCATTCACAGATACCCAGAAAAAGTAAGTTTCCCTTCTTAAGATAAAAAGTCCCCCCCCACCTCCAATACTCCTATAAAAAAAGTCAGACTAGACTTCTCCAGATTTCTCTTAGAATTTGCTTTATTTATGCCTTAATTTTCTAGAACTAAGCCAAAGAGTGGTAATAAAGTTAAACTGGAGGCAAAAATGGATATTTAAGAATCAACATTTACGGAACTAATTTTAGGTAATCTGACTTAACAAAGCTTATCTTTGCCTTTCAATCATCAAAAACACTCCAAACTTATCGAAAGCCTTCTATGTGCCAGGCACTTTGCGATATGCTGTAAATACCTAATGAAAAAGATACAGTCCCTGCTCTTCAAGAGCTCACAAATTAATAGGAACAAGAGACTTAGGTAGGTAATTACAGTAATATGGTAAGTGCCTTGTGGTAGGTAGAATTATGTACCCCAACAAAGACATGTTCTTAAGCTTAATCTGCATTCCTAATGGTGCGAAACCATTTTTAAATAGGCATTTTGAAGATGTTATTTTTAGTTAAGGTGTGGCCTGACTGAATCAGAGTGGGTCTTAATCCATATTACTGGAAGCCTTAGGAACAGAAGAAACTAGAAGCCAGTATTCAGAGAAGGTCACATAGGAAGAAGCCAGAAGTCAGTGGAAACCAGAGGAGCAGGTACAAGGAAAGAGATGGAGGCAGAGATGCGAGCCAAGGAACCCACAGGAATGCTGCAAGCCAGCGCCAGTAGGCTTCAGACTTCGTGGAGAAAGCACAACCTTTCCACTGCCTTGTTGCTGGACTTGTAGCCTCTGAAACCATGAGCCAAAAATGCTCGTTGCGTAAGCCACAATACCATTGTGTGGTATTTGTCATAGCAACTCTGGCACACAAAGACATGCCCATAAAAGAGGTAGGTATAAAGTTCAATGGGGTCCCAGAAGAGCTGCTTGGATTGATAAGGAGGAACTGTTGAAGCAGAACTCTGAGGAGGAGGAGGATTTGGCCAGCCTTAATTGTGAGGAGGTAGTTATGGGATGGTCTAAGCACACGCAGAGGAAATGAGGCAAGGTGTTGTCACGTGGTTCTTTTGAGGGTTCCTAAAGCAGTTTAGTTTGGTGGGAGAAAAGGTCCTCGTGTGGAAGTGATTTGACATGAGGCTGGAGAAACAAGAAGATGTCAAAGCATGCAGGTCCCTGGAGGCCATGTTAAGTACACTAGGAATTCCTTGCAAAAGTTTAAGCAGGGAAATGACTTGATCATATTTTTGCTTCAGAATGATCAATGGCAGCAAAATGCTAAATTGCAGGAGAAAAGTCATACCATTTCAGTTTAATCAGAATAGTTAGCTGGGATAGTTGTCAAAGCCAATTGGGACTGGGGTGAATGGAGCAAAACAGGATGTAGAGAGATCCCTTAAGGGGGCAAGAGTTTTTAATAGACCAAAGCGGTGATTCTCAAACTTTAGCATGCATCAGAGCCATCTGGAGGCCTTGATAAAACACAGGCTATACGGATCCATCCTCAGACTTTCTGATTGAGCAGGTCTGGGAAGCAACCTAAGAGTTTGTGCTTCTAGCAGGTTCCCAGGTGATGCTGCTGGTCACGGAGCACAACTTGAGAACCTGGGGCCTAAACTTAAAGAGTTGAGGACAGATGGCAGATATGTGGGTAGGACAGAATCAATGGGACCTACCTTACAGCGTGTTGGGAAGATTAGATGAAATAATGTCTGTCAAGTGTCTAGTCTAGAGTCCTATAACATAGTCTCTTCCCTCCTTGTCTTTTCCCATTCATGGTTTGCTAGCTGCTGCTCTAGTGGAAGGAGACCAAACTCTGGACTTCTTTGAAAGGCACCATTTTTTGGAGAGAGTGGAATAGACATAGTGACATCGTGCTGAGTAGGCTGTTCCTTATGATCCAGTTGCAGACTTCCACAGGCCATTCTGCAAATGTCACCAGTTAGTGCTTAAGACTATTTTAAAAATCGAGTCTCTGAATTAGATTTTCCTAAGCTTCCCACTCTACCACTTGCCCCATTCTCATTTTAGAGGAGTTATTGCATACTTGATTTTGAGTTGGACACTTGCTCATGACTTGAAGAAATTCAGCTCTTTACTATACTAGGAAGAAAACAGGATTCAGGATTGCCAAAAGGGTTGAGAACATGCTATAGTCCCGCCCTCACTTTCCCAGTTGTCAGTTCTATATGTTTTAAATGATATCGTGGCTTGTCTAATAGCAGCTCCCACGAAGATCGGGCCAGTAGGTCTTTGCAGGGTCTCATCAGAACACTGTGATACTTACCAGTTACTGGGTTCCTACGGGGTGAAAACTAGGCTGAAAGCTCTACAGGCGAGATCCTACCTGCACCCAGACACACATGAATTTCCAGATCTGTAATCATGCATATCGTCCCAGGAGGTTTTATAAAGGTCCCAGAAGGAGGTCTGAAGGATGCTTGTCTGCCTGTATCTGTAGTTGTGAACACTAAGGCAAGTTATTTGTTTTCCAAATTTGGAAAGGCATTCTTTTTAAGAACCTGATGGGTTGGGTTTCCCACACTTTGTTAAGTTCCTCGAAGAACAAAATTACTGGACAGGAAGTCTTTGTGGGAAAGTTTGATTACTTCTAAATCCATTTTTATTGATGCCACCATGATCCCCTCCGCCCGAACAGCTCAGAGTATCTGGCAATATCCAGCCAATGTTAAAAGACATGCATAGTGGGAACCTAAGAGAAATATTGTGTAGGGAAAAAAATATCAAAGTTGAAATCATGCATAAGATAAATTAATAAGTATCATTTCCTTTCAAGGGTCAAAAATTTGCCTTGGCACCAGATCATAGCATTAGAAAATCTCCAAAGCAACCCTAGCTTTTGAAAGCTGATGGTTCCATAGCTTGGTTTATTTTTTCCAGTGGGTTCACGTTAGTATGTTTTACTTATAAGTAAGGGCTCAGTTCAGCATGTTCTTGTACTTACCTATGAATCTTATGATCCTTCGGAGCAAGGGGTTCAAGTAACAGCATTCTCCGGTCAGGATAGTTTTCTCCTGCGCAATCAGAGATTCTCTGGTTGACTTTATGAAATACATGGATATCTCACCAATAAAAATCTGGGGAAGGAACGTTTAAGAAATGTCAAGGTGGAGAACAGCTGGATGAAAGAGACCAGGGTTTTTTTTTGGAAATCTATCTTTTGAGGATTCACAATCCTTTTGAATTGGGGAGATGGAGGGTTAGATAATAGTTTAATTCTTCAAAGGAATGAGAGAAAGTAGTAATTGATAGTTTCAGGTAGATTTCAGGATGTAATATTAAATTCAAAGGTCTAAAAATAAATTGAAATAATACATTATAATACAATTTACAAGGCTTTTGCTGGGATTGATTTTTTTATTCAATCACAGTTGCAATCATGAGGAATAGATGGCCATGCACCCAAGAGGGCATTGCATACATACATCAAAATAAATTCTTACCTCATTATTTGATACTACCACTATTTACATAAGAAACTTTATTTGAACACTTTTACCTGAGATCTATTTTTTCCTACTCTGAACTCGTTGCCTGTACTTTCTTTATATTTGGACCTCTTTCTTATTACTATCCTGAATGCTGTATTATCATTTCAATCGTTATGCCCTTACACAGATTGAAAGCTCTGTGATGACTGGCCCCTATCTTATATATCGTTATTATCATCTAGCATCCAGCACAGTGTGTGTGTGCACTAGTGAAACAGAGAACCGGCATGAGGGAAGTTTTCACCAACTCTGACAATGCCGTAACTGAAGACAGAGACCTATCAATGGAGAGTATAAAGTTAAGGACCATCATCTACTGAATCCTGGGTGCCAGGCTCACAAGGTCCCTGGCACAGGTAATATTACTTTTGCTTTACAGGTGGGGAAATAAAAGTTCAGCAAGGCTCACTAACCTACCCCAGAGAGCATCCAGCTGACTCTGGGGGCACTGGGTTAACAGGGGCCCATGCTTCTCACTGCATTTTGATTTCCCTAGTTCTAATTCCAACATTTCCCCCCAGAAGAATGTGATTCCTGCGTGCCATTCTTTCCTTTAAACAGGCCTGTGGTTTTCAATAAACTTCATCAAGGTTTTAAGGATCCCCATTCCTTACAGTCCTCCTGCCATTAGGGAAGGCCAGCTGGATGGATAAAGAGCACATCCCGAGAGGCATGCCGAGAGCGGAAATTAAACTATGGAATCACTTCTAGACCATTTTCCCTTCTTTTATGGGTGAGGAAACTGAGAGTCTAAGGGCCTTGGCCTTGCTCAGCAGTGTCTGAACAGTTCTAGAATGTGGCTTATGTTTCTATTTCCACCACACAATTCTGCCTCTTTACTAGGATGTGTATTTTATATATATTCAGTTTTTAAGCATGCTACATTTAACCTGCTTTGTTTTCTATGTCCTCAATATTAAATCCAAATTCAAGCAACATTTTAAATTTAGTTACTACTATGTATGAATTATAGTGGTGGAGGAAGGACTCTGGAGCCAGACTTTCCTGGCTTTGATTCCCGGCTTTGTGACTTACCAGCTCTGATGACCTTGGATGCATTATTTAACCTCTCTATGCCTCAATTTCATCTCTATAAACCCAGGATAATGGCAGTGCCTATTTACAGGTCTAAATAGCTCTATGATTATATACATATATATGTGCAATGTATATGTGTGTGTGTGTAGTGCATAGAACAGCATTTGCACATAGTTTGCACTATATGAGACTTCAGTTGTGATGTTAGATCAACAATAACAACTCCATGATCATCATCATCATCATCATCACTAGTATTATAATGGTTATATTATTATCACAAAACACTTTTCTAGATCACTGGGCAGGCAGATTCTCAAATGAATAAAAGATGACCTTTCTCCTCCAAGACTATGAATACGTGTATATTCCCCATGAGGTCCTCCTAAAGACCTTAGAATGTCAGGCAGCGCACGTCACTTATGTTCCAAGGACAAAGTGCTAAGGAAGCACCTACGTAGAAGGATGTTTCTTTTCTCTAGGAAAACCTGACTTGTTCTAGCCAATCTTTATCCCTCATGCCAAGATAGACCTCATGACCAGAAGACTGGGCAGCTTGGGATATATTTACAATGTGCTGCCTGTTTCGACATCAGGCCCTCTGAGCTTCCTCTGCCAGGAGCTCTTGATGCAGATCTGTGGGATGACCTGAAAGCTTAACCCCCAAGACTCTAAGCAACTCAATCAAGGGCCATTCACATTTGTATTTCTGCCCAGAACCTGGAATATTGTTAGTTCTCAAAAATAAAAAAGGTTTCATTTTATTTAGGAGGAGAGAGAAGAAGCACAGGCATTTTGTGTGGCCTGCAGGATTCTAGCTGTCTCAGACACCTGGCATCCCTGTAGGTCAACAAGGCCTTTGGAGTGCTCCTCGGTACATGACCCTCCTCCCTGAAGATGTCCTGACCTTGAAATGGACAGTGCTAGTTCAAATTGATAGAGAGAAATGAGGAACGAAGACAAAGCAAAGAACCATTTAGTAATAGAAATGTCTTTAAATGAATAGGCCAAGTTTATAAGAGTCACAAACTCATTGGATTATTTTGACAGAATTCAGCTTAAACACTTTAGTTATGTTCAGTCTACTAACACATTTCTTATGACTACATCTTAGCCAGAATAGTTTTTTTTTTTAAACTGAACAAAATTAGGCTTGCGACTCCATTATACTCTGAGAAGTGACGACACTTCTTTGGATTTGGGAAACCCTGCTCAGTCTCGGCCCCAGCAGGGATTGGCAGGTATACAGAAAACACAGTACCACTGGAGCTGAGCCAGAGAGTCCCAGCAGGAAAGGCCAGTGAGGTCCAGGACAGAGGTCAGGTCCAGGGGGGTGCAGGTGGGAGAACGGCTCCATTCTGGCACAGAGGTCAAGGCCAGCCGAGTAATTAGAATGGGGTGGGAATTAGGAGAAATGGACAGAGTCCAGGCTCAGAAGGGCAAACTGCTGGACCAGCAGGCATCTTGCTGCCCGATGCCATCTAGATATGGTTTTGCAGAGTTAGAAATATTTCAGGCCTAACATCCCTTGGAATTATCAATAGATTAATGCTCTGCCATTTAAAAACATTTGAATTGCTTCAAGAACTCAGTCTTCCCTCTTTATTCATAAGACCCATTCTCACCAAAATAAAGCGCCAAGGAGGTTTCTTTGCTCCTCACATCCTTGACAAAATGTCACAGCCGGTTTTCATCTTAGGGAACAGATGGGATAAATTCATGCCTGCTTGGGTAAAGAGTATTTCCTTGAAGACGCTTTCCCTTGTCCCACAGACTACCTCAAGCTTTCTTGCTGGACACAAATCTGTTACCTGGCCTTTCTCCTTTCTAGCTCTTATCATAACTATTTGCACAAGGCTACATTGTTACTGTGACTCTTTGGTTAGGAGATGTACAGCACGTCCTGCGGATGGCTGTGTCCCCAGGCCCTCACCCAGGGCAAGGTCCTCACAGGTACTCAATGCTCAATGAATTAAGCACCTCAGAATAATGAAGGGCTTTTGGAATAGAGGCTGAATGAGGCAGACTATAAAGAAGGACAAGTAATTTCTATCATTTATCCTTCCAGATCCAGTGAAAATGTCACTGCCCCTGGTAAAGGCTTTGCCAGGTTCTCCCAGGAGGAGGGAGACCCAGTCTTGTCATTGTTCCCACAGCACAGCAAGAGATCTCTATTCTGACATCTAACCATTTACTCACAATTATTCTTCATATTTTCTTCTCCATTGGACTGTGGTGTCGTTGAGGGAAGGACTTTTGTCCTTCCTTGTACAGTGCCTAGAATGGGGGCTGGTATAGAGTAGGCTCAACCCATATTTGATGAATGAATAAAAGATTGACTCCTTAAAGGATCTACCTATGGATAGACCCCTCCCTTCTTAATTTCCCTGAGATGAACACTTGAGGAAATTCCGAATATGGACCAGAACTCACCGAAGTCTTGGTGCATTGCTTAAGAACAAATAAAAACTAGGGACTAAATAACACAAAGTGAAGGGTCTCTTTGAAAGTAAATCCGCTTCTTTACCTCATTTAGTGTTCAGCAGTTTTGGGGAGGGGGGACCCACCCTGGGCTGGGCATTGTTCTGCCACTGAAACCACCACAGTGGACAGAGATATAATTGGGGGAAACCAATAACTTAATAAATATATAATATGATGTCATACAATGATACATGCTTATAAAATAAAACAGAAATGGGTCAGAGAGTCAAAAAGACATGAGATTCAATAATAAGAAAAGAAATAAACTTTGCTTGTTTCAGCTATTTCAAAAGCCCAAAACATTCTGAGTGTAGGAAAGGAAATGCCTACAAATTCTGGAAGCTCTCCACCCAGTGAGGTTTTCCACTGCTCACACAAGAGGACAAAGTAGCAAGAAAATATGTCAGAAAATCTATACACTCCCTAGCCTCATTAAAAATACACACATGCATACTTATACACACAAACCTAAACAAATACACTTCAAGGCATGCCAGTTCAAATAGAATTTGCCATGCAAAAGGGTGTGGGGTTCAAATCAATCCAGAAGTAAAGTGTCCTAAGACTCTCTTGCCAAAAGTGATTAGCCGTACAAGGATTGGTGCAGTCAACCAACAACATTCAAATCATAAATGAGGTAGGGATCGTAAAAGAAAACTATCAGAGCAAGGATATATAGTAATCCAATTACTGACATAATGCTTGAAACATATTAAATGATAATGAATGTTTGCATAAGGAAAAAAGGAAGGGAGAAAGAGAGGAAGAAAGGGAGTCATTTTTTAGTTAAAATGTCATGAGATGTAAGGCTATGATGGACATAAAGATTTTTGATGAAACATCCCAGTGTTCATATCCAAATGAGTAGATTTCATGGACGTTCATTTTTCTGCATTTTACTGACCATGCACAGGAGGCATTTTTTTTCATCCACTGGGTCCTAACTTCATCCAGAGTCAGTTTCTGCTCGTAGTGATGGAGACTAGGAAGGAAGGGGTCTCTCTTCCTTCTGCCAGGCTCCAGCCCCCATCGGATGCTGCTTTGTGCATCAGGGCAGATTGGTGGCTCTGGTTTTGGCAATAGCTGGCTCCCCCCATCTGCATCTTTGCCATCCACTCTCTGCCTCCATCCATGTGGCAGCTGCTGGGGCATGTGGGACTCTCCGCGTGTTCAGCCATGGCTACCCTGCCCGTGGTGGCCTTTCTGATTGTTGGCCAACAGACATCATATCACGCACGGCAAATGAGAGTACTTTTTGGTGAGAAATGGTCAAAGCCAAACTCCAGATCTGGTATTGAATGAATGGTCAATGAATTCCATTGGCATGTTTCTCATGCTGGCCTCAGGTGCAAGTGACAGCTAAACTTTTGATAAAAATAGTAATATATACTTTAAGTAACAAGGATGAGTTCTATCATTACAGTTAACTTTCAGTTATGGAAACTGAATGACAAATAAATAGATAAACAAATGACTTTGAAATACAGTCCATCAGTTCGGTATGTTATTTTTTAGATGGTATTTGTTCACAATTGTTTTACAGAAGATCTGGTATGTGATAAATAAGTGATACAAATGGGAAAAAATTAGGGGAAAGATTTTAGATTTAAAAATATAAAGTTTATGGGAATAGTCACCAGAATACGTATTATAATTACACATTGCCAGGGGGTGCTCGCTGCACCGTATATGTGGTTGCCATTAAAAAAGGCATCTAGAGTTTGTGGAATACATGTTTAGAGCCACACACAGGCTAGTTGTGGTTCTGGAAGGTAGCAATGTCAAAGGGGTTGCTGTTTCCCCAAATGTGGGGTTTGGAATTGAAAGCCCTGCTCTCTCACTTAATGTGTGACTTTGGGCAAGTAATTGAAATTTTTGAGCTCCAGATAGGGTTTTTTGCATGTCTTTTTTCTTTACGATTTTGAAAATGAGGGTAAGAATTATATTAGGAAACTGTTGAGAGAATTAAAAACATACGTATGTCCCTAAAAAATTAAATAGGGAACCACCATATGATCCAGCAGTTCCACTCCTAGGTATATACCCAAATAATTGAAAAAAGGGACTCAAATAAATACTCATACTCCAATGTTCACAGTAGGACTACCTGCAATTATGTGGGAAAAAAACACACCAAATGTCCATCAACAGATATGAATGAATAAACAAAATGCGGTATATATGTACAAGGCAATATATTCAGCCACAAGAAGGAATAGTTCTAATTCATGCTACAACGTGGAGGCATTTGAAAACATTATGCCAAGTGAAATAAGCCAGAATGAGTAGTGTGTGATTCCACTTCCATGAAATATCTAGAACAGACAAATTCATACAGATAAAAAAGTAAACTAGAGGTTGCCAGGGGCTGGGGGGAGGAGGAATTTCTGTTTAAAGGGTAAAGAGTTTCCATTTGGAGTGGTGAAAAAAATTGAAAATAGACGGTGGTGATGGCTGCATGACACTGTAATCAATGCCACCTAATGCCACACGTAAAAATGGTTCAGATGGCAAATTTCATGCCACATGAAAAATGAGGCAAAATATACGTAAAAGCATCTAAATGTGCTCATTGAATGTTTGTTGCCTTTACTTCCCGGTCTATCCAGGCAAGAGTATGTTGAAACAGGAAAGAAAGCAATCGCTGTCCCCAGCCCTAGAGTAAGGGAGCCTGGTGTGATGCCAGCTCTGCTCGGCCCTTGCCCTCTCTGGGCCTCCTCATCTTCCAGTGAAGGAGTTGGACTAGAAGACCTCCGAGGTGCCACTCAGCCCCAACTCTTTTCCTTTATGATGGCAGCTGACAGGAGTGGACTCACTGAGGGAAACTCTGACATCATATAATCAGGCTTCAATCCTAGTTCAGTCAGCTAAGCTCGCCGGGTGTGCCTGACGTCCTTCAGCCATCACCGACTTTCCAAATCCCACAGGACATTGCCCTCGCCAAGTTTCTTCCCTTCAAGCTAAGTAGACGTGTCCTACACCATAGCCATCCCATCTCCTGACATTTCTATCACGTGAGTTCTTAAAGGACACAGTGGCTGGTGACTGGCTTTTGTCCATTCTCTGGGTTTTCCATTTCCTGACACTTTGAGGAGGAGAAGATTTTTTACTTGCTTCTCAATGTTAACATCTAAGTAGCCCTGGGTGTTGTCTATGCTCATGACATGGTTTTGCTGTAGATTGTGTTTAAAAAATGACTGAGGGCATTTCAAGCATACAGAATCGGCTTCTAGTCCTGACAGCCAACATCTGAGTCCATTGCTTCAGCCCTTCCTGAAGGATGGAGAACCCCAGATCTGCAAGAAGCTCTGGTCCCCTCACTTCCTGAGCTCTGGTTGCTTCAAGAGCACTTGACGTCTGCTTTTTCATGAGTAGGTACAAATGACTGAAGTCAGCTGTAGAAACTTCCTATGCCTCTCTAAGGATTGAGGCTTAAATGGAGTTGACACTATTTGGATGATGACAACGTTTCAAAAATCCTTCATAACTGGGGTAATAAAGAGTTCTGTGGGCTGGACCCTGCCCACTGGTCTCAATTCAGAGACGACCTCCACCCACTCAGAAGGCCCCGTTAGCTGACACTTGATACAAAATGTAGCCACAAGTTGGTCCCCCACATTTCCAAAGCATAGTATCCTCTTACACCGTTTCACTGGGTACTGGGTACAAGGGCTGTGGGGATTTAAAACGAATGAGGTAAAAAGCTGCTCTCAGTAAGAACTTAATGCATTGTGATTACCGAGTAACTTGACCACCACGTATTTGTAGGCAAACAATAGTCTTTTCAAGAAGCAGATTATTAAAGCTCTTTAGCGTTATCCTCAACACCGGTGATTAGATGGCGCGTCTTGAAAGTGACAAGCATGCCTCTCTATGGGACGGAGTCAGAGGAAGAAACGCTCTCCAAAGGAGATTTGGAGCACTCACCTAGAGTTTGGGCAAAAAAATGGGAAAACACATTGGTTTTCTTTGACTTTTGTTTTCAGTCCACAACAATGAATGGGGACATTGATAAATCTTTCTCAGAAAAATGCAAATTGTAAGGACTGAGTGCATCAGCAACAAAGAAAATGTGGTCATGGTAGAAATTATTTAAAAAGACGGAAGTTATGTGAAAATGTAAAAATGGGAAAAGAGAAGAACTATAAAATGTCAAAAACGGGTTTCAGCAGAGAAGGTTGCTCAGAGCCCAGAAGAGGTAGATTCGGAGGCAGCACAAAGTCCCACAATGCTTTCTTTGCTTTGGCAGATGGGTCCCTCATCTGCCAGCCAACAGGCCGGCGTTTACGAAGAGGCTGCTCTGTGATCTGCACTGAGCTTTGGGCTTTTAGCCAGAAGCCCCTGAATGCAGATGCACAATTTCCTCCAAAGGGTGCCTTTCTACCAAATTGCCTCTGTCCCTTCTTTTCCTGGGAAATTCTAGATGAGTTGTGTCTATGTGTACGTGCACGCACGCAAACGGCGCGCTGGTTCAATTCTCTCGGGCTGGGAGTCAAAAGGACTGCTGCTACAATACTAAATACTCTCCTGTCACTTTGTTATGAGGCCAAGAAAAAGATTTAATAGCCATTTTCTCATGCCTCACGGCACTGGGGCTGAGATAAAATAAGGGTAAATCAGATTCTCTGCTGCATAAATCCCATTATCCACAGGGCTGTCTGCCTTCAACTCTCAAGGTCTGAGTTTATTCAGGAGACCAGAGGAAGTATTTAGCCAAGGTCTCCAGGTTGACCAGAATTCACCCTGCATTTTAGGTATGATTTTTCTATAGACCTACAGCTCCTCTAATAATAATAATGAATAATAATAATAATAATAATAATAATAAAAATAATAAAAGAAAGTACTATGCAGGTTTCTTTGAAGCACAGTCTACTGCTTCTGGCTCAGTGTTTCTGGACACAATAAATCCTCCATCCCCCAACCTTTCCCAAAGATCTGGGACAGCAGTGACCTTGGCCTGAGAAAGTTTATCCCAAGTGGCCTTGCCTCAACATGACACTGATCTTTTCTGACAGCAACGCTCAAAAGAAGAAATAGGAAATGACAGATCCAATGCACTCTAGGCTTTTTCCTTCACACCTTTCTTGTAAATTCCTGCAGTTGGCTTCTGGGGCTGTGAATGTCCAGTCACAGGGACCCATGGCATTGTAGCATCCTAGGGTTTTCCATGGTTAATGTACCTGACAAGGCCCAGAACACCAAGGACAAGCCTTGGTTGAGCAAAAGTTGCCATCAGTTAGGGCTTAGTCACCCAAGAGGGGTCTTGCCTTCTTTCTCCTCCAGGGAGAACTGGACATGGTGTTGAGGAGGATTTAAGAACCGGTGGAGGTCTGGGGAAATCCTTGACCAGGGACAGAGATATAAAATTGAACTCAAGAACAAAAGTAGAGACTCAGGAGTTGGGAATATGACATTTGGAGTCTTCTAACCAGAATGTTCTTTTCTTGGCTCTCATGGAATCTGAGAACTGGAAGTGACCTTGGAGATCACTTAACCCAACCCCTCCTTCTATTTGCACATAAGGAAACTGAAGCCCATAGAGGGAGCAGGACCTACCATAGGTCCTGACTGGAGTCCCTGCCTCTCCTGAGAGACCAAACCTGAGAGGATGATGACTCAAACTCAGAAGAAGCAGGTGTGCTGAGTTAGGCACTTGGAACCTCTCCCAAGGTTGACCCAACAGATGCTGCTCTTAGGTCATCCTTCACTAGGATGGGGCAGAAGAAATGAGCCTAGCTCCTTGCTCCCAGGAAATATTCCTAAGCATCAGAAGAGTTCTGCTTCCTGTCCTGCTGCTGCTCATTATTCTCCCGTCTTCGAGGAAGATCAAGCATCATCAGCAGGGTCCCAAGGCCATACAGCTCTCTGCCATATAACCCGTCAACTATCATCAGCCCTGGTTCCTAGCAATGCTCTTCACTTGGGAAGAAAATAAAAGTGGCTCCAAGAGGTTGGCTGTCTGTCCCATCACGTGCAGAATTTGCCAGGATCTTTGGCAAATTACGTGACCTCTGCAAGTCTCAGTGTTCTCAAGTCAAACAAATATAAATACTAATATAGGGTGTTAATAATAGGGTGCATTGGGAGAAAATACACCAAATGTAAGCTATGGACTGCAGTTAGGAGTAATATTTTGATGATGCTCTTTCATCATTTGTAACAAATGTTCAATAACAATGCAAGGTATTGGTGGTGGGGTGATGTATGGGAGCCCTGTATGTTATAAATGTTTGTTTTATAAATTCAAAACTTTTACTATACACTTATTGTTCATGTGTGTTCATGTATGAATGATATACTTCAATAAATTATTTTAAATGAAAAAAAAAATGAAGAGGTTGGACCATATACTTTCTCAAGGTTCTCTGGGATGCTGCCCCTTTTCTATTTCAGTGGGAAATTAGGCAAGGACTACAGAATATAAGTAAAGGAAATGATGTTATTCTTACCATCATCATTTATGGAATATTCCTCAGAACATGTTTTGGGGGCCCATCAGCATTAATGGTCATATATTTCATCCAGAGAAGCAGAATAATGGAAAGGCTGAATTAGGGTTTCATAGTTGTGAGATTGTGGACAGCTATAAGTTCTTAATGCTCATTTCACTGTCCATTGACCATATTCCTTTGGCGTCCCTTGGAGTATTTGACCTATGTACCTATTTAGGTCACATGGAGAAAATGAATTGATGAAACAGAGATGATCAAAAACTGTAGCCGGGTAAAGAGTTTCTGCTGAAAATCTCAGAATGAAAGAAGACTGATCATCTTTGCTCAGAGAGACGAGATAATTCTTTAACAAAGTTCTGTTTTCCTATTCTCGTTTTTGGCCGTGCGTGATTTTGTTTATTAGAATTGCCATTTTCAAGTCTTATTCAAGTTAATCTCATAATAATTACCAGAAAATGCAGAGTATAAAATTTGTTTTAAAATGTATCTTTTGATTTTAAAATAATACACATTCATGCAAAACTTAGGAAAATAATACAAGTATAAAAAGTTAAGAAAAAAATAACTAATATTAGCACTTGGAGATAATAGTTGTAAATCTTTAGTTTATTTCTTTTTATATGTCTATAAATTTGGGACTATACTTGCAACACCACAAGGGATCTTCTTAGTGTGTACTAAATATTCAGACCCACAAGGCAATTATGGGGTACATTTGGCACCAGTCTAATGGACGGGTATAGGCCAGGTCCCCAGCTTACCAGCTGGGTGGTGTCACACAATCCTCTTCAGTATGTGTCCTTGGAGTGGTCCAGCAGAGCAGTGAAGCTCAGCTGCAAGGAGACCACACACACATCAGAGGATACAGGACTCACCCTGGCTTAAAAACCTCAAACCCTGATCGGGTCAACATATCATATAGCAACTCCATGGGCATAGCTTCCAGGCTCTCCACGATGGACAAGCTAACTTACGAGAATCACTTCACTTGGAAGTCAAAGCATGGCACCTCCCTTAGGTAATTATGGTTC
The DNA here is from genome assembly GCA_026826555.1 of Tolypeutes matacus. Classification (NCBI taxonomy): domain Eukaryota; kingdom Metazoa; phylum Chordata; class Mammalia; order Cingulata; family Chlamyphoridae; genus Tolypeutes; species Tolypeutes matacus. Next base: position 5,472,689 of record JAKSZT010054401.1, on the reverse strand, counting down.
TCTGAGTCAGGATGCAATTCTCCAATCAGGGGTCAATGTCGCCTAGGAACATTGCTGACACATAACATCTTTTTCTGTTTCTTGGGAAACTGAGCCAGAAAGTTGAGACAAGGTCAGTTTCCCATGTAGAAGATAAAATGATTTACCCACAATATTATATACAGATTTTTTTTGCCTCCTTTTAAAAATAACCTTTTAAAATCACAAGCATGCTCTATTGCCACTGAGTATTCAACCAATACTCTAGTATTGTGCATTTAACTAGATACATTTATTTTGCTATTGAAACTATTGCTGAGATCCACATCTCTATACAGAAATCTTTGTATTTGTGTAAAACTCTGATTATTTCCTTAGCATAAATCTAGGGAATGGAAGTAATGACTATACCTGAAGCTTATAAAGTTCTTAAACCATCTTGCCAAGCTGCCCTTCAGAAAGGAACTATCTGTATCAGTCTACAATTTGCCTAGGAATGCATGGACTACGTTCCTTCAAAACATCTGCCCATTTTATACGGAGAAAATGCTGTATCTTTTGAAATTACTTTTCTTTGATTACTAATGAATGTAGAAATGTTTATATTCACACAATCTATGTTTTGTTAGAACTGTCTATTCTTGTCTTCTTCCATTTTTATTTTGGGAAGCTCATCTTTTTAAGTATTAAGGATATTTACACTTGAGTCATATGCTGCAAAATTTTTTTGCAGTCTTTATTTACCTTTTCTTTTGTCAGGACTTTTTATTCTCAGGTAGACAAATCTACTGATCTTTTCCCATATGGCTCCATCAACATTTCTAAGTGAGATTGTTTTCACTTATTATAATAAATCTTATTGATGGTGTTTTTTTACCATTGATGGTGATTTTGTGGGTGTGTATGTGGACTTTCTTCGTAAGGTTTTGGAGCCCAGGCTTTTCTCGCTTCTTAATGTGAATGGAAAAGCTTTTCATTTATTTTCAGGTCCTGGAGCATTTTACAGAGTTTGGCATTTTCTATTCCCTGAAAATTTGAAGGAACTTTGTCTACAGCTGTGTGTCTCCAATACGATTTTATGAGATAAACTCTAGACACATTTAAAACGATGTTCTATGGTTATTCACCAATTCAGGTTTTCTATGTCTTCTTAAGGCATTGATAGCAAGTTATCTTTCATAGGAAATTGTCAAATTTATTGTGATTGAAGCATTTATTGGCATAGAATTGTACTTGCAATTTAAATAAAAACACAGTGTGGAATTTTAAAGGTTTATGTATTTTTGCTTATATATATATTTTTATCTTCTTAATGTTCTTTACTAACGCTTTTTGAAAATATTATACTAGCCAAGGGGTTCTCTATTATATTTTTCAAAGAATTAACTCCTGATTTTATCTATCATTTCTATATCTGATTTATTACTTTTTTTGTCCCAATTTTTTATTAATCCTTGTCCCTTGCTTTCCTTAATTTTTTAAAAATAGAAAACGATCTCCATAAATACAAGAAGTAATTATAAGAGAACATAGGCAGGATGTTTACTGGGACTGAGAGGAAGAGAGGAAGATATGTTAGTAGTTCAACTGCCCACTCAGAGATGCCTATTGGGAAACAGAGAAATTGCATGCTTACAAGACAGGAAGATTCTAGACCAAGCCCACCGCCTCCAGGCAGAGCTACCATTAAACCACTCCAGACAGAACCCCAGGGTGGGCTCCTGGTTCTCCCGGGGCTCTGAAGTGTGTCACTTTCTGAGCCCCTTGGAAGGTAGGAAGGGTATCTTTTAGCCTCTCTCATTCCCTGGACTGGAGAAATTCGATATCGAGATGAGCCTTCCTCTGGGGAAAGGCACATGTGCCATCACTAGAACTGGGCAGAGGAGGGCTCACGGGGTGCTCTCTGGAATCTCCTATCTCATTCGGACTGAGAAAGTTGGTCTGTGACCCAAAGAATAACCCCTCTTATTCTCCAGGTTCTTTGTTTCCCTACTCCTACCCACTTAGCGACACCAGGCACTGTGCTAAGTCGTTTATGTGAATTGTCCTATTTATGGCATCACATATCAATTTTATATGGGAGGAAATGGTAGAGTGACCGGCCAAAGTCACATAGCCAGGACGTGAACCCAGGCACAGGGGGCTGCGAAGTTTGTGTTTTTTACTCCTATGGTACCCCATGTTGCAGGAAATCAGTGCTGGCCTTAAGCTACAGCAGAGTCTTATCATTTAAGATGAGCTGTGTGGAGCCTGGGATCAATGATGAAAAAAACTCAACCTACTCCGACTCATTATGTCTATATTGTTTCTCATAAAAATTCAATTCCATTTCTCATTTTAAAACAAGCAAAACGTTTGCATAGAAAACAACACTTGTACTGAATGTCTGAGAAATCAGTATATCCATCAGCATGTCAGTCAATTGTGCTATCATTTCCCCAAAAAGGAGGGCAAGGAATAGGAGAGTGAGTTGGTGGAGGCAGCTATTAGAAGAGAAAAGAGCAAAATAAGGGCTGAGATCCCATTCCAACTAATCTGACCTTCTAGCATGTTTAGATCCAGAAAAGCTTCCTTTAAAAAAAAAAAAACATAAAATATCATTTTCAAATAAAAATTAAGACATTCAAGTGTTAAATCACTCTATCAGACAGCCCAAATCTGCATTGAAGATGTCTCCCTCGAGGATTGCCTGGCCAAGTTCTTGCCTCTTGAGAGAGAAAAATGAAATAAATGAAGGTCAAGTTGCAACTTTATTGAATAGGATGTAAAGGGAACAAAGCAGTGCCACGACAGATACAAGCTATTATATATCTTGTCATAACGTACAAAGTTGTGCAGGAGACAGTGTAAACTACAATGTAAACTGTAATCCATGCTTAGTGGCAATGCTCCAAAATGTGTTCATCAATTGCAATGAATGTACCACACTAATGAAGGATGTTGTTAATGTGGGAATGTGTGGGAGATGTGGGGAGCGGGGCATATGGGAAACCCCTATATTTTTTATGCAACATTTATGTAATCTAAGTATCCTTTAAAAAAAAAAAAGAATGAATCACTGCAAACTTCACACTTCGGGACAACGGATTTCTCTAACTCTGGACTCTCTGGAGGTTCAGTCATAAGAGCAAGAGGGATGGGGCAGGGGGCTGGGTCACATGGGTGCCCTAGTCCACTCTGATCCCAGGGTCTGTACCAATGCCAGCATTTACAGATTTACCTTCAGCGTCTCTTCTGAATGCACACCGCCCACAAGATATTTTTCCAAGAGCCATCCTTGCTGTTCTGTAAATGCTTTAGTCAATCAAGCCTGTTGACTTAGGACAGTCATGCATGCTTTTAAATATGTATATCAATATTTTAATTCAGATACCAAAAAAGCAAAAACCAACTGTAGAAGACAAGAACAGTAAATGAGACTTTAGTCTTTCATAGGTATGAAATTTCCTTGTGGCTGAAACAGGATCCCAGTTATATGCCCAGAAAGAGAAGGAAGAGGGAAAGAGGCAGACAGCAAATGTTCTCGGCATCTGACAACAAAGAAGGCAGTCTCTCTCTGTACTTACGGTAGCGGTTGGGGTGGCAGCCAGCACACAGTAGAGCACCAGGGGCGTGATGAAGCTTTCCTCCTCGGTCCCCGGGTAAGGCTTCATCAAGTCTCCGTCCTGACAGAAGAACCCTTGGATATGCACCTGAAAAGTGTCAGTGCATTCGAAGTAGTAGGCAAGCAGCACTGTCCCAGCCATGATGACAAGCTGAAAATACAGCATGGCCACATAGAGACATTAGCCGGGCTTCCAAGCAGTGCCCGCCTCCCAGAGCACACTCCCTCCATCGCCCCGGCGCTCTCCTGGTTTGGGTATTGCCGAGCGTGTGCGTGCCTGGCTCAGCGTGCTCTGGGCTCCGGGAGTTTGTCCTTGTCTGCCTGCCTGCCTGCCTCGTAACATCTGTTACACAAACCTCCCAGCAGATGATGGGCAGCTCCCATCAGAGAGGCAAAGCACAGCTAGGTTTGCAGAGACCCAGTTCCTGCTGCCACCCTCTCAGAGTAGGCAACCAGGCAATCCTTTCTTCCAGGACACAGGGTGAAGACCAAAGGACAGGGGCCCAAGAGTGGGCAAGATGCGGATGTGAGTTTCGTTTACAAGAAATTGCATAAAATATCACCGTCAGCCTTACCTTACTAAAAAATATTAAAAGTAGATGATTCATGAATGAATGAATGAATGAATGAATGAATAAATGAATGAAAAAGCTAATACCTAGAGGGGTTAAGAGAAGTTTTCAGGACCATGCCAGAATTTACTGGCAGGAATGGAAACATAGCACAGGTGTTCTATATCAGTCATAACTTTTATCCCCTTCCAAAACCGTTGTGCCTTTATTCCAAAATGTTTTTCACCAGAAAATCAAAGATTTTGCTGATGATATCTTATAATAGACAAATATACTTCATAAGGTTTTGACCTAGAAGGGACAGTTATTCTTTAATTTTGACTCAGAGCTGTTCTAGATACTCACCGAGGTTTTGATACAATCTTTCATTGGTTTGAGGGGTTGGGAGTGATCTGGAAATGTTCACATTATTTTTCTCATTCATATTTGGAAAACTAAAATGCCAAAATAAGATGGCGATAAAGGTAGACAGCAAGCAGGTCTTTGAAGTTATGAAATTACAGAAACTTAAGCTGAAATTGATCTTGGAGATCTTCCAGTCTCCCACCTTTAGTTCATAGATGAGAAAACCGAGGCTCCAACAGGGGAAATTGGATTAGCCAATGAGCAAACCGAGTACGTGCTTAGACTGAGCTTCAACAGAACAGAACTAAAAGGGAGAAAAATACTTTTAAATGTTGATTTGTTTAAAGGCACTGAAATAATCATCATGGGGAAAATATCAGGATTTGGTGGGTGGGTTATTTTTGTACATCTCTTTTGGCTTAAAATTGTTTTTCTTAGGACGTGCATATGTTGGGGGGGGGGAGTGAAGGGGAAACCACAATCTTTTCAGGACTTAGGAAGTCTAAAGCTGTTACTCTAGCCTTGGAATGACTAGCCTGAGTTAGTGTTAAAGCAAAGTCCAGAAACCTACATCTCCTAATTCCCAGGTGGAAAAAGACTTTATCGTGGCATCAAAACTGCATCCTATACATACAGGTGGAAGGTATAAGGGGAGGCAAAGTAGTGCAACACCGAGACAGAGAGGCACCATTTGGGATGCTTATCCATTGCTTTAGCGACAAATTGAAGGAGAGCTTCACTCCCTGCCCCATCCTGTCCCGCTCTCTGGAGCCAGCATAGCCTCTGCTTCTGGGATTTCGTCTCTGCAGTTCCTTCTTACCATAGTAGAAAGTACCATTTTCTTTAAGAGTCATTGGAGTTGAGTCTTTCCCTACCCTTCCATTTTCCATCTTTCACGACCTTTCCTCTCTGGCTCAGCAGCTTTTTTTTTTTTTTAATCTCCCCGATATAGTTGGGTCTCAAGTAAAATCTCTTAACTGTCTTTTAAGACATTTATCTTTTGGCTGCATCCTTCATCTTGATCTCCAAGTAGACACAAATTGTCCTCTCCATTCACCATCCCTTGGCCATGACTTGCCTATGACCCCACCAGGATTATGTTCTTATATTCTCTGGTATATTTTCTACCCCCTCTAAAGGGGTTGCAATTCCTGACCATCTGGTAATGTCTGGGCACTCCCACTTGTCTCTCTCTGCCTGATGTTATTTGTTGGTGCCATGTTCCAACCATCTCAGCTATTTCAAGAGTTTGCTTTATTTCTTTTCCTTAAAGTAGCAAAGAAAAAACTTGGATAAGTATGTTTCCTGTAAGACTGAGTGATAAGTGCCCCCAAGCTGCCCCTGCTAACGGATGCTCTAGCCTGTGCTACTTTATAAGTCAAGGCCACCAAGTGTCTATTTCTTTTTGCTCTTGGCTGGTCAACTGAATCCAGCTGGTGGGAAGGAACCCGGCCAGATGCCTTCAGACGGTTTTGGAAATGAGGTTAAATTGGGATCCCAATAGTGCTGAGGCGCTACCTCTGGGGGTCTCTCTGCCCCCTGCACAGGTCTGATCTGGGATTTTTGTGTCTCTCATCCCTGTGGTTGGAAACATACTGCCCTCTGTCTTGACTGATGTAGTGGAGGCACAAAGGCTTTATTAGCCCTTGGGAGATATCTACTTGGAGTAGGGGCGGGAGCTGTGGGCTCTAATGGGAAAAAAAAAGAAAATAAAAGGCATCTAGCTTCTTCTACTGAGGAAAAGTATTGTATTTTATTGAATGCCTTTGTGCTGCCATTCCTTACTCCCTTTTAAAAAAAAAGAGGTGAAAAATGAAGTAAACAAAGGCAAATATGTATGTATTTATCTCTGTGTGTAAAATGACTCAATAGAAAAACAAAGAACAGACACTTTTAGAACATAGAACTGTCTTAACATTGAATATATCAAAACCAACAACCATAACAGAAAAAGCCAAGATCACGTGCTGAAATTGGAAATGCCTAGAACAAATCTTGGATGGCTGCTGACTAATTTAAACCTGGACACAGAATTCAGAGAGAAATGAATGAATCAAGGAAACAATTTCAGGGACAGTAGCAAAGGACAGAGAACCTGGGAGACTCACAGGGTGGTTGGTAGAGGTTGGTGGGGCTTTGGCTGCCTTCAGAAAAGACCTGACACACCAGCAGGAATCCACCTGCCTTGGCTTTTCCCCAGAGCAATCAGGAATGCCCCCCTGCCATTGTCAAGCAATCCTCAAACTCCCTGGATGCACCCCAATGATGTTATTTAGAGATGCACAGAAGCTAAAAGTGGAGCAATTCACACCTTGATTTGCAGGTTTCCTTTCTATTTGGCCATATCTTAAAACATCGCATACTGATTCTGTTCCCACGAGCAGAGACAGCCACTTGGCTGCATGGATGCTGCTGCACAATTAGCCCTCAGGCTCCTCCCTTCCTCCTCTCTGTCCTGGGCCATGATTCATCCTCTCTGGATTTGTGTCACTGGTGCCAGCTGGCACCTTTGCCTTCTCTGTTGCCCTCCCAGCCCCACTGAGGGATGCAGGGAGGGAGGCCATCATGTTGATGTCACATGAGCAGATGGTGAGGCTGTGCTGGAGTGGTGGGAGGGTTGGACATGTCAGTGTGAAAGGGGCAATTATGGCTGCAGGAGGAAAACAAGGAATAAGGAAATACCAGGCGCTTCCCTCTGCGGTTGCATACCAAGAATGGCAATGCAATATATGGAAGGAAAGGCATTAAGTCTTCCTACTCTTCCAAAAGCTTCAGTGCTACTACTCCAGGCAGACCAGGCAATCATCTCTGTATTGAACACCCTGTGCTTTGGTAATGGAGAGATGAAGCCTGATGCTTGAAGGGAGACCAAGTTAGCAAATCCCAGCAAGCAGTGCTCCACACCTAGTGAAAACCACATAGGTCTACCTCTCAGCCTGGGGCTACCTACAGCCTACACAATCCTACCTGGCTACTCCTCAAAGGGCAAATGCAAAAAAAAAAAAAAAAAAAGAAAGAAAGAAAAAGAAAAGAGCAAATGCAGATATCACATCCTTGATCCTTGATCTTCCTTGATTTTTTGGTCAGATATGCCCAGACCAGTCTTTATTTAGTATTTCCTTCCTCCAGCACCACGTTAGTTGTTGATTGGTGGATAATATGGAAAAATGTAGAGCAAATGAAATATTATTCAGTAAATTAACAACACACTGAGAAAGGGCTAATTTTTGGGTCTAAGTTAAGCTAAATTGGACCACAAAGTGTTCTCTTTGACCTTCTGCTGTTAGGGTTTTGTTTTTTTTTTTAAATTCAATGACACGGATGAATACATAGAAGGGATGTTAAATGTATAGTGACACAAAACTGGCAGGCATAGCTAACATCAAAGAAAGCAGAAAAAAATTCAAAATGATTCTGACATCTGAGGACATTCCGTGGGGATAAATGTAAAGTCTTACAGCAAGACTCTGATATTCAGTACAGCAGGGGTTAGTGTAGTGGAAGGATAGAACTCTGGACTAATTGGATCACGGCTGCTGCCCCTCCCCAGAGCTGCCTCGGAACACAGAGCTGGAAAGGGCAGAGCTTGATTCATGTCAAATGTGCAAGTAAGCGAGAGAGGGGTGAGAAAACGAGTCAAGAGAAGTCTGTAAAAGAAGGTGCTGGGTGACGTTGACATATGTCTTATTTACTTACTTATTGGAGGAAGGTAAGGGAGAGAGAGGAGGGAGAAGCAATCCATCAAGGATCCTCATGGTCCCCACCTCTCCAATCCTACTATTTCCTTTGCAAAAACAGACTAAGCTGATTTGGATGCTGACCTGAGCTTTCTCAGAAGAAGCATTAGAAGTCAGAAAACTACTACTAAACACCACCTCTGTGCCAGCTCCCTCAGCTAACGGGTAGAAACATAAAGATGAAGGCCTTCTTAGTTTTTCAAGGAGATGAACCTGTAGCCAAATTATCAGCTATATAACAGAACTGGATATTTTTTATAATTAGATGGATGGATGGATGGATGGAAGGAAGGAAAGTCAAAAGCATGGAAAGATGGATGGATGAATCTGACGATGGCATTGAGAAGAGACTATTTGAGAGTCACGTGAGGGGAGACAGGGAAGAGTTTGCAATGGAAGGTAGCAGCGTTTGGAATTTAAAGACCCATTGGCAGTACAAAATGTACTATTTACTGCCTGTGCGACTTCAGGCAAATTTACGAAATCTCTCTGAATCTCAGTTTCCTCGTATATGAAATGGAAGTTATAATATTTACCACACTGAATTGTGAGGATTGAAATACTTAAAACAGCCTTACGGTGGCCTATATTGCCCATGGCTTATAGTACTTGCTGATGAAGGGGACTTCCTTGCCCTTCGCAGCCTCCCCACAACAGAATAAGTAGCAGAACCTTTCTGGAAAACTTCATATAAAAGGAGTTGTGTAAAATTAATGGACCAATCAGAAACTCCACCACATTTAAAGCTTTACCAGATGCAAGGGTCTCTGTCCTTGTGGGAGCAGGGTCGGCTGACAAGCCCTGGTCTTCTTGGCAAGCTAGGATGACACTGGGAAGCTGATAAAGACGCAAACCGTGTCCATCTCCTCCCGGGTGCTCACCAAAGGGAAGTGGCCATTTCTAAGGGCAGCTGAACGTGTCCTTGGTCACGACACTCAACATGGCGCCATCACACCTACCTCCAGTAGCTAAGCAAGGAGGGCCAAAAACAGAGAGGACCATAGTTTGGAGATGAGGGCCTGTTTGTCTTTGCCCTGCCCCTCATTGGCTCTGTGACCCTGGACACGTAGCTTCAGCTTCTCTGATGCTCTGCCCAAATGGGAGGGAATACCCTAATAGGTTTGAGAGAACATACGGGAAATGGAATTAAATGAGAAGACTCTGAGAAACCTTTTGTAGAAGGTAAAGCACCATACAAATCTGTATAATAAACAAGTTAAGCCAGACCAAGACAAGGGATGTGTAGCCAAGAATGGGCTTAGTAGGTATAAATGCTTGTGCTACTGGGATTTCCTTTAGTTTGGGAACTTACTTAGGCCTACACCTTCATTCTCCTTCATGCCCAAGGATGGTGATGTTACGCCGAAGAGAGGTGAACCCAAGATCAGTCCCCACTCCTCCTCCTCTTCATTTTATTGTGCTATGTAGGATTCTGAGATGGTCTCTAAATTCCTATACCCTGATGTACATGCGCTTGTATAATCCCATCTCCGGGAATCTGTAAATATGATTGGACAGTCGCTCCACTAATGGAACTTTGCAGATGTAAATAGGGTTCCTACTCAGTTGCCTTTGAGTTAATAAAAAGGGAGATTACCCTGGGTGGGCCTGACCTAGACAGGCGAGCCATTTTAACGACAGCTGAGAGTCAAAGCAGCACAGACACTCTCCTGGTGACCTTGAAGATGCCAAATGCCATATTTCGGGGAGGACCACATGGCCAGGAATGATGGGAAGTCTCTAGAAGCTGAGACTCTCCGTCTAGGCTTCTTGGGTTTCACATGGTTCACTTTTCTTCTTATTAAAAAAATTCCTTTTCGGCTCCAGATAGTGTTATTGATTTCATTCCATTAATCCAAAGAGCCAAGGCTAGAACAACCTACCTTGTCCTTGAAGGAGACAGTTCGGGCTCTGGGCTGGGAACTCTGCCCCAAATCCACAAGTTCTCTTGGTTCTGCTCTGCCAGGGCCTGACTTCCCTGTGGGGTGGGAACCCTGGCTAAGCTGCAGGGATAACAAGGAGGCCGTTTGAATGCCAGTCTTTAGACACTAACCCCAAGGCAGCACTACCTTCTCGGGGATGGGGAGGGGAGGGTATGGGTGTAAGAACATCCACTCAGACCAAAATCTCTAAAGAAATTCTCTGGAAATAGGGTTGCCCAAGCCTCCAGAATAGTTATCCCTATTCAAAGGAATTAAAACTTGTATCATTCCTGACAATTAAGACATGTACAAAAGGGTATCAAGTGCCTACCTATATCCAAAGGGGTTTGAGTGAGAATGGGGCTGGAGGAGAGTCATAATCTGTGAAGGTGAAGCCTTCCCAATTTTTCAAGACCCAGCTGGAGAAACTCCACTTAGGCTATTATGTGAAAAGAAAACATAGTTTTCTTGCCATCCTTAAAATTCCCTTCATTAATAATCAAAAGAGGTTTCAGTAAAAGAGACAGGGACTTAATCAGCAGGCACAGCCAATGTGTGAGCAAAACCTGACGTCACCAGTGAGTGCAGTTGCCCAGTAGTTTTGAATCATCCTCCCTGCAGCCTTCGCTTGCTAACGGAGCACTGGACTGGCTTTGGGGAGAGTGGTTTGACTGGCTGCCTAAAGAATGGCTTTCTAGCCTCCCCCTTGTCCTAACAAATCTTTTTGAGTCTTGTGCCTAAACTGAAGGAAGGAGAGATCTTGATTCTTACTTTCTCTGTCCTGTTTATGATACAGTAATATCTACATCAGAATTCTAAGATAGTGTTACAGATTGAACTGTATCCCTCAAAAAGACAGTTCAAGTCCCACGAATGTGACCCTATTTGGAAATAGCATCTTTGCAGATGTGATTAGTTAAGATGAGGTCATGCAGGCGTGGGGTGGGCCCTGATCCAATATGACTGGTTTCCATATAAGAAGGGGAGAATTGGACAAAAGAGAGAAGAGAGCCATGTGACGGAGGCAGAGATTGAGTCGTGCCATGGATTGCCAGCAAGCTGCCGCCCAAACCCTACAGACGTGCGGGACACATGGCCCTGCTGACACCCTGATTCACACTTCAAGCCTCTAGGTCTGTGAGATAGGAACTTTCTGTTGCTGTGGTACTTTGTTGTGCAGCCCTAGGGAACTAACTTCCTTAAAGATTTAAACACCCTAATCCACTTAATCTCAGGAAAATATAGAATGGGACTTCAGCCCCCTCCCCACCCCCCAAAATTTTTTTTCCTTGTCCTTATGGATTGGCTGCCATGTGTTTATGCTACATGGGGCTTCATGGTATATTTGATCCTGTATTTCTCTTTGTTTGGGACAGGGGCATGTAATGTGTTTTCTATCACTAGGAGTATTCTATCATGGGACACTTGGTATAGATGCCATAAAGAAGAACTCAGAAGTGGACAGATATTGGCTCAGGTAACAACTAAAGTTCCTGAAACTGCTCCCCAAATCCTCTTTGCCCATCTCCACAGTGTGAGGTCACAGTTTGTTCTTGTGCTCGTATAGCTCCTGGAAAGACCTAATATGATCCCTCAGCCCTTATGCCATCACTAGCTTGCCTGTGTCTTCTTCCATCAAGCCCTGGGACCCTCTGAAAAAGGATCATTCAAATTTGTAAATTCGGCGCTTCACACAGGTACATGAAAGGTGTTGGATAAACATCCACTGGATGAATGGATGAGATTCTAGAATTGCATTTACTCAGAGCAACTCTGCATCTTTCCAGGAACATACCACTTGAAACTTTTGGGGATGTCTTATTATTACACTGGTGAAAACTAAAGTTTTTAATATAAGCAGGCATTTTCTAAACAGTATGAAAGATGTTAATAGGTGTTCTGAAGAGAGTTGGGGGAGAGGGAGAGAGAGCAAGCTCAAGCGAGCAGACAAACTGGAGAAAGAAAGGATTAAAGAAGGGAGCAGGGATGAGAAGGAGAGATGGATATCTGTGGTCAAAAACCTGGGGGGAAACTCTAGGTTAAACTTAATTTGTAAGTGTTTTGTTTCTGGAAGATTCTCAGGGCACAGTGGTATTGTGGAATTCCCCAAGTGCATTTAGTGTAGAGTCTTTTAAACTTTTTGAACATGGAACCACCCCTTTCCCTTTCTTCCCATGATGCACTTCTCACCAACTTACAGAATTTTCATGGAACTCAGTTAGGGAAATGCAGACATAGCTCCTTATTGGGAAGAAGAGGAGCCAGAGAAAGGGGAGAAAAAGAAAGAATGAAAATATGAACGCTTAGATATGTGTGTGGGTGTTGGTAAAAGCCTGCAGACAAGGATCAGATAGAGGCAAAGGCTTATGATGCTAAAATCTCCATCTTGTACTGTCAGCTCTTGGTCATAGAGCCAGAACACTTCATCATGGTTTCAAAAGGGGAACATTTTGCTTGTACTTCTTTGAGGAGCTCAGGTACAGGTGCTATCCCCACTTCAGGAACAGGGACCCCAAGTTGGTTCTTTTACGCTATTGGCCATTCGTCAGGCTGATCTAGGAGAGGGTGCAGCAACGACATATTTGACACTGAGCATCAATTACGGGATATCTATGGGCGCAACTATCTTTTCCCTTTCGGCTAGCTGGGTGGCTTGGTGAACAGTCCTGGTGAAGCCACCAGCATTGCAGAAGTACTTTGTTCCTGTTGACCCCTCAATATGGCTTGGAGCTCCTGTACCCCTCGAGAATTCTTCTTCATCCCAGACTGCCCAGCTCAGCACCATGGTCACCAACATCTACATCTCTAAAAGGCTCGGGAATATTTCTCCAATGTTTATCTGGGTGTGGTTTAATGGGATTGTACCATTCAATGAAAGGGTAAGCAAGCAAGCACTTAACCTTTTAAAAATTAAACTCCAAGCTTCTATAAATTATAATGTAAAACCTGTGTATCCAGTTTTGAACCTGGCATATCTATATGCAAGAATATTTTCAGGAGAGAAGACACTGATTTTGGACACAATTTAAAGATTCTTGGGGCAGGGGTGAGTGCTATAGGGAGCTTTCTAAGGAAGCACAGGGAGGAGCTGGGGAGGAAACTGAGGCATGGGGCAGGGGATGTGTTTGAGCAGATGAGTGGTGTAGCAATGGAACACAGAACTGTAAACCATACAGTTACAGGATAATCTCAACATGTCTTATCTTTGGACAACTTTCTCAAAGCAAACCAGACAAAAATCCCAAGTTGTTAGGATGCTTTGTGCAATTCTGAAGAGTTATTAATTTACCCTTCCATTTATTGCAGTTGAAAATTGTGAAGTCACAAAAAATGCCATGTTGTTCTCTGAAGGGCGTTCAAACCTTTCCTCTAATCATTAACACAATTACAATGTTGGGAAGACTTTTTCACTGTTTAAAGATACATCTAAACATTAGAAAATGTAGCACTAATAGGCACATTCCATATTGTATTGCAATTATTTAATTGCATGTCTTTCTCTCATCACTTAATTGCAATCTCCTCAGGAAATCATCTTTGAATCCTAAGCACGAAGCATCACACCAGGTGGGAATAAACACATTTGGGGTGGGAGGCATTTCTTAAATGAGACCCAAAAAAGCAAAAGATATGAAGTGAAAAAGTAGAAAGATTTGATTATATCCAAATTCAAGACATTCTGTTCAGTAAAATTAAAAAAAAAACAAGCTAACAACAACCCTTCAACAAAGTTAACAGAAGGATGACAGAATGGGACAAGGTATTTGAAATATTCAATAACATCTAGTACATATGAGGCATTTCTATAAGCCAACAGGGAAAGCTGGGAAAGCCAATAGAACCACGGGCAAAAGTTGTGAGTAGGGATTACAAAAGGGGAAATCCAGTGGTGTGCCAGAGCTGGCTTATGTTACCTTGTAAGAACCAAGTGCTGAATTTTCAGGAGTTTTGTGACCTGCTTGCTGAACAGACGGTAGCTTGAAATTGACCATGATGCAGTATTTATACCATGGAAACCGGCAAATCAGACTCCCCTCTCCCAGCTCCAGAGAGCCAGAGGTTAAACATTTGCCAGCCCAATTCTAGGGAAACCCAAATGACTAACGTTCATATACATGGACTCATTAATAATCAGGTAAATGCAAATCAAAATAATAGTGATGTTTTTATGTCTATCAAATTGGGAAATTTTTGAGAGTTGGGTAATAAATAGTAAGTGTTGACGAGGACATAGGAAAATGGAAACATTATGCCAGGAGAGTTTAAACTGGTGGAGAGCAATGTGGCCATGCCTGGAGGAAGGAAGTATGCATGTGCACTGTGACCCAGAAGTCTCACATATGGGTCTGTACCCCTGAGAATGTCCTGCACGGACCTCGGCAAGGAAATACATAAGGATGACAATGCAGTGTTGCTGTTGGTTAAAAAAAAAAAAAAAAGGTGGGGCAATAAAGCAGCAGCAACCTAGGGAAATGAAAGAGTAAAATGAAGGGCTCCATCTGCTGGACTGTTATACAATATTAGAAGTAATGAATAAGATTTACATAAAATCATACTACATACTTAGGTGGCTATTGTTCTACACCTTTTTCTAAATGCTTAGCACATATTAACTCATTCAATCCTCACAACTCTGTGGTGAAGTAGGTTACAGTAATAATTCCATCAAATTATCATTAATTCTTTGTTACAGATAAGGAACGTGAGGATCAGAGAGTTAGGTGGTTAGTCTAAGGTCACACAGCACAGAAGTGGAAGAGCCAGCATTTGAACTAAATACTTAGGTGGCTATTGTTCTACACCTTTTTCTAAATGCTTAACACATATTAACTCATTCAATCCTCACAACTCTGTGGTGAAGTAGGTTACAGTAATAATTCCATCAAATTATCATTAATTCTTTTTTTTTTTTTTTTGCTTTTTTTTTATTATTATGGGTAAAAATCAAAATTCTCACAATACATACAAACATTTGCATAATGATATATAAATATATGTGCATATATGTGTATTTGCTTACAAAAATGTTATTTATATATATATATATACATATATTTTAAGAGGTGCTTAGATTACCTAAAATATTACACGGAACCCACTGGGATTTCCGTGTGAACTGTGATCATTAATTCTTTGTTACAGATAAGGAACGTGAGGATCAGAGAGTTAAGTCGTTAGCCTAAGGTCACACAGCACAGAAGTGGAAGAGCCAGCATTTGAACCCAGGCATTCTGACCCTGATTCTTCACTTTTCATCACTATGCTCTGCTGCCTAATGCTTAAAAGCACTGAGTGAAAAGCAGGAAAGAAACAGAGAAAGAAAGATCTGTGCTACAATGCAAAGTACCTAAACTAACAACACATATGAAAATCATGATATACTTTCCAGGATATGCACACATTTAAGAACATATAATAAATATATCAGAATCAGGATAGGCGGCAGGGAAGACAAATAATCAAATGGCTGTGCCACGTACTAGAGAGTATGATTAATTCAACTTGGTAGACCCCAAGACCAAATCCAAGTAAGAGCAAACAAATGGCTATTTAGCATCCAGTAGACTTAGGGGATGTCTGGGCTGAACAGAATACTGCATTTGATAATTATCCCAAAGTATCATCCTTCTCAATGCGTGTATATTAGTCAGCCAAAAGGGTGCCTATGCAAAGTACTAGAAATCTACTGGCTTTTATAAAGAGTATTTATTTGCGGTAAAAGCTTACAGTTACAAGGCCATAAAGAGTCCAGCTCAAGGTTGCTTTCTCACCAGTCAGTTGCCACGTGTTGAAGCAAGATGGTCTCTAATCTCTGCCTGAACTCTCCCTTCCCTCTGGGCTTCCAGTGCTTTCTCTCTCCAAGTCAGGGCTTGTCTCTCAGGACTTCCTATATCAGGCTTGGCTCTCTTCCCAAGGTCAGCTGTAAGCTGTTAGACAAATGGTCCATCTCTTCCCGGGGCTCTAACTATTTGAGCCTTCAAAATGACAAAGTTCTCTCCACTTTCCATGTGCCTTCTTGAGTGAGTGTCTACTTATACCAAGGGGGCAGGGACTCAACCTGAGTCATGCCTTACTGATGTGGTCAAATCAAAGCCCTAATCTTAACAGGTAATTTAATCAAGGGTCCCTGAGCTAAATCCAATATTATCAAAGGGTATCATACCCAGAATAGATTAGTTTACGAACATAATCTTTCTCTTTTGGGGATTCAAAAAAATTATCTCAAATTGTCACAGCATGGTTGTAATAAATATGACTTGAAAGAGAAAGAGAATGAAAGGAAAGTATGGGTCATGCTGCATGTTAATGCAGTCAATCTTTTATAAAATGAAAATAGCTCAAGACGCCTGATTGCTGTGACTCTTGTACAATAATCCACAACATGAAATGGACAGGAGTTTCTCCATTTATTAATTTGTAAATCAAGGCAATTATTTTACTCTAAAAAGTAAAGGGGCATTTTCATGGACCAACCATCTGATGGTTTTAAAAGGATATCAGGGATATAATAGGTTGTTATTTAAATATTAAAATCACACTGTCAACTCTTAAAAAATATTGAAAGTTCCTCTTTGTTATTTATAATAGAGTCCTCTTCTCATCATAAGCTTTTAAATTATGGATATATTTAAGAATAAAAGACACTCAGAAATGATTGTATTACTCCAAATTATAATGAAAACATAAAATTAGCACAGAATTTTCTGTATGCAATGTGGAACAAATGTTAAAAATTCCAATGGAAAAATCAGGAAACAAGGACGAGCTTCCTATGTTTGCTTTAAAACAATTTCAAAAAGAAGTACTTAAAATATCATTTTAATTTCCCTACCAGAAAGGAATATGATTTTTCTTTCTCTGTAGGCACTGCTACAAGTTACTTGGGAATTAGGCAAATGAGGAGAAAAGGAAAAAAACATTCTCTCCAAATTAGCCAGTGTGTTTTTTCTTTTCTAATTGAAACAGGTAAATCTCAACAGTGCAAAAGATTTACATGTTCTTATTTTCCTTATTTTACTGAATAAGATTTTTCCTTAGAGTTATTGAGTAGGTTGCCTCTAAGATATGGTCTTTCCCAAATGGACTAAAAAGGTTCTTAACCTGTTTTGTTCCATGGACCCCTTTGCTA
Source organism: Tolypeutes matacus (assembly GCA_026826555.1). Lineage (NCBI taxonomy): Eukaryota > Metazoa > Chordata > Mammalia > Cingulata > Chlamyphoridae > Tolypeutes > Tolypeutes matacus. Next base: position 5,455,401 of record JAKSZT010054401.1, on the reverse strand, counting down.
GCCAGGTGAAAACCACCGACTCTAACTAAGTCCACACTGGACTGTGTATTATTTAATTAATATACCACACCCGCACCAACACGTCCCCAAAAGAATAATATTTTTTTGAATTTCAATTCAAACTCATGGACCCCTTGTTAAGAACCCTGGACTAGCTCCTGCATGAATGAGCACAGACCCCAAGCTCTTTCAAACTCAGATCACAGGTATTCAGCCCACACCTGCCTCGCTCTGACTGTATCTAAGTAAAGCCAACAATCCTAGTGAAAGCAATCGGCAGGACATCCAGGTCATGGGTTCTTAACCTGGTTTTGTTCCATGGACCCTTTACCAGTCAGCTGAAAACCACAGACTCCTCAGAATGTAGTGGCAGATAGTTTTATGACACTCAACATAAAATGTCAGAGAAAATAAAGATAATAAGTAGATCTTTTTTTTCGATTAAGCTCATGGACCTCTGGAAATCTTTCCATGGACTCCCTGATCCACGTTCATCCAGCTCCCCAGGTGCTTTGCATTGTGGGAAGACATTTTTGTCTTCCTCCACCAGTCCTGTCCAATGGAACATTTTGCATTGGTAGAAATGTCCTATATGTGTGCTTCAATATATGTGATTTTTGGACACTTGAAATATGGTTAATATCACTGAGGAATGGAGTTTTAAATGGTACATAATTTTAATTTGTTTAAATTTAAATATTTAATTTGCATTTAAATTTTATTTTAATGTATTGAAATGTAAATCTAAATTTAAATGCAGCAAATGGCTACATATTGAACAGTGCCTTACATTCATTCCCAGGGTCGTACCATGAATTCGGCATAAATCTGAATATTTCTTTTTAGTTCCAAAATATTCTAATATATAAGGGAATAGATGGGGAAATTCACCATCAGAATTTTACTTCTAGAGATTAATCATTGTTGATTTTTGGCATGTATTTATTCTTCCAGACATTTTTTTCCCTCCAGGGCATAATAGCAACATGCACAAGCAGAGGTAGATTTAAACATCTATAAAACAGGATCACCCTGCCCATGATGTTCCACAGCTTGCTTCTCTTTTAACAACACGTTGTGACCATCTTTCCATGTTAGCACATTGAGGTCCTCATAGTCACATGAGCCAATATGTCCCCTTCTCTGCTAAGCCAGTCTCCTTCTGTCACTTACACCCCAGGAGTCCTGACCGACACAGGTGGGACCAAGGAGCAGCTCTACTGTTAGGGTGAGCTTGTTGGGGGCACCAAGGGGCCTATCTTAGGATAAAGGCAGAGAAACAGGCAGGAAACTCAGAGGAGGAGAGCTTTATGTGCCAGGCTGAGGAAATCACATTTTTTTATGTACTCAAAAGAAAACTACTGAGCGATTGTGGGCAGGAAAGTGGCATGACCAGACCTATCACCGAAGACGGTGACCCAGGCAAAGAAATCAGATGTGTACAAAGGTTTGTTTACAGGTCACCCACAGCTATTCCAAGCACCTCTAACACTGCCAAACGATCATATTTCCAGAGCAAGCACACAAAATCCTCTTTAAGCTCTTTCAACCAAAGAGTAGAAGTAAGATAGTGAGTTTTGTAACCATTTAGTTTTCAGTGGTTCGCAGGTAGGGATTAAATACTTCCTTCGTTCAGCTTTTATTGAGCACCTACTATGCACCAGGCATTAGGGAAATAGCAGGACACAATACAAAGTCTCTGCCCACTTGGGGAGATTGTAGAAGGAGCAGATTTGGGGGCTGGGAGAAATACGAAGTTTAATTTGACATTTAAGTTCTGAGATGCCTATTAGACACCCAAATGAGATGTCAAAGAGGTGGTTGGGTAGGAATTAGAGAAAGGTCTGGGTTGGAGCCTTTGGGAGGTGTCAGTCTGTGATCACCTAGAGGTGGGAGGAAGCATCAGAGGAGGTGGAAGAGGGTGGTGCCGGGATTAGAGATGGAGGGGAAGTAAGAGTAACAGTCCCCCAAGACAGCGGGGCGTATGGTCTGGCAGGTGAGGAGAAGGGAATTGTGAACGTAATTAACAGCACTGAAGTATAGATTTGGATGTAGTTAAAAGGGGAAATTTTAGGTTGTATAGATGTTACTAGAATAAAAATGAAAATAAAACAACATAGGACTGTACAACACAACAGGGAACCCTAACATAAACCATGCACTATAGTTGATAGTACAATTATAATAATATTCTTTCATCAATTGCAACAAAAGTACCATACTAATGCAAGGTGCTAATAATGGGGGGGTGCAGGGAATATATAGGTGTTAATAATGGGGGGGGGGTTAATATGGGAAATCTGTACTTTCTGCATAATTTTTCTGTAAACATTACTTTTTCTAATTTATAAAAAAGTAACCGAATTTATGTAAAAATAAAATTATAGATCATTTTTCTAATTAGAAAAACAAACCGAAACCAAACCTCTTCTTGTTCTTTGGGATTGCTGGAGGAGCCCAGAGCAGGAGGGGCCAGCTGCCCATTTCCCCAAGCGCCCCTGTGTCAGATATCTTGTGACTCAGAAATGCTTGTGCCATTTTATAACAAGCATCTATGAACTATCAGAGAAGGTTGCAAATGTTCGAACAACATCTTCACTGATTCAAAATGGGGCTGATTTGAGCCCATCTCCTGGCCCATCCAGGCTTCCTTTTCTCCTGCATTTTCAAAGAAATAGGAAAACAAAGTGGTTCAGAGTCAACAGGACTAGCGATGACAAACAAAAGCATGCCACATGAACCACCTTCCTCCAACCACAATGAGGACAGACAGGGCCAGTAGTTCTTGGGACTTGTTCCTTTTGAACCCAGTGGGTCTTTCAATCAGTTTCTACATGTTGCTGCAAACAGTCATTGCCAACTGATTAGAACTGGGCGCCCCTGATACCATGAGTGGTACCACAATTTCAGATGTAGGAAGTGGGTCCTGAGATGGCATAAAATACCCCAGGGCTTTTAGTACTTACCCGAATGACCCTTGTCCTCCTTCAAGCACTCTGAATCCCTCAGACAAGAAAACTCTGAGACCAGAGAACGTGCTCTCCAGAGGAGAGGCACAGCAGAAGAAATGAAGCATGGGCTGTTACCAGAACTTTTCTCATGAATGGTTTATGTTCATTTTGGAGGAAGCTAGAAAGATGGCTACTTCTTGCTCTGGGTAAGGCCGTAAATCCCTCTCAGCTGGTAGTGTTGGCAGATCATGGAGCTTGGCATGGAAATTTGTGCAAGCACAGTGGTTCTCCTAAATTCAGAGCATTGACTGGAGTGGAGCAGAGATTATTTTCTCTTGAATCTTAGGTTAAATTGTCCCTAAATGCATTTCACTAAGGGTATGTCATTATACCTCCCTAATAACCCTGAGATCACTTCTCAATCTGAGACTTGGCCTGGGAGAGATGTGAAAAAGTAGCTCAAAGTCTGATATCATTTCAAACGGTTTCATTTAGGAAAGTAGACACCGAACAGATCTTACTGTTACATCTCTGTAAATTGAAACAGGATAAGAATAGGCATTAAGATGCTTAGAGATTTGAATTAGAGGAAAAATTATTCCAATACACATAATAGGGGGAAGGCTCTCTGAGCTCTTAATCTCCTGATTCTTATGAGAAACTGTCACTCTGTGGATGTGTCCACGCTTGACTGGAGGTTGTGCAGAGTAACCTAAGCCTCCTTTTCTCCTCTTGGATTGATTTTTGTTCCTTTTGGAGATGATTGTTCCACTTAAAAACTTTCTGAACATGGCACAATGTGTAATCTGTATCATCTGACACTCAGAATACTCTGCCATTATCCTGGGATGCTTATGACTGGTCATGGCTTTTCAATGGAAATGTATTTGATGAAATGTGAAACTACTTTAGAAGACATACTGAGAGCATTTGACTTAGGCCAAGCACGTGGAACTAAAAAGATCCAGGAAGCTATATTCCTAAGTAGTTAATAAGTTTCATCACAGGGTACATTTTCATTTTTGACTGCCATTTCTACCTTTGACTTCTTCAAACGGCCACCAGAGGGACAGGAATCCAATATGTGAACGATCATTTCAGTGGTGTCTTTATATTTTTCCAGACATTATCTCAGAAATGTTATTGAGCAAGCAGTCAGGGTGCTGGTCCAAGCGCCATCAACTGACATTTTAGAACCAGCATCATCAACTTCCTCCAGGCTCTCAAAGTAGAGTCTGAAAACTGTCCATATTGCCATATGCACTAACCCCAAGCTCAGTTCACCTCTTTCCTATGCACAGGATACTTTATTTTCTACGAAGAAGGATAGAAGTCTATTTCCTGGGCATCAGGAAAAATAATGTTTGTTGCTGGATATATTTAAGAGGAGATGATGGTCATCCAGAATGTCCAGAGGCAGAGAAGAGTTAGGAGACAGAAAAGGAATAATCAGGTCACTTTCATTCCTACAGATATGCCAAGGAACACTGGGAGCCTGGAGGACACATTCTCCTAGCTGGGAGCCAGTGAAAACTCAAAGCACCAGCATAAGAGCCCCAGGGGTGGGGAAAATGGTGCAGCTATTACTCATTTGTGTCCTCAAAGCCTGGCATGTGGTAGGTACCTCACGAGTGCTTGTTCAGCAATGGAAGGAACTCCTGTGAGATCCAGGCACAAACAGCCAGTTGGGTACCAAAGCACAGACTGTCACACCTCCTGCCCATGTGCCCCCCAAGTACCTCAAGATAGCTGTTAATGAAAAGGAATGCTGTGCAAATTGCCACGTAATCAGTATTAATCCCATTTGAAGCTGAAACCACTTTTTCTCATAAATATCTCTCGACTCCCTTCCTCTCCCTAAGGTGGCGGTTACCGATGCCCTCTCAGTTGGGAACGGTGAAGGACCGGTAGATGTACATTTATATTACCATTTAGGTCGTGTGGACACCTGAGAGGGAGGCAGGGAGGGAGGTGGAGTTGCCTTGTGTTTTCTTCTCCTTCTCTGGAAGGCAGATGTCTGAATCCGGTTGTCTGAGGAGTTTGACTCCTTATGACTTCCCCATGGCTGCCTCGTGGCTTCCGGGAAGAGCCTTGTCAGTATAGCTAAAGCTTCTTTTGGCTCCTCTCAGCATGGCTACTCTGGTAAATTAGTGGCATCTAAGGCTCCATTCATCTCCCTTTCCTGCACCTATGCCTTTTACCTTGTGGTTCTTTTTGCTAAAGAGGAGGAGTCTACTTCCCACTCCTCGAATCTGGGCTGGTCTTCTCACTTACTTTGGCCAATGGAATGCATGCAGATGTGATTGCAAAGCAGAAGCTTAGAAAGCATTTGTGTGTTCCCTTCTATCTTGTACCTTTGCCTTTGCCAAGAGAACATGCCTGGCTTAGCCTGACAGAGGAAGGCGAGAGATACAAGGAGAGCCAGGTCACCCCAGGTGACAGCAAGCTACCTACATCTGTGTAAGCCCCAGCCAAAAGCCGGTCAACTCTCAGACCTGTGCGTGAGCCCAGCCATCACCAGGGAAACCGCCCAGTCCCCGAAACAGCCAACCCACAAACTCATGAGCTAAATGCAAGATCATTGTTATCAGCTACTGAGATTTGGGCTGGTTTCTTATGAGGCATTATTAGGTCAATAGATACCAAATTTAGCTACTTTTGCTGTTGAGGGACAGTCCAGTTCAGTGATCAAGGGACCCAGACTCTAGAAACAGAGAACTCAGGTTCAAATCCTGACTCTGCCACTTAATGACTGTGTAACCTGGGGAGAGTTCTATAAATTATACCTCAGCTTTCTCATCTATAAAATGGCAAATAATACTACCTACCAACAGAGGACTCATGTGAAGACTGAATAAGCTAATAATGTATGCAGAGCTTAGAACAGTTTCTGGCATTAAGTAAGCACTACAGATGTGCTATTATTGTTATTACATTGGTTTGCATTGGTGAAAGGGAGCCAGCTAGTCTGATCCGTATGTCCCACAGCCTGTCCCTGTGCTCCTAATTAGGGGCAGTTAGTGTTTTTTTCCCAAGGTTTTTTGTTTTTTTTCTTAAGGTAATGCCAATGCTTTGTCAAGGTGAGCAAGAGTTTTCCTAGGTTGGCTTCTGTGCCATCCCCCTTCTTCTGATTGCATCTTTCTGTACTCTTAATTCACACCTCCCTGTTAACTAATGAGGTTGAGCATCTTTTCATATATTCACTCACACTGCATTTCCCTTTATGAAATACCTCCTCATGTCTTTTTGCATTTTTCTATTTTAACTGACTTGAATTAGTTTTTAATAAATTCTGGACATTAATCTTTTATCAGATACAGAAGTGGCAACTAAATTTTCCCAGGTATGACTTATTTTCTTTGCTTTGTGGCATCTTTTGAGTAATACAACTTCTTGATTTCATATAGTCTTCAGTATGGTTTTCACTATATCAAAAGTACATTTTATTGTATATAAGTAAGGGAAATAGATCATCTTCAAATTATAGGGATTTGATATGTGCAAATAATCTTCTTTCCTAATCAATCAGATATCGGAAACAATCTAATGAACAATGACTTCATCAGTTACAATCTCTTTATGATGATTATCTTAAGCCACATTGGTAGTTGAGAGAGATAATTTTGTGAGCCTATTGTACTACAAACTTTCATTTTCCATTTGCCCCACAATTCAGATTCAATGTTTATCAAATTTGCATGTAATTTTGATCTTCTCATAAAATAAGGCATTGAACTATTTATAGATAATCCATCAGATCCATATGTTACAATCATCTTCAAAAATAATTAAACCAAAAGTAAATTGCCGAAGATTCATGCAATGCAGTTACTGGTTGGTGAAGTGGACGTACTAGGAAACAGCTGCTATGTGATCTAGGAGTTAAGTATATCTAAGAAGGGAAAGATTGAGTTTGGTCAGACATGAATCCTAGGCTTCATGAAAGCAGAATTCAAAAGATCCCAAGAATAAACATACATGGGTCCAAGGCTTGAGAACCCAAAAGGGAATATGGGTCTGGACAGTTAGGAAGTTCTCAAAAATGAAGTTCTTATTGTACAAATACAAGTAATATTAATGAGAAAGAAGAGGGGGAACCACTGAAACAAACTTTTTGACTGGATGGGGAGCTCTTTAATAAGGTCAAATTTGGCAAATGGATATATAAAGGATAAAAGGAAAGCATTACTACTGGTTGAATGTCACACTAACGGATGTTACAGGGCAAAACTTTAACAACTCTTAGAAGCAGCAGCATTAGTCATCTGGTTCAGGATGAGTCCACTAAGCCCAGGTCAGGGCATACTGACCTTATTTCATCCCTTGATGGGGTTACCAGATTGGCATATCAGGGAAATTGGTTATCTGTGCTATATTTAGACTTCATTTAGACATTTGGCAAAAGGTGTCCTTGAGAATGTGGTGAACAAGATACAAATGTGGACTGGATGGTAGGTATACTGATAACTGGATAAGTTCAGACTGAGTTTATCAGTGGTTCAATAGCAATATTAATGGAGAAATCCAAGTGTGTGCATTTCTCAGTCTGACACTGATCAGTTGGAAGTCTGCCTGCGCAAGTCTGTGAATGATGTTAACTTTGGAAAATAGGATATATATCGAGTGACTAAATCAGAATTCTGGGAGATCCCAACGGTCTGGAATGAAAGACAGAATTTAACATGAAAAAATTTCATAGCCATAAACAACAAAAGCCTTAACACTTGGATCTGAAAAAATCTATTTCTCAAATTCTGGGTGGTTGTGATGAGTGGGGGAAATAAGAAACCAATACCTGAATAAAATGAGAGTGAGGTGTAAGAGACTTTACTCTCAGCTCTTACCTAATTTGCCTTTCTGGGAAATCTTGCTCCATTCATTACTTTTCCTTCTTGCCTGAATCTTGACCCTCTCGATCTTTACTGCTTCTGAGCACATCTCAACCATTTTAAACAAACAACATAAAATGAAACAAACACAAAACAGAAAATGCAGCCCTCCCTTGATTTGTTACTAGTTTTAGTTACAATCCAATCTTTCTACTTTACTACACTGCGAAGCAACTCAGGAGTTAATTTTGCTCCCTCCACTCTTCTCACACGGGTCTCTTCAAAGTCACCAATGACCTCTGAATTGAACAATTCACTGAACACATTTCATTCCTAAGCTCATTTGATATCTATGCAGCATTTGACATACCTCATCATGCCGTTTATTCTTGAATTTTTCTCTTCCTTTGGCTTCCTTTGAGTTTTTCTCCTAGCTCGTGGCAGTTTCATCTCCAGTCTCTTTTGTCAACTCATCATGTGCAGACCTCGAATGGTGTTTTCCAGAGCTCTGCAATCAGCTCTGTAGTCTCTTCCCACTGGATGTGCTGGAGCATCTCATGCAATCCCACAATTTCACCTGTCCTTACATGTTGAAATCTTTCTGTCTTGCATAAACCCCCTTTGGGCCCTGCTTTCTACTGAACTTTTCCAATGACTCAATCATCACCTATACTTAGATCTATAACTTCAGTCCTGACTTCTCTGAGTTCCAGACCCTTATTTCTAAATCCATATTCAACATCTCCCCCAGGTGTTTTTAAGGCACCTTCTACTCAATATTTTCCAATCTGAATCATACTATCCCCTCCCTCTACCTCCCTCTGCCTCCTTTTGCAGTATTTCCTTCTCTGAAAATGGCACCACTGTCCATATGTTTATTCAAGCCAGAAAACCAAGAGTCATCCTTGACTCCTCCTCCTTTCTTTTCTCCAGTCCACATTTAGTCAGACTCCAAGCCTGACTGAGTCTGTCTCCTTGATATTACTGAATGTGGTGTCCTCCTCTCCATACCTTCTGCCCCTTATTCATACCTTCACCACTTTTTTCAAGCACGACCCCTTAGATTAGGTTCCTAACTAGATTACTAACTTCTGATCCTTCCATAGGAGGTGGTTTAGAGCCATGTACCCCAGAAAAACGTGTTCTTAAACTTAATCCATTCCTGCAGGTGTGAACTCATTGTAAGTAGGACCTTTGATGAAGTTACTTCAATTAATGTGTGACTCGACTCAATCAGGATGGATCGTAATCCTATTACTGGAGTCCTTTATAAGCAGAATGAAATTCAGATAGAGAAAAAGGCACAGGAAGGAAGAAGCTGAAGGTTAATGGAACCCGGAAGAGAAGGGAGAGGCCAGGAGCTGCCATCACGTGTATTGCTATGTGACAGAGGAGCCAAGGACCAAGGACAGCTGGCAGCCAGCCCACCCCAGAAGACCAGTCTAGGTGAAGAAAGCATTACCTTGATGATGCCTTGATTTGAACTTTTTCCTAGCCTCAAAACTGTGAGCTCATAAATTCTCATTTTTAAGTCAACCCATTGCTTGGTATTTTCTTAAGCAGCCGGGGAAACTAAAACATCATACATCATTCCCATTCCATTTGCTATATGCTGCTGAAGTGATTTTTCTAATTCTTGTCTATTGATCTCTTAACATTCAATAAACATTAATCAATTGCTCACTGTGCACCAGGAACTATACTAAGGATTGAGGCTACAAAGATAAACAGAATTTGGTCATTTTCATTGAAGCATTCACATTTTAGAGGTGAAAATTGCCATGAAGACAATTAGGACTGCAAATAAAAGAAGGGGATGAGCAAGTGTTTTAGTATGCCAAAGGCTGCCAAGGCAATACACAAGACATGGGTTGGCTTTTACAACGGGGATTTATTAATTTATTAGCTTACAGTTCTGAGGCTGAGAAAAATGTCCAAATGAAGGCACCAGGCAAAGCTTTCTCCCTAAAGACCGGCTGGTGGCGATGCTGGACTCCTGTCACATGGCAGGGCACAAAGACGGCATCTGCTGTCTCTTCCTTCTCCTCTGGGTCTTGTTGCTTTCACTTCTGGCTTCCTCTAGCTTTCTCTCTGCTCCTGTGGCTTTCTCTCTCCCAGTTTCTGTTGATTTCCATTTCTGGCTTCCAGGACCTTCTTTCTCAGCTTCTGGGGAGGTTTCTGCAGCTCCCTCTCCCCATATTCATCCCATTAGACAGGACTCCAGTAAGAGGATTAAGACCCACTGTGGGTCACACCCGACTGAAGTAATCTAATCAAAAGGCCCTTAACTGAGTTAATCTAATCAAAGGGTCCCACCTACAATAGGTTCACACCCACAAGAATATATTAATTTATTTTATTTATTTATTTTTTTTAAAGATTTATTTATTTACTTTATCCATTTTAAACCCACCCTTCCCCATTTGCTGTTTTGTGTCCATTTGCTGCGCAATTCTCCATGTTTGTTTCCTGCCACCTCTTCTCATCCTCCTCCTCCAGTCTTCACCAGGATTCGATCCTGGAGACCTCCGATGTAGGAGAGAGGTATTCTGCTGCCTGCGCCACCTCAGCCCCTGGCTTCTGGAGCTTTCGGAGCATCTCGTCTTGTCTCTCCCCTGTTACGTCATCATCCTGCTGCCTGGCTCCCGGGGCCCGACGGCTCAGCGGCACACAGAGCCTGGCAGCCCATGCGCCTTCTATATATATATATATTTTTTTTTATTTTACCGGGAGGTCCTGGGGATCGAACCCAGGTCCCTCCATATGGCAGACGGACGCCCAACCAGTTGAGCCACATCCGCCCCCATATTAATTTAAGAACATAATTTTTCCCACAAAAGCCTCAAACTACCACAGTGAGTTACACAAAGAGTACCAGGAGTCTTGATTTTCATCTGCCCTGCCTAAAGACAAGAGGGAGAACTCTCAATGGAAGGATAAGCAACTCACAAAGATCCACCTGGTCCTGTGAGACGCTTGCAAATTAACAAATCTCACTAATTCTTCAACCTTGTCAGAAGCCCTCATCAGACACCACTTGCTTAAGAATCTATGGGCTAAGTAGGGAGATCTAACAACAATTTCTAGATATTTATGAAGGAGCCCTGACATTCGATCTTCTTGGGAGCATTCAATCACACCATCACAGAAGCTGAATTTGTATCCTGCTTCCTTTACTATATTCAAGGCTGTTGATTTTTAAAATGGATTGTGGTAACCATGAAGTATGTGTGTGTGTGTGTGTGTGTGCGCGCACACATGTGTGTGTGAGAGAGAGAGAGACTAACTATTACTACGCCATTTGAAAATAGGAATTTTATGTCCTGTTGGAATTCTCTCTTAAGTTCTTGTCCCCTTGGTCTCGCATTTATTGAAATATGTGCCTCTTTTTTTCAACAGTTGACATTACTCTTCCTGGGGAAGAGAAGAATGCTAGTAGAAGGGCATAATCCCTGCATTCAAATATTTGCAGAGGTTGTTATAACAATAGTTGTTACAGCAGACATGGGGTAGAAATTGACCCAATAACTGGAAGCCAAACAGAAAATTTTACATGAACGTTTTGTCAGAATTGTTCAAAGATGCAATGAATTGCTTTGATAGGTGGTATCAAACAAAAGCAATGTCCTCTATTGCTAGTGGAATCTAAGCAGAGGCCTGAAAATTATTTGATGGAGAAGATATTAAAGGGGAATCAAGCAAAGCTGGAGCATTAGTCCTTAAAGTCTCTTTGTACACAAAATCATATGAAATACTGAAGAAATAGGAAGACAAATATGCTGGTATTTGGAGGGACTTTCCCCCTGAAATATAAATATAATGTAATAGGAATTACATTACCATAATCAGATGTTGGTTCTGGCTCCCATTTGGTCAAGTATAAAGCTCTGCTTATACCTTTAAAATTGTTTTTCTAATAAAGTCAGCCGAGCATGAAATAACTTGGTAGCTGCTTTAGTAAAGACCAATAGAGGAAATTACACTAATGAGAGGCTAATCAAGCAGGCTAAGAAGACCCTTTTTCAGGCGCATGCCTTTTTCAGGCGAGGCTGGGGAATACTGCTCCTGTTGTCACTGAGGTTTAGGTTCCCATTTTTTGAAGGAAAAGATTTGGGGAAATTTATCAGCAGGGGGCATTGGTGTTCCATCAGCAGGAGAGCTCAGCTCCTGGTGATTCTGAGCACTTTACAATGATCAACAAATCAAAGCACATAAGAAACTATTTTTTCTTAGAAGAATCTACATAGAAATGTCATCTGCTCTAAATGAAACTTTAGGAAAGGAAAGTACAGCCTATACATATTTGATTTTTCTAACATAAATGAAAGATGCTGGAGACCTTAATTTTTTTTGAGAGAGAGAGAGAGAGAGAAAAAAAAAACCAAATATCACAGGAGCTGCAGATTCAGCATTTTCGAGTCCTGGGGACTGAGAAGGGAGCGGAATTTACGTCATGGTGAACCAGCCCCACTAACCTTCACAGCTCCCATTTATCTGTGATGAGAGTGGAATGAAACAGGGCTCCCTGGTACAAACTCCCCTAATAGGACAAATACTGGTCTGTTTGTTTCTGTCTCCCCACCCACACAAGCAAAGTCACACAATAATGAAAGGAATGGGGGAAAAAAGGCAAATATACAGATTTCGAACACGTAGTATCTGAGATAAAGAGCTACATTTCTTTACCCTAGATCTAAAATACATGCCAGCCCTGCAATTTTTTCATTGATAGATAATTAAACACCAATAACAAAACAAATGCAAATTCTTCTACATCTACAATGGCATAGGTGCAAGATGACAAATAAAATAATTTATGAATTACATTTGTATTTATAAAAAAACTTGATACCCCATGTCCTAAAAACACTTTTAGTTTTACGCCTTGGAAGTTAGAATGATGGGACTTTATGGAATTCACGAGCATAAGGAAGAGCAAAATGGAAAGATGCATTTCTCTGATGCAATTCCATTTGCAGCATGAGAAGGCTGCCTAATTCCCATTCACCTTTAAGGCTCTTCTATGGTTTTACCTTCATTAAATCTATGAAGCCCCTTCTAAGAGGAGGCAGAATCAAAGCTAGGTGATCGTCCAGAAAATTTGCCTTGACCTCCAGTTGTCCTCTGAACTCCTGGAACAGGAGTTTCTGCTTGGGTTATATATTTTTCAGTGTATTAAAGCCCTTCCCAGTATTTCTCTTTTGTAGGGAACTTTTTTGTTTGTGTAAGAAAAATCCATTGCCACTTGGAGAAAAGGTAAAACTCAAAGGCACAGGTTGGTAGGAACCAAGGTAATGCAAGGAGGAGCTAGAATGCTTTGCATTATAATAAATGGGAATTTGGAAATGGAGACAGAGAAAAGGAGAAGAGGTGGGAAGCCATGAGATGGTTGTACGGTGTGAAAACTTTCCAGGTGACAGAAAGATTTTTAGAACTGAGGTGTCTAATATTAAATTTGAAATTATTTGCCATATTGCAATGTAAATGTTCTCCTTTCTCCTCATGCTTTCTACAAACAATTGCCTAGTGAGTGGGTGTGTGTATGCAATCGTGAGGAAAAAAACTGAGCTCCAAGTTGATGTTCCATAGAAAAGGATGAGAACTTGAATGACCAAGAAATAATGCACAAACTGAACTGAATACAAAGATTCAGGGGCATGAAGCTAGAGGCAACCATAAAAACATAAATCCTTCCCCCCACTTCACCACTCCTGAGAAGCCAAAGAAATCTTGAGCAGGGCTCTGGACTTCTACAAGTGTGGAATGGAGGGTAGAGTTGATATTCTATCAATTTTAAAGTATCAGGGAGCTACAACTGACTTGGAATTACATGGTGGTAGAGCCCAACAGTGGTTTCCAAACCTCATTGACACGGTAGTCATGTCTTCCCACACCTCCTGATGCCAAGGTGTTCTGGCCCATTTCTGAGTTACTGTCCTGAGAGTCTGGTCTCCACTCTCAGCCATGTCTGACTGTGCCGGAAGTGTCCAAGGCACATGGGGCCATCTCCACCAACATCAACCCTCCTGAAATGCTTATTTTCATTTTCTCAAAGCTTATCCTTCAAACCTTCTTCTTTTGACAATTAATTCATTTGCCCCAATTACAATGCAGTTTTAAATCATTCCACCTTTAAAGTTAAATGAAGAAAAAATCACACTCATCTGTCCATTTTGGCACTTCTGTGTTTAGAGAAGCTTATTATGGTAGTAAATAGAGTTAAGTGCAGCCACCTGTTGGTTAACAAACTGAGTACAGCTGCATTTCAGTTCCGAAGATTCTGGGCTCAATCTAAACGTACTTTCAAAGCTACCTCCAGTCTATTTAGAAAGATTAGTCTTATTCCCTGAGTAATAAGCTCAAGAAATTAGGAATTTTGCAGTGTCATTTTCAGCCCTAGTGAGCAAATTTAGATGAAAAAGTCATTGGAATTGTTTTGCAACTGATAAGAGCCTTGGTTAGGCCAAAATAATAAGAAACACAATCAAAGAAGATAAATAAAAGAGCAACATGGAATCTTCCACAAGGTCTTTTTCAAAACTACCTGGTTAATGTAAAATCTTACAGTAAGAGAAATTTTGCTAACTCCCTGTTTCATATATATATATATGGCTTAACCAGAAAAAAAAAAAGTTCTGATTTATAGCCAGGATAGTTTAGAGTATAGATGGTTCCCAAGCCAACCACTGTCCTCCAACAAGCCCTCTTTAAAGGGACACCATTTCACCATTTTCATTTTCTGTTCCCTTCCGCCCTCCTTCCCTTCCCCCAATGGTCACGACAATGAAAGGAGAGGCGTTTGGGGTAGGGGTTTGGGGGAGAACTAATACTGGAAGCTTTCCTGAAGTAAAAGAGTTCTGACCTTGGACCTGCACCTGGAAGTTCAAATCCCAGCTCTGCCGCTAACCAGCTGTGTGACCCTGTGCAAGTCACTTAACCTCGCGGAGTCTCAGGAAAGGAGGGATAATAATTCCTAGGATAATGGAGGAGAAATACTAGTGCATGAGGAGTTGTGGGCTCCTGCCAAGGAAAACGCTGGCCACTGACAGTAGGTCCCTTCCCCATCCCTCCTTTTTATTAAATAGATCCAGAATGACTTACACACCTACAGACAGTGAATATAGCTGTTTACCCTGAGAAGATCAGAGAGCGATGAGAGATCAGAAAAAAACAAACTCCTTTAAAAATATGTCCGTGGTAAATGGAATCATGTAGCCCAAGAACCACATGTTCCTAATCTTAACGCCAGCCCCTGCGGGTGTGAGCCTGTGTGGAAACAGGACCCGCTGAAGCATTATGATTGTCATTATTAGGGAAGATGTGGCCAAGTTGAATCAGCAGAAACCAGAAGAGCAGACACAGGAAGGCGGCGGGAGGTAGAGTTGCACGCTAAGGACGCCAGGATCGCGGCAAGCCGGCATCGGATCGCTACAGCCCCTGGGACAAAGCATGGCCTTGCTGACCTTGACTTGGGCCTTCTAGTCTCTGAGTTCGTGAGAAGATAAAGTCCCCTTGTTTAAGTCAGTCCATTGTGCGGTGTTCGTCACAGCAGCCTGGCAAACTAAGACGACGCCTAAAAGCTTTTTGCTTTTCTTTTGTTTTTGAACACCAGCCTTCGTGTCTGGTGGTGGTGGTGTGTTTTAAAGGTCCAGTAAGTAGCATCAGCTTTTGCCCTCCACGTGTTGTGAGTCAATTAGGAGTAAGACGAGGTGTAAGAGAGCTCCGAGGAGCTCCTCAGGACTTGTGTGAGGCCTGCTTAGAGGACGTGGCTTCGTGCAGACTTCCCCACTCAGCCACAGACAGGGTTAGAAAACCAGTCCTTCCCCACATAGAAGGAACAGACTAGGACATACATCTCCTGTGGGATCTGGCTCCCAAGGAGAGTGGAAGAGGCTGTGCCATGCTTACCGGGCCCTTCTGCCACGCTCGCCAGTCTTATAACTTCCACCTCAGGGGAGGAGCAACTCAGGGGTGGGAAGAGGCCAGCCTTTATACCATATGGCGACCCCTCCACATGAAAGGAAATCTCAGGAGTGGGCAGTGTGCTTCTCTGAGCATAAGTCATCTCAAGTCATTCTTGTTTGGCAGAATGAATTGGATTTCACAATAATGAAATTTATTATAAGGAACAGAACTCAGCATTCATATCCTTTATCTTTAAACAGACCACATTTCAGCCACCCAGCATCCTGGTTTTATTCTGGGGTGGCTTGAAAGGAATGAGACTTGATATGTCTGGATGGCCCTTTCCTTTATTAGACTTTTTTTTTTTAAGCATATTAAACGTTTGAATGCACCTAATTTCCAGAGAGAGAGAGAAAGGGAGGCGAGAAGCATCTGCAGTGATCTCTGACAGTGTTACGTGGAGCACTGATTTTTACGGCAGCAGTCAAAATTATAGTAATTAGAGAAAATATCCACGTCTTCATAAACAGAGCATTAGCCGATTCAGAAAGAACTTAATGAGAACCTATAAGACGAAGTGCACTTTTGCCACTGAGTATTTAACATTAATTAAAGTCAGAAGGCAACAGTCAAATTACCTCTCTGATTCAGTCTTGGCAAGGCACAGAAATTGGAGAAGCTTTAAAATCCGCTGACTTGGCGGGCTGTGACCCTCCAAAAGGCTCCTTTCAATTTGTGGCCAGTATTGATGCTGAAGTTTGTTTCCTGCTAAAGAGTTTGTTAAGATCTTGTTGCAGAAACTGAGGGATGCATAGCATTTTAAAGTTTAGGCACCTGGTTTTTAGAAGGTATTTTAATGCATTTTTAATTGTAAGGATAAAGAAAGAAGTCATATGTGAAGTATAGTATGATATCAATTAGGAAATACACCAGAGTATTAGAAGTAGATTTCTTTGGATGGTTGGACAATGGATTTTTCCCTCCCTTATCTTTTCTGCATTTTAAATGCATTGCTTTTATAAATGGGAAAAATAAGATAAGTTTTCCTTTCTAAAGGTCTGGTTATTCTCAGGAAATAGCTAATCAATGTCCAAGAAGTAACTGTAAGGTCGTTAGGAAAGCTAGCTTTTGTTTTCTGTTTCAGAGATCGTGGGGAGGTGGTAAAGTTGATGAACTGGAAAATAACAAAAAGCTAACATGTTAATAATACCTTACACTGCACTTTCAAGTCTGAGAAATTCTCGCCCACCCCCTTAGGCACGCATTACATCCGCTTACAGATGAAGCAACCAAGACGCTAATAAAGAGGTCCACCTAACGCCTTGGTTTCGAAACCCCGTGTTTGTGTATTTGCACACCTGCTGTGTGTGACGGCCATGGGTCAGCATTTGTACCTGCTTCAGGCAGGTGGGCTTGGGTTAGGTCTGGTCATGGGAACTCATCGTGGACATGAGGGGAAGGGGCTTGCAACATGATTTTTCTCACCATTTAGATCGGTTTTGCCTGTGTGTGTGCTTTGTACACACACGTGCACATGTGCTTCCTCACAGCACATAGCAAAGCGCCTCCAACATACTAAGTACTCACCATGAGCTTGCTGAATTGACCTGAGTTGAAAGTGAAATCGGCAACAAAACTCAAAATCCGGGAACCGCGCACCTTCTAAATAAGTCCTGTTTTGAGACAAATGAAGTGTGCACAGACGCTTTTCTTTAACCTCAAAGTGAAATTATGTGCAGCCTGAGTTGCTGGCCCACAGCTTTGCTCTGGCAACTCTTTTGAGAGGAAATGCTCCCGCTCAGACCACAGCGTGATGCAGCTTGGTGGTCTCCTATGTGCCTGCGTTCCTGCAGGTCCGTGGAGACACGCTGCTGAACGAGCCCATCTCCTGCTCTCCGGGAGCTTGCAGCCTAGCGGGGAGGTAGTCCTATAAGCGAGCAGGAACCACTCAGAGGGTCAAGTGCAATTACAGATGAATTCGCGAGCTACAGTGGCAGCCTAGAGGAAGGTGGGACTGGTCAGAGAAGGCTTCTCAGAGGAGAAGATACCTCCCCAGAGCCATAAACCTTTCCAGGGGCAAGTCATTAGTTTTAATGTTTAATGTTTTAGACACAAAAATTTTGCTAGGGTTCCAGTTGTTGAGACAAATATAGTAACCTGCGGTTGCTTAAGGATGAAATTTTTAATACAACCGCAGCAGGTTTAATCTTGCCTATAAACGCAGGTGTAAAAAAATCCCATTTCTTTTTTGGGGGGTTGGGGGGACCAGCAGTGCATCTGTGAGGTCCTTGGGGCATTGGTCTATGCTGTACCCCTGACACCTCATTGTCCAGCTCACAGGGTTCCTTCAGGCTCCTCAAGTTCCAGGGCTCCACGGGTTGGTACTACAATCAGGGTGCAGGCACCTTTGCCCGGCAGCCCCAGGGCCCAAGGCCCAGGCTCCTCTGGTGCCCATGCACGTGCCACCATTGAGGTCTCGCCACCTCTCAGAAGTTCTGTCGCCAGCAGGACGCATGCACCCATTAATTGACAAATCCACCTGTTCTGTTCCCCTTTCCTAGTCCTGGGGAATATCTTCCTTCTCCCTCTCCCTCCTGGTCCTCAAAGAGACCCCTCCTCCTTCCCCTGCCCCCCAGGTCTCCTAGCATAATCACTGTAAGGAGCATAAGCTTGGATAAAAGACAAGAAAGTCACTAACTTTACATAGCTGCTGCTTTTCCCCCTGGTACACGGAGGCCTGGCCACTTGCTTAGAATGGAGTGGGGTAGGCAAGGGAGGGAATAAACACACAAAAGCATGAATTAATTTCTCAAAATATTATTCTGCCACACAAGCAGCCAGTTTTCCAGGAAATTCACCTTTAGGAAAAACTGCCATGTGCGAGCAGCGGAACTGTTGGGTCAGAGGGTAAGCTCAGCAAGCGAGATCGGAAAGAGGTGGAAATTAGCCGTTTGGTTCTGCAGGAAGTACACAGAGGTGGGGTCAGGAGGCTGGGGCCTGGCCTTAGTTTTCTCACTACACTGACTGTGTGACCCGAGACAAGTGACTTTATATCTCTGGGCCTCAGTTTCCCCAACTGAAAAAGAAATGCTATTGATGAGTTGATCCTAAAAGTCCTTCAAGCCCCAATATTTCTATTTGTATTTAGTAAGTTCAGCCTCTTAACAGGAGTAGATCTATCCGTTTTATGAAAGTATCTTAATAATCACCAATTCAGTGCCTCTAATATTTGACACTCATAAATTATATCATTTGACTAGACAGGCACAGGGAACAGTGAGGGAGTAACGCTAAGTGAGGGCATGTGAAGCTTCTGAGGGTGCACATAGCAGATGTGTGAGCATGGAGGGCGACGGGCGTGTTCTGTCAAAGCCTCTCCCCTACTGCCTGCCGTCGACCTGCTGTTGCTCCTCATTTCCAACCACCTTCCCTGTGTGCTCTTTCTTCACCTTCAGCTGCACAGGCAATTTCTGCCACTGGGAATAGAAGCTCTGGAAGTCTGCCTGGCAGTGGTCTGGCTCTGGCTTTGGGTGCACTGTGTGGGTCTGGAATGAGCCACCCAGCCCTGCTCAGCGAGGGGAGGTGTGGCCCTCGTCCCTGTCTGCAGCGCCTTCTATTTCAGGGGGCCATCATGTGAGCAGTGACAATGTTCCACTTCACAAATGGCCCGTAAGAAACATTAAAGGTGTCATATGTGCTAAAGGGATTGACTTAATGATTCTTTTCACTTAAGGAGGAACTGCTGGTGAAATTCATTCCTCAAGTGGCTCCAAGTGACAGATTCCTGGGAAGCCAGATTCAGGTCAACATGCTAACAGAGCTGCTTACACCCACAGATATCCTTTGTGATGCCTTAGGATGCCACCCCTGCCCATCTAGGGGCACTTGGAAAGAGCCCGCGGGGCGTTTTCTCTCCCGAGTGGCCCCACCACAGGATTCCCTCCGCACTGGGTTGCCTGGTGCCTCCCCAAAATTCATGTCACCAGAACCCGTGCATGTGGCGTTATTTGGAAACAAGGTTTTTGCTGATGTGAACAAGTTACGATGAGGTCATCCAGGATTAGAGTGAACTCTAAGTCCCAGGACTGGTGTCCTTATAAGGAGAGGCAGATTTAGAGACATGGAGACACAGAGGAGACCCACAAGGAAGAGGCCATGTGGAAACAGAAATTGGAGTGATGCTGCCACAAGCCAAGGACTGCCAAGGAGCACCGGGAACCACCAGGAGCTGGGAAGAGACAGGGAGGGATTCATTCCTGGAGTCTTCAGAAGGAGCAGGGCCCTGCTGACACCTTGATTTGGGACTTCTGGCCTCAAAAACTGTGAGACAATCAATGTCTGTGGTTTTAAGCCTCCCAGTTTGTGGCAATTTGTTACGGCAGCCACAGGAAACTAAGACACTGTCTTGTAAGGAAGAAACAAAACATACCCTCAAAGACTCAAAGATGTAGGTCTGAGAATCAGTAACTGGGTTCCATGAGAAGGGGAAAAAAATGCAAAGTCTTAGATGGAAGGTTTTCACCATGTCCCCCACCATGAACTGAAATGAATATTCAAAATTGAAGAGTAGAGGGGAGCAGGTAGCTCAGTGGTTGAGCGCCTGCTTCCCATGTATGAGGTCCCAGGTTCGATCCCTGCTACCTCCTAAAAAAATTGAATTGCAGATCATATTTTGGATATGGAACTCGAATCCTCACAATTTTCTGTAGAACATTTTTAGCCATGTTGGTGTGTAACCATCAAGGAAAACAAACATTCATCACCTGATTTGTAAGGAAAGCCTTCCTGCAGAGTCTTTCCGTTTCATTCAGTTTTTATGGCATCGATTGCCAGAGGCTGCAGCACAATGGAATCTTCTTTTTCATTCCTTGCAACATCCTTTCTGGGGAGACTGAAGGGTTTGCTATTCCATCTTTATAAAACAGGGAAGCTTCAGACCTGATGTGCGACACCTCACTGATAGGAATAGGAGAGGAATTCAGACTGCAGTTTCATCTTGATTCATAGCTTGTTGAAAAAAAAAATAGTCTGAAAACTAATGGCTAATTTGGTACAGTGATGGTTTGGTTGTTTTTAAGGACTGTCATGACCCCTCAAAGACATGTCCAGGTCGTAACCCGAGCCCTGTGGCTGTGAACCATTTGTAAGTAGGACCTTTGAAGATGCTCTTAGTTCAAATGAGGTCAGACTGAATCAGGGTAGGACTTCATCCAATGTGACTGGAGCCCAATGAGCGAGGCAATTCGGGTCCCATCAGGAGGAGACAGGCAGGAAGAGAGAGAGAGCCACGTGATGGCGGCAGCCCGAGCAGTGGAGTGCTGGTCAGCCACCCGCAGAAGCTGCCGACTCCAGAGGAAGCACGGCCCTGCCGACACCTTGATTTTGGACTTCTAGCCTTCCAAACTGTGAGACAACGAAGTCCTGCTGCTGAAGCCCACTTGTCTGTGGTACTTTCTTACAGCTGCCCTGGAAAGCTAAGACAGATCACATATAAACTGTCTCCCACCCCCAGCATCCAGTCCCCATATCCTGCTCCTAACTTCCTTTGAGGAACCCCTTCCCCTCATGTTTGGCTCTGTAACGTGAGAGGGAGTGACCATCTCCAGAGTTCCACAGTTGAGCCTTGATAGGCTTAGGGCAAACGTATATCCAACCTTCTGGCTGCAATGATTGGTTCAAGGCCACGCTTTGACTCAAAGAGTCAACAAGACATTTTCTGGGACTCTATCTCCTATGGAGCTACCACAAGAGTCTGTCTTCTTTTTTGGATGGTGTAGTGTGAAACTGTGAGGCCTCAGCTAAGCCATAAGGGCCTAGAATTGCTGGGGCATGGTGTGAAACCTGAGGGTGACGTTGGTATTAAGAAAGGCAGTTGAGAGATGAGAAAAAGAAAAGAAAAAGAAAACCATATTTGGTGAAAGTCTTTGAGCTGCTGGATCAAGTCTCATCTGAAGCCTGCACTACATCTGGACTTTTTGGTTATATGAAACAGTTTGAAACTGTTTTCTGAAACTTACAATGTGAGACTTGATATGCCCAAGGAAAGGAAAATCCTGTAAATCTAATTACCTACAATGATAAATGACTTCCCATTCAGTTATAAAGCAGAATTGTAAGAAAATCATTTGTTCTAAAAGATATTGGTATTTTAATAACGACAGCTGAATGGATGTAGCTTGTTGATGATTCCTTTGCTGCTTTATTGCTCCAAATGCAATATGTATCTAAACAGTTCACTAACATTCTGGTTTGCAGTCTCAAGTAGCAGGAAAACAATGAGCTTTGTAGTTAGATCTGGGTTCAAATCCAGACATTACCACTTATTAATTATGTAGCATTTGGCAAACAGAGCCTCAATTTCCCCACTTTAAAAATGGATTTTATAATAACTCCCTTTTATGGTTGAGGTGACAAATTAACAAGCTCATGTATTTAAACCATCATTTCTGCCATGATTAGGATGATTAGGACCAATATATATAATACAAAACTTCCCATTTTAACCATTTTAAAGGTAGAAGTCCAAACTCAAGGCTTTGCCTGGGCCATGCTTTCTCTGAAGCCTGTCGCCTTCTGGCGTTGGCTTACTGGCCACCCTTAACCCAACTTCTGCCTCCGTCACACGGCCGTCTCTCTCCCCTTCTGCCTCCTCCTGTCTCCTCCTTCTGTGTCTAAATTCCCTCTGCTTAGAAGGACTCCAGTCACATTGGGTGAAGGTCCACCCTGATTCAGTTTGGCCTCATCTTAACTAACAGGAGCTTCAAAGATCCGACTTACTAACGAGTTCACATCCACAGGGCCAGGGGTTCCGACTTGGGTGAACACGATTCAATGCACAACACCCCCGCAGACCACCCGTCTGGGGTTCAGAGAACCCCTTTATCTACAGTGAGAGGGGGGCACAAAGTCACAGCCCATGCCATGAAAGCAAAGCTTCTTGGAGTCAAGGCTGAGGATGTGGCGTCTTCCTTTCCACCGCGGGGGAGAAGCTGGGTGGAAAGGAGGGTTCACTACATGATGAGTTTAACAACCTCCCCTTTCTCTGCTCCTCGGCTGATTGAATCACCTGCCCTGAGGGACACTCAGATGTGTGTGAGCGTGCATGCACAAGTGTGATGTACTTGGTGGAGGCTTTATTGATCGCCACCCATTACCCTTCCCTGGGCTCATTCGAATGGTCTTTTTGACTTCGCTAGAAACTCATTTGAAAGATTTTCAGCAATTTTTTCCTCTTTTCTATTGGTGAAATCTTTAAAATAGCCTTTTTATTATCTCTGTTTCAATCGTTTTAGTTTGCTACCTGCTGAGATTGCTATAGTCCTAATCATTATGTTTTCAAAAGACAGCGGTTAGAGTTTCTTTAACTTCAAAAATAATACAGCAACTGCACTAAAAGTGGAATAAACTTTAATTTCCCATGCTTTGATAATAATAATGACAACAATAACAGCTAACATTTAAGACCTTATCATGTGTAAGCACTATGTCATTTCGCATATAGTGTCTTATTTAGGTCTTAGAGCATCCTTATGAGATAGGCAGTGTTGGGATTGAATCATGCCCACCCCCCCCCAAAAGCCATGTTTGGGTCCCAACCCCTGGTCCTGTGGGTATGAACCCACTCATAAATAGGATATTTGAAGATGCTATTAGTTAGCATGTGCTCAGACTGAGTGGGGGTGGGCCTTAATCAATACGGCTGAAGTCTTTATAAGTAAAGGAAATTGGACAGGAAGGAAAAGCCACGGGGAGCAGCCAGAAACTGGAAGTCAATGGAACACAGAAGAGAGAGGAGAAGATGCTGTCATGTGCATTGCCATGTGATGGCAAAGCCATGGAACCCCAAAGTTTGCCTGCCAGCAAGAAGATACCGGCTTCTAGCATCTGCAACCATGAGCCAATAAATAAAATTCCTGTTGTTAAGTCAAGCCATTGTAGGGTATTTGTTTCAGCAGCCTGGAAACTAAAACTTGTAGTATGATGTTATTTGCATCTATTTGATAGAAAAGGAAACTGAGGCTGAGAGAGGCTTGGTAACTTGCCCAAAGCCATGCCAAATGGCTCAAGGCAGGCATAGGACCCCAGCTCAGGGATAGACTGACTCCAGAGCTGGAACTCCGTGATTTTATTCTTGTTCCTTCCTCTCTGGTCTCTTCTAGTATTTATCCTCATGCACACATAATACTTTACTTTTTTTGCAAGCATAGCATTGATAGACCTTATTACCCTACTCTTTTCACTTAGAATACTAAACACGCTTCCCAAGTTGTTATATTCACAAGGTGGATCATTTGGTTTTATGTTATAGTCTTTCATCATATTGATATATTATACTTGACTTGAGCACACTTCCATTGCAGGATATTTTTCTGTAGTTTTTAGTTTTTCATCTTTTACAAATAATCTCTAGTGGGCATTTTCAGGCACATAATATTTCCTTTTTTTGACTTACTTCTTAAGATAAATTCCTAGGAGTAAAGTTACTGAGTCAAAGAATAGGTGTTTTATTTTTTTAATAATTCTTCAAACATATTAGTTTTCAGAAAGTTTTCCAAGTTACATCACTTTGAGTGCTACATGAGGTTACCAGATTTACCAAGAGTCCTTCAGAATGGAAATTGATTATTAAGTTTGTATTAACTTAATAGATGACTTCTATGAGTAGGCATGCCTTTGATAATTACTGAGGTTGGACATACATTTTAATATGGTTCTTTTTATCATTTTCTAAAAGCATCTATACAGTACACATCTGGGATTGGCAAACTAGAGCTCACAGGCCAAATATGGCCCACTGCCTGTCTTTATAAATAAAGTTTTATTGGAACACAGCCATACTCATTCATTTATATATAGGTTATGGCTGCTTTTGAGCTACAATAGCAGAGTCAAGCATTTGCAAAAGACGATATGGCCAGCAAGCAATGTGGCTTTATAATTTGTAGGACCCACTGCAAAATGAAAATGCAGGGCCCCTTGTTAACAAAGTATTAAGAATTTCGAGACAAAGATAGCAGAACATTAAACCAAGTACAGGCCGCACGCCCGTGCAGTTGGCCTTGCTTGCAAAGCCTAAAACATTTTCTATCTGGCCCTTTACAGAAAAGGTTTGCTGATCTCTAGAATCAATATTAAGCCTAAATCTGTTATAATGGGTACAAAATGTTTTTCTTGTCTGTAATTTTCCTTTTTATTTTCACTGATGTTTGCTTTTACATGATAGAACCTTTAGTTCCCTTCACTGATCACCAACCCAAAGATCAGATAGCTAAATCCATTTTCTATTAGTTCTTTCAACAATTTGATTTACTATATTTCATTGTACTCATAAAGTTAATCTTAATGTATAGTATCATATCTGGTTATACATTAATCTATTTTATAAATTGTTAATAAAAAGAACAATTAGAAACACTTCCCTTATTCACTGCTTAGTGATGCCTCCCTTGCCATAAATGAACTTTCTATATTAAATTGGTCAGTTTTTGAGCTTTTTATTCCATTTCATTAATTTCTAATTCTATTTTTTTGTTCTCTGGCTCAGTGGTTGTCAACAGGGGATATTTTACAGTATCTGGGGGCATTTTTTATTGTCCCAACTGAGGACAGGGTGGTGTTATTGGCATAGCCAGGGAAGCTGCTACCCATCCTACAATGCACAGAGCCGACCCCCAACAAAGAGTTCTCCAGCCCGAATGTCAGCAGTGCTGACAAACCCTGACCTAGAAGACTGGTCTGTTGATGTCAGTGGAGCCCTCCAATTGGGCCAGGGAGGGGCTGCTTTATTTCTGCCAAAAAACTATGGGGAAATGAAGGTGGGAATGAGCCCACTGAGGGAGCAGAGTTAAAACAAGGTCATCCCTGCCTCTCTGCCATGGCTCTAGGAGTTCTATGCTCACCTGTGGGTTTCAGAGTAAACATGGGTGAAAAAAAAACCCAGCTGGGGAGGTGGACGAATTATGGTGCCCTGGCAAGTGAAGCACAGAGGACCAGTTGGGGCTCGCGGCAGTGTAGCTCCAAGAGGATTCACGCCATCGGGCTGGGCATAGGGTATAATGTGTCCCTGCACCAGACACTCCCTGCATCTTTACATACGGAGAGTGACGTGGAACACAGGCAAAGGGCTGGAAACTTGATGGCACACAGGAATGGAACATCTTAATTTAATTGACCAGCTACTGACCCCCCTCCCCCCGCACCAGGTTATATATTGCTTTATACTCCTTAATCCTAATAGATACTTAATAGATACCTGGCATGGAGGGGAAATGGGACATTGCCTACTTTAGTCTAACAGCTGTTCCCAGTGTAACATCAAGAAAAAGGTGGGATTGTCCTATAAGTAATAACCTGGCCCTTCATGCCAGTGACCGTCATCTCGAGGTTGCAGGCTTCTTCCAGAGCTCTGCATTAAAACATTCTTTGCTGGGCACCAAATGGCTGGAGTGAAGCGGGTGTCATGCACCCACTCCCCAGTGGTGGGGCAGAGATGCTTGGAGCAGCTCAGCGGGAAGCCCCCGTCTGTGTGCCCAGGGCTGCTGTAACAAACACCACACACTGGTTGGCTTGAACAGTTTGGGAGACTAGAAGTCCCAACTCAAGGCTTTGCCTGGGCCATGCTCTCTCTGAAGTCTGTCGCCTTCGGCGTTGGCTTACCGGCCACCCTTAACCCAACTTCTGCCTCCGTCACGTGGCCGTCTCTCTCCCCTTCTGCCTCTTCCTGTCTCCTCCTCTGCTTAGAAGGACTCCAGTCACATTGGGTGAAGGTCCACCCTGATTCAGTTTGGCCTCATCTTAACTAACAGGAGCTTCAAAGATCCGACTTACTAACGAGTTCACATCCACAGGGCCAGGGGTTCCGACTTGGGCGAACACGATTCAATGCACAACACCCCCGCAGACCACCCGTCTGGGGTTCAGAGAACCCCTTTATCTACAGTGAGAGGGGGGCACAAAGTCACTTTGCCATGAAAGCAAAGCTTCTTGGAGTCAAGGCTGAGGATGTGGCATCTTCCTTTCCACCGCGGGGGAGAAGCTGGGTGGAAAGGAGGGTTCACTACATGATGAGTTTAACAACCTCCCCTTTCTCTGCTCCTCGGCTGATTGAATCACCCGCCCTGAGGGACACTTAGATGTGTGTGAGTGTGCATGCACAAGTGTGATGTACTTGGTGGAGGCTTTATTGATCGCCACCCATTACCCTTCCCTGGGCTCATTCGAATGGTCTTTTTGACTTTGCTAGAAACTCATTTGAAAGATTTTCAGCAATTTTTTCCTCTTTTCTATTGGTGAAATCTTTAAAATAGCCTTTTTATTATCTCTGTTTCAACCGTTTTAGTTTGCTACCTGCTGAGATTGCTATAGTCCTCATCATTATGTTTTCAAAAGACAGCGGTTAGAAGTTTTGAAGTTTCTTTAACTGCAAAAATAGTATCACAGCAACTGAGCTAAAAGTGGAATAAACTTAATTTCCCATGCTTTGATAATAATAATAATAAAAATAAAAATATATTATTTCACATATAGCGTCTTATTTAGGTCTTACAGCATTCTTATGAGATAGGTCGTGTTGGCACTAGACTGCCAATCTGACTGACAATAGGGTGCCATGGAAGGATTGTGAAAATGATTTGCAACCCAAAGTATATAAGGAGAAATTGACAAAGAGTAATTTATATACACAATGCTAAGATATATTTCCCCAAGGTCCAAGTGGCCATGGGTTTTCCCAAGAGTGCTCCTGACAATGGACATGAAAACTACGCTTTTTTTTTAAGGTACTGGGAATTGAACCCAGGACTTTGTACATGCAAGGCAGGAGCTCAACCACCGAGCTACATCCGCTCGGCTACAATTGCATTTTAACTGTGTCCAGATGTGAATACGGCATGGTCTTGTTTCGTCTTGATTCATCATGGTCATAGCATGGCTTTGTCTCACAATGAGGTCCTGTGCAATTGTGTATGTTCAACAGGAGGACACCAAGGCCGTGGGAGCACCTGGCCTGCTCCTGGGTGTCCAGGGTTGCTTCTCCCACGTGCTATCTTAATGACGCTTATTCTGATTGTGTAGAAGACCCCTTGGCTAATCCCCAAATCTATCTTTTCAAATTTTTACTTTAACATCAACATCTGAATTCTGAAATTAACCACAGTCTCATAAAACCATAATTACAATTATGGCATGAATATAAAATAAGATTTAAGATTAAAAATAGAAGGATGCCCAACTTGCATCGTGAAGACAAATAAAAAAGCAAATCACATTTTTCTTCAAAATTGTAGATTTTAATCATCTCCATAGTTTACAAATAAAATTGATCAATAAAAATAAAATACAACAGAATAAAAAATTATATTTATTTAATATAAGGTCAAATTTGAAAAAAAATGATTGGAGACTACAAATCTTTTTATATTCAAAGCGCATTATGCAGAAGGGGAGAAAGTCAAGTACTCTCTGAAAAGAAGGCTCCGGGCAGTGGGTTGGGGAGGGGGATACACATGCTTGCCTTCCTTTTTCACTGGGGGCCAGGGTGAACCCGGGACCTTGAATATGGGAAGCTAGTGCTCAATCACTGAGCCACATCAGCTTCCCTACATTTTTTTTTTTCCTTTTGTTTTGCTTGTTGTTTTTGTTTTTCAGAAGGCACTGGGAGCTGAACCTGGGACCTCCTATATGGGAGATGGGAGCTCAAGCACTTGAGCCACATCTGCTCCCACCTTCATTTTTGTTCTTACTACTGGTTTCCTCCCACGAAGCCCCATGGAGCCCTGGGAGCGCATAAGGTCCCAGGATTAAGGATTCTGAGACCTCCAAGCAGCTTCTATCATTATCTACACACACCCTTATCTTCTCCCAGTTGATTCCCATAGTGCCCTGAAGAAGCACCACAGGGTTACGTTAATTTCCATGAGGTGCACACAATTCATACCTCATTACCCCAAAGCCAGGGGTACCTGTGCTTGTGACAGAATGCCACTGTATATTTGATTCCAATGCTAAATACCGTTTGTAGTTGTTAGCAAGACACGGTTATGATCACAGCTTATAACAACCATCCGGACTTAGCAAATGTACATAGCATCAGGTTTTAAAATTTTAGAAATAATTCTACAAATGAAGTGAACTTCAGTGGTTACGAAACTAATCTGGGATACTTCCAGGAGGTACTGCTCATTCTTCACCACTGACATTATTCCTGGGCTCACGACTGGCTTAACAGTCACCACCCAATGACTCTGTCTGCTAGAATCAGCACCAAACTTGAAGACAGAGCAAATGATTAGATCAGTGAGGCTGTGATCCAGAATATAGCTGAGATGCTCTTTTTTAAACTCACTGGCAAAGTAATTCACATTTTCAATCATTCCTAAGAGTGTCTACCTCTGTAGCTGAAAAAAGGACAAGCGTGGAAGGGTCATATTCCTTTAAATTCATCTGATGTGGAAATTAAATAGTTTGGCTAGCAAGAAAACTGCATTGTCAAACATAAGGGCAGGGTGTTGGCAAAGCATTGTTTCAGGTTTCACCCCATGCAGCTTCTTGCTTTGGGTCAAACATCAGTTCCTCAGAGTGAACTGTTGAGCCTTATCTTTCTAATGAAACTCAAAATGGAAAAGAGGTTATGTAAAAAGAAGAAAATGACTGGGCTCTGGGGGTGCTGGTGGACTGAATGCACCCCAAGGAGTCTGAAAAAGGACGTTAAAAGGAAAGACAGACGGGGCTCAAATATATTTCATCCATTTCACAATTACCTTAAGGCTTGGTTCTGCCTATAATCTTTTGGTGCTAAGATTCCCCCCACACAGCACACAGAAACTAGACAGAAAAAAACTCACAGAGGAAAAAAAATCCTGCCTTTCGAGTAACATGGGCCACAAACTCTAGATTGTTCATTGGGTTTCAGAAGAAACTTTGTGGAGAAACCTGAAATATAGCTTCTGTAAATGGCACTAAGGACACTTGGGTCCTCAAATTTTTATGTGTCAGAATCACTTGGAAGGCATGTTAACTACAGATTACTGGACTCCATCGCCAGAATTTCTGATTCATTAGGTCTGGGGTTGGGGGTGAGAATTTGCATTTCTAACAAGTTCCCCGGGGTCTAATTACACCGCAGGTCTAACTCCTAGTTTCTGAGCTCTTTGAGGGCAAGCCCCTTTCCTGCCCAATGCTCTCCACGTGTATTCTCAATAAATGGTCACTAGTGAGTAAAGGAGAAAACCCAGGCACAGAGAGTTTACACGGCAGGTCCAAAGGAGGGGTGGAGGCCAGAGGGATCTATCTTGATGAACACGAAAAGGACCCAACTACAGTTTACATCTAATTAGAATTTCTGTGAGTCTTTTACAAAACGACTCCAAAGGCTTCATTCGAAATTTCCTATTTCCCTCTTCTGACTGCTGTGGAAAAATACTTATTGGAATTACCTTTACAAACGTATTAATTTATTCTACCCTGTGGACATTATATTCAGTGATTTGGCAAAACTAATCTGAACTAATAACTGACACACTTCAATGAGACTAAGCACATTTTCCAGTAAAGAGCTATTTAGCCATTTGGAACAAATGAAGGCTGAGGTATGAAAATTAAAGAAGAGCTGTGATGTTCAAAAGAAGTAAGAATGTTTACAGAGAGAACAGGGCAAATGGCCTCCATGTAAGGGTAAGGGTGCTGACAGAGGGACATGTCACAAGGAGCGTGGAAGTCCAGGCCACCAGGCCGGGATCACCTCCAGGAAATTCTACACCACTGAGGAGGGCAGAGGGCCAAGAGTCATTCTCCACATATGCTTCCCCACATTCCTGGTCACTGCACACCACACCTTCCCAGAGCCCTGGCTTCTGCCCAGCAGTCAGGCAAGCGGTGACTGCCCACTCCCTTGCCTCCTGCCAGTGGGACATCCAGGGCATCTGTGCCTTTCACAATACGGAATCTCCTCCAAAGACCAAGGCTGAAAACTCACAATGGTGGTGCTTGGTTTACCAAGAAGCACAGGCTCTCTTTAAAGGGGCAGCTGCTCCCCAACCCCAGGAAGCAGTTGCTCTCTGGGGACATGAGCCCAGTGTTGCCAGAGCTTCCACCTTTTCAAGAGGTATCAGAATCTGGATTTCTATGCAAAATTTCCAGACTTAATGAATCAAGTCTATATTTTGTGTGAATCAAGAAAAATATATTTGAAAGGAGGATGGGCCCTGGCCTTCCCTTTAGGACCTCTCCTTGGATTCTAGGAGGGCTCTGGGACCCCTTCACCTCTTATAAGGGGAACAAGGGGGGCAGGGGGCTGGATAAAGTTTTCTTTAAGGGTTTATCTATTCTTGTACTGAACCAGTACCTATTGAGCATCTTCTATTTGTCCAGGAGGTCCTTCCTCTGGCCCTTACTGTTTCCCTGGTTTTTCTCACCTTTTCCTTCTGAACATGACTTCTGATCCCCCCTAAAAAGCATTACTTCTGTTGTCAAACTGTCTCGTGGGCTCAGAATTCTTCATCTGCCCTAATTCCTGAAGGACCAGGCCGGCAGATCATGGCTCCACCAGGAATTGTCTCAGATCATATCATATGCTGAAATATAGTCCATTAGTGATGAATTTTCCATCCATGGTGAGTGGGGGTTGCCCAGTGCCATGGAGCCTGATAAGGGGAGCCGACTGAAGGGGTAGATGCTTGGGTTCCATTCACCGTGGTCACCTCCATTTTCTCCTCACCCCAAATCTCATCTCAGGTTCATGGAACAACTTTCTGTAAATACAGGTGGGTTCCAAGAAAGAGAGCACTCTTCCAATTGGTCAGAGAACGTACAATGCCCAAACCACAGCTGGGCTTTGAGAAACACTGAACCAAAGAATTAAAGGGTTTGAAGATAGATCTGCTTAACTCTTCTAATGCAGGAATAATTAATGGATAGAAGGCAGCCCTTGTAATAATCCTGCAGGTCAGCCTGTTCTAGTGTTTCTAGTTCCTTTTCTGTCTTGGGGAGGGAGGGGATGAAAGGGGCTGGATTTAGATTTTTCTTTGAGTGTTTATCTATTAATTCAGTTATTATTGAGCATCTTACATTTATTATACATGGAGTTTAGAGTCTAGTCAGTGAGACACACCATTAAAAGCAAACAAACAGAAAATTAAAATCATTATAGATTGTAAAAAGAGCAGTCTGGGAAATAATCAGGATAATGCTACTAACACAGAGGAAAAAATATCTTGGTGCACACATATTTATTATGCATCCATACTCCTGCCCTAGAGCCGAGAGGAATAGTGACATCCCTTTTGGGAGGGATGAAGGGGGTCTGATCACCGTAAGCCCTGGGTTGGCAGTGGAGGGTTTGCTCTGGGGGTCTATTCTATGTCCTTTAGGGGATGTCAAAGCCCAAGGTCCTGAAATCCCAGTAATGCTAGGACCTCCTTCGGCCCTGGTGGGTTCCTGGGGCAGCTCTGAGGTCCTGGAGGAAAGGGTAGTGTAGCAATTTAATATTGTTTATGAATTCCAAAAATAGATACTGGATTATGTTTGTAAACTGGTTTGTTCCTCTAGGCATATTAGATTATATTGGATTCAGAGGTTTCACTTTTACTTGATTAAATAATGATTAAGGCTTTGATTGGGCCACGTCAGTAGGACGTTGAGTCCCTGCCCCCTTGGTGGGCAAGAACTCACAGAGAAACTGCACCGCAGAGAAGGGAAGTGGGAGTTCTGATCCTGGAGCCCCAGTAAGAGAAAGGAGCCATTCACCTAACAGTTTACAGCTGGCCTTGTGGAGCGAGCAAAGCAGCTGAGCCCGGAAAGAAATGAGCCCTGGGAGGGAGACAAAACTTGTCCCAGCCTGCGGCTGAGATTGGAAGAACCTGGGACCACGGAACCTTGGGGGGAGGAGGAAGACTGAACCCTCACAGACATGGTCCGCCATCTTGCATCAACACGTGGCAGCAGACTCTGGGTGAGAAAGTACCTCTTATGGTACCTTGAGTTAGACTCTTTATGACCTGGTAGCTGTAAGCTTCTACCCCAAATAAATACCCTTTATAAAAACCAACCGATTTCTGGTATTTTGCATCAGCATCCCTTTGGCTGACTAATACAAGTAGCTCCAGTATTGGTGGTAGTTACAGGGAAAATATAACTAGCCATAATTAGTTACACATTCAGCAGTTGGGCCTGGTAGCTGGGAGCTGAATCAATTTTCATACCAATTATTTTCCAGAAGAAACTCTTCTGGGAAAGAATTAAGGTCGAAAGCTACCCTATTCCCATCCCCACCTCTGTCCCTTTGCTGTGGAACAAGAGCATCTTGGGCCATGTGCTCACCACGCAAAAGTACAGAACAAAAAGAGGTATGGAAACAGAGCAGGGACGGCAGGCTGCTCTGGAGGAAAGCACAGGCTGCAGAAAGGGGCAAAGGGGACCTCGGGGTCGAGGTTAAAGCAGCAGGCCTTTTGCCAACTACCTTCAGAGGGCCTTCCTTAAGAATCATTCAAAAAGGCCTATACTCAAGGCGAACTTCCAGAAAGTTAACCAGCAGGCCGAGGGTATCGGGCCTGAAATCACACGTAGTGTGTGTGGTGAGTGGGTAAGTGCGTGAGGTGGGGCATGCGTGGACCTGTGGGCGGCCAAGCCTCGCCTACTGAGAGTAAGGATTCAGACATTCGCAGATAGTCTTGTTGTATTTGCAAGTCTGAAGTAAAAAAGTGCCTGGAGCTATCATTATAGCTGAGAGTTCTTTCAACCCCATCACTTTTTTTTTTTAATATGTTTTTTTATTAAAGTATATCATTCCATACAAGAACATGCATAAACAAGAAGTGTAAAGATTGTGAACTTACAAAATAAACATACATGACATCATACGGGGGTCTCATACATCGCCCCTCCACCAACACTTTGCATTGTTGTGAAACATTTGTTACAAACTATGGAAAAGCATGGTCAAAATATTACAACTAACTATAGTCCCTATCTTATATTTGGTGTATTTTTCCCCCAACCCACCCTATTTTTAAAAAATATATTTTTATTACAGAGGTTGTGAACTTGTAAAACAATCATACCCATGTGTAGAATTCCCATACAACACCCCTTCACCAACACAACCACACTGCAGTGGAGCATTTGTTACAGATTATGAGATAATATCATCAGACTGTTACCACCAAAACCATGGTCCATAGTGTATATTTGGCACACTTTTTCCACACACTTCGGTTATCAACACAGTACATCTTTGGAATGATGCAAGAATATTATAGTATTGCTGTTAACCACAGTCTATAGGTCACACCAATTGTATTTCCCCATGCTTCTCCACATTCCACACCCTGCAATAGTGATGTACATCTGCTCCAGCTCATGGAAGGACACTCGTGCATCTGTACCCTCAACCACAATTCTCATCCACCTCTGGGTTCACTGGGTTATTCAGTCCCTAGATTATTCTTTAGCTTTCTTTCAAATGACATTTACTTCCTCAGACTATCCTTTTCAGCCACAATCCCATTTATAAACCAGTTGCTATTCACTATAATGTGTTACTTTCAATTCTATCCATTTTCACACTTTTACAGTCAAGTTAATTAAAGCTTCTACATACATTAAGCATCAGTAGTTCTCAACCTTCCTCTTATCTCCTAATAACCTATACTCTAGGTTTTAACTCCATGTGTTTATTCTTCATATTTGGTTCATATTACTGAGACCATGCAATATTTGACCTTTTGTGTCTGGCTTACTTCGCTTAGTATAATGTCTTCAAGTTCATCCATGTAATCACATGTGTCCCAATTTCATTTCTTACTGCAGCATACTATTCCATCATTTGTGTATACCACATTTTGTTTATCCATTCATTGATTGATGGATACTTGGGCTGTTTCCATCGTTTGGCAATTGTGAATAATGCCACTATGAGCATTGGTGTGCAGATGTCTGTTCGTGTCATAGTTTTTAGTTCTTCTGGAATATTCCTAGTAGAGGAATTGCTGGATCATATGACAGTTCTATATTTAGCTTCCTGAGGAACAGTCAAACTGTCTTCCACAGAGGCTGCACCATTTTACACTCCCACCAACAGTGAAGGAGTGTTCCTATTTTTCCACATCCTCACCAGCACTCACTGTTTTTAAAATAATGGCCATTCTATGTGGTGTTAGATATCTCATTGTTGTTTTAATTTGCATTTCCCTAATAGTTAGTGATATGGAACATTTTTTTCATGTGCTTTTTGGCCATTTGTATTTCCTCTTTGGAGAAATGTCTATTTAAATCTTTTGCCCATTTTTAAATTGGATTGCTTGCTCTTTTATTGTTGAGTTGTATGATCTCTTTATCTAGAATGAAAATCAAACCCTTATCGGATATGTGGTTTCCAAATATTTTCTCCCATTGAGTGGGCTGCCTTTTCACCTTCTTGATGAAGTCCTTTGAATCACAGAAGTGTTTAAGTTTGAGGAGGTCCCATTTATCCATGTTTTCTTTCGTTGCTCGTGCTTTTGGTGTAAGGTTTAAGAATCCACCACCTACCACCAGGTCTTGAAGATGTTTCCGTACATTTTCTTCTAGGAGTTTTACTGTACTTTCTTTTAAATTTAGGTGTTTGATCCATTTTGAGTTCTTTTTTATATAAGGTGTGAGAGAGAGGTCTTCTTTCTTTCTTTTGGCTATGGATATCCACTTCTCCCAGCACCATTTGTTGAATACACTGTTCTGTCCCAGCTGGGTGGGTTTGACAGGCTTGTCAAAAATCACTTGGCCATAGATGTGAGGGTCTATTTCTGACCCATCAATTTGGTTCCACTGGTCTATGTGTCTATCTTTATGCCAATACTGTGCTGTTTTGACCACTGTAGCTAGGTAATATGATTTAAAGTCTGGAAGTGAAAGTTCTCCAACTTCACTTTTCCTTTTTAAGATGTTTCTGGCTATTCAGGGCCTCTTACCCTTCCAGATGAATTTGATAATTGTGTTTTCCATTTGTTTAAAAACTGCTGTTGTAATTTTTATTGGGATTGCATTGAATCTGTATATGATTTTTGGTAGAATTGACATCTTAATGATATTTAGTCTTCCAATCCATGAGCATGGAATATTCTTCCAATTATTTAGGTCTTTTTTTATTTCTTTTAGCAATGCATTATAGTTTTCTGAATACAGATGCTTTTCATCCTTGGTTAAATTTATTCCTAAATATTTGATTCTTTAGTTACTATTGTAAATGGAATTTTTTTCCTCACTTCCTCCTCAGATTGCACATTACTAGTCTATAGAAACACCACTGATTTTTGCATATTGATCTTGTATCCTGACACTCTACTGAAATCATTTATTAGCTCTAGCAGCTTTGTTGTAGATTTTTCGGGACTTTCTAGATATACAATCATATCATCTGTGAATAGTGAAAGTTTTAATTCTTCCTTTTCTATTTGGATGCCTTTTATTTCTTTTTCTTGCCTGATTGCTCTAGCTAGAACCTCCAGCACTATACTGAACAACAGTGGTGACAATGGGCATCCTTGTCTTGTCCCTGATCTCAGTGGGAAAGCTTTCAGTCTTGCACCATTGAGTACAATGTTAGCTGTCGGTTTTTCATATATGGCCTTTATCATGTTGAGAAAGTTTCCTTCAATTGCTATTTTTTTGTAGTATTTTTATCAAGAAAGGATGCTCTATGTTGTCAAATGCCTTTTCTGCATCAATCGATAAGATCATGTGATTTTTCTTCTTTGATTTATTAATGTGGTGTATTATGCTGATTTTGTGTTGAACCAGCCTTGCATGCTTGGTATAAAACCCACTTAATCATGATGAATAATTTTTTTAATGTGTTGTTGGATTCGATCAGCAAGTATTTATTGAGGATTTTTGCCCCTGTATTCATTAGAGAAATGGGTCTGTAATTTTCTTTTTTGTAATATCTTTATCTGGCTTTGGTAGTAGGGTGAGACTGGCTTTGTAGAATGAGTTTGGTAGTGTTCCTTCTTGTTCAATTTCTTTGAAGGGCTTGAGTAAGATTGGTATTAAATTTTCTTTGAATGCTTGGTAGAACTCACCTGTGAAACCGTCTGGTCCTAGGTTTTTCATTTTGGGGAGCTGTTTGATGACTGTTTCAATCTCTACTTGTGATTGGTTTGTTGAGGTTTTCTATTTCTTCTAGGGTCAGTGTAGGTTGTTTGTACATTCCGAGGCATTTTTCCACTTCATCTACATTGTCTTGTTTTTTGGCATAAATTTATTCAAAGTATCTTCTTATGATCTCTCTTATTTCTGTGGGGTCAGTAGTAATGTTCCTGTTTTCATTTATTTTAAAGTTACTTTTTTCTTAGTCAGTCTAGCTAAAGGTTTGTCAATTTTGTTTTTTTTAATTCTCTCTATTGTTTTTTTGTTCTCAATTTCATTTATTTCTGCTCTGACCTTTGTTATTTCATTCCTTCTCCTTGCTTTGGGATTAGTTTGCTGTTCTTTTTCTAGTTCCTCCAGTTGTGTAGTTGGGTCATTTATTTTAGCTCTTTCTTCTTTTTTAATGTAAGCATTGAGGGCTATAAATTTTCCTCTCAACACTGCATTCGCTGCATCCCATAGGTTCTGATTTGTTGTATTCTCATTGTCATTCGTCTCGAGATATTTATTGATTTCTCTTGAAATTTCCTCTTTGACCCACTGATTATTTAAGAATGTGTTGTTTAATCTCCATATGTATGTGAATTTTCCCTTTTTCTGCTGCTTGTTGATTTCCAACTTTATTCCATTATGATCAGAGAAAGTGATCATATAGTTTTGATTTTGTTGAATTTATTGAGATCTGTTTTGTGACCCAACATATGGTCTATCCTGGAGAAAGATCCATGAGCACTTGAAAAGAATGTATATTCTGCTGTTTTGGGGTGCAATGTTCTGTATATGTCTATTAGGTTTAGTCTATTTATCATATTATTCAAGCTCGCTGTTTCTTTATTGATCCTCTGCCCAGATGTTCTATCCAATGCTGAGAGTAGTGTATTGAAGTCTCCAACTATTATTGTAGAGATGTCTATTTCTCCCTTCAGTTTTGCCAGTGTTTGCCTCATGTACTTGGGGAATCCTGGTTAGGTGCATATACAGTTATAATTGTTATTTCTTCCTGGTGAATCACCTCTTTTATTAATATGTAATGTCCTTCCTTGTCTCTAATAACAGTTTTGCTTTTAAAGTCTATATCATCTGATATAAGCATAGCTACCCCAACTTTTTTGTTTGTTTGTTTGTTTTGGTTACTGCATGTGTGGTTACCTTTTTCCAACTTCTCACTTTCAATCTATTGGTATCCTTGAGTCTAAAACGAGTCTCTTGCAGACAGCATATAGATGGCTTATATTTTCTTATCTATTCCACCAGTCTGTGTCTTTTGATTGGGGAATTTAATCCATTAACATTCAATGTTATTACTGTAAAGGCAGTTCTTATTTCATCCATTTTGATCTTTATGTTTTATCAGTCATTTTATTTTTGACATTTTTAGTTGCTGTTACTGATACAATCATCATCTCTAGACTCTCTTCCAAGCTTCTCTCTCCTATCTTTTCTTTTCAGGCTATAACACTCCTTTTAGTATTTCCTGCAAAGCTGGTCATTTTGTTATAAACCCTCACAGTTTCTGTTTATCTGTCAATATTCTAATCTCACCCTCATTTTTGAAAGATAATCTTGCCAGATATAAAATTCTTGGCTGGTAGTTTTTCTGTTGCAGTATCTTAAATATATCATACCACTGCCTTCTTGCCTCCATGGTTTCTGATGAGAAATAGGCACTTAATCTTATTGGGTATCCCTTATATGTTATGCATTGCTTTTCTCTTGCTGCTTTCAGAATTCTCTCTTTGTCTTTGACATTCTGATTAGTATGTGTCTAGGAGTTAGTCTATCTTGGACACAGATATCTATGTCCTTCAAAAGGGTTGTGAAATTTTCCACCATTATTTCTTCAAATATTCCTTCTGTCCCTTTTCCCTCCTCTTCTCCTTCTGGAACACCCACGGCACATATGTTTGCACATCTCTTGCTGTCATTTAGTTCCCTGAGACCCTGTTCAATTTTTCCATTTTTTTCTTTATCTGTTCTTTTGTGTGTTCGCTTTTGGAGGCCATGTCTTTGAACTCACCAATCCTGTCTTCTGCTTCCTCAAATCTGCTGTTACATGCCTCCGGTGCATTTTTAATTTCATTTATTGTACCTTTCATTCCCATAAGGTCTGCTATTTTTCTATGTATGCTTTCAAATTCTTCTTTGTGCTCATCCAATGTCTTCTTAATATCCTTAATCTCTTTAGCCATCTCATTGAATTTATTAAGGAGATTTGTTTGAACATCTATGATTAGTTGTCTCAACTCCTTTATGTTATCTGCAGGCTTACCTTGTTCCTTTAACTGAGCCATATCTTCCTGTTTCTTGGTATGGATTGTAGTTTTTTGTTGGTGTTTTCACATCTGGCTTGCTAGATATATTTATTTTGGGTGCAGCTTTTCCCTTTAGTTTAGGGCTTTCTTGTCTTTTCTCTCTTGCTGGTTGTGTAGTAGGAGCCAAGGATGTAGTTGGTGCTGTAAGCTATGGAGGCTAAAGCTGCCCATGTTGTCCCAGGAATTGATGAAGCTTCTCCCACCTTTCTCCTCTGTCAGGGGTAGGGACAGAGCTGCAGCTGTGTATAATAATCCAAGATGGGCCAGACAAGAATGTCTGTAG
The DNA here is from genome assembly GCA_026826555.1 of Tolypeutes matacus. Lineage (NCBI taxonomy): Eukaryota > Metazoa > Chordata > Mammalia > Cingulata > Chlamyphoridae > Tolypeutes > Tolypeutes matacus. The sequence goes on along the minus strand of JAKSZT010054401.1, from coordinate 5,416,007 downwards.
TTGCCTGGAGAGCCTGATTAAGCTTCACACCCCTTCCTCTCTTACCTTGGACAGGGATGGAGCTATAGTTGTGGGCAGTAATCCATGCCATGTGGGTCCAAAACGACCACAGTTGCTCGGGTAAACTGACATAGCACTAGACCCCCTCCCTGCCAGGGGTGGGAATGGCCCACTGGAGTGTCCAACAATCTAATCTGTGTGGGCCAAATGTGCCTGCAGTTGCCTTGAGAAACTGAGGGATTACTGTCCCTTCTGCCCTTTAGGGTTGCAAACAGAACCAATGCCCAACAGTTCAGTCCCTCTAGGCTGAAAGTACCCATAATTGCCCAAAGTGGCTGAGGAAGTACCAACCCCCTCCTACCATATTGGGTGGTGGTGGTTGTACAGGCACCCAGCAGTTCAGTCCCTTTAGGCCGAGAATACCTGCCATTGCCTGGAGAGGCTGTGGAGACCCCAGCCCCCTCCTATCCTATTGGCGCTGGGGGTGGGTACATAGGCATCCAACAGCCCAGTCCATGCAGGCTGAAAGTCTACCATTGCCCAGAAAGGCTGTGGCAATACCAGCCCCTCCTTTCCTATTGAGGGGTGAAGGTGGATCCACAAGTACCCACAGTCCACGCTGTGTGGGCCAAAAGCAGCTCAGTTACCCAGAGAGGCTGGGCAAACACCGTCGTCTCTTGTCCTATTGGGGATGGGGGTGGAGCCACAGGTGCCCAACGGTCGGGTTTGTGCAGGTGGAAAATGCCTGCAGTTGCCCTGAGAGGCTGAGGGAACACCAGCCCCCTTCTCCTATGGAAGGACAGAGGTAGCGATGGACTCAAAGGCACTCAACAAACCAGTGTGTGCGGGCTGAAAACTCCTGCCGTTGCCCGGAGAGGCCGAGGATACCCAGAACCTCTCTAATCCTATTGGGGTGCAGGCATGCGGCCCGGGTGACTGACTATTCAGTCTGTGCCTGTGGAGAGCACTTGTAGTTGCCTGGAGAGCCTGGTGCAGGTCCTGCCAGCTCCCTCTCTGCTGTAGGTGGGACTGGAGCCTAGGCTAGGACTGCAGTCCGATGTTGGTGGAAAGAAACCAGTCCCTAACTTCACTGCTTTTCAGTCAGCCAGGCTTCCCCTCATGCTGGGGGCAGAGTCAAAATGGTGGCTATTGGACTCTTTCCAACTTGGACAGGCTCAAACCCTAGCTGTAGCTAGGATTATACTTTAGCCAGCCGAGTCCACTCATCAGTAGCTGACGTCGGTGGACAACTGTCTCTCCCTCCACTGTTTATGGGAAATGGAGCTTCTAACTCCAGCCACAGAACAGCTCCTGCAGTGGTTTGCGCTGCTAGAGTAGGATGGGCACCAGCCTCTGAGGCGTGGCTTGCGGTTTCCCAGAGAGGTGGTGCAGGTGCCCCCAGCTTCCTCCCTGCCAGAGATGGGGCTGGGGTTTAGGCTAGAGCTGCAATCCGACCTGGGTGGAAAGAAGCCGGTCCCTACCAGCACTGTGATTTTCAGTCAGCCCCGCTTCCCCTCAGGCCAGGGGCAGAGTCAAAATGGCGGCTACCGGCCTCCTTCTGACTTGGACAGGCTCAAAGTTTAGCTGTTCCTAGGAGTATACTTTGGCTTGCTGAATTCACCAATAAGTAGCTGAAATCGGTGCCACACTGTGTCTTCCTACACTGTTTTTTGGGAAATGGAGCTTCCAACTCCAGCCATGGAATAGCTCCTGAGGCAGCTTGCGCCACTGAGCCAACCTCCTCGGCGTGGAGGGCTCTACTCATGAATCCTCTCTGCAGATGGGCAGTCTCCTCCTTCTATACGTTCAATGGTGTTGCAGGTTACTCTTCTGGTCTCCTGGGGTCCCCAAATAGGTGCTTTAGGTAGGTCTAGGTGATTACTAACTACCCTGTAGCATGAGCTGACTCCAGGAGCTCCTTACTTGGCCACCATCTTGGCTCCCCCTCACCCCACCCCCATCACTTTTGAGGGCTAGTCTAGCTTCCATAAATCCTTTGGTGACTAAGACTCTAAATCACGCATTTGCCAAAGTCCCTGGAGAAATGTGTTGGCATCATTCTTGAGCATTCTGCTCCCCCTTGTGACTATTTATTCTCTTCCAACTCTAGTTGAGATTCTCTGTGAGAAAACACAGAGTATGCCTTTTCTGAAAATTACAGGAAAGGTTATAGCACCTAAACTGTGTAAAACCAAGTAAGCGGGCCTCTTATTTTTGTCTGAGGCCATGTACTTTACACAAGTCTTGAAGAGCAGGACAATCATATGACATTAGGGGTGAATTCAAGTGTGCAAATCTCAACTGTATTTAATGAGTGTCAGTTAAGTAAAATAGCTGAGTGAATATTTTTGAGGTCACAGGCTAGTCCATGAAATGCTGTATTTATCATGTTCACAATGTGAATTTAATAAAAATATTTAAAATGCATATATACCACAAACAACGATGGTGTTCAGATGAACCTTTCATACCTATTGACTATTTTTCCTGTGAAAGACAAAGCGTAACCTAGCCACAATTTTTTTTTTCTGTTTAGAAACATCCAATTTCTGGTGTTAACAAGATGTCTTCTTGGAAAAGAGTTTACACACACACACACACACACACACACACACACCTTTTATCATATGAGCTTCTCTAAGATAGTTTTTCTCAAGATAAGATCTAGCTGCCAACTGCATTTGGAATTATTTGGGTTAATTGTTTCAAATGTAGATTCCTAATGGGCCACCTATCCTGACTCCACATCTCCAAGAAGAGGAGTCAGGAATCTACATTTTTAACCCTTCTCACACATATCAACTTTGAGAACCACAGCTCTCAGACCTTGGCTGGAGGGAAAGATCAACCTCCAAAAGGAAACAAAAACATGCCTTGAGTTTATGAAGCCCCTTTCTAGATACACAGGATTTTCCAAGCCTTGGTGATTCCATTCTTTCTTGCAACAGGGAGTTAAACATCACCATAATAATTCCTCCCTCCCTCCACGTAAAACTATGAGGAAATGCGAGCACCTTACAGGTTACAAAACTGGCTTTGTAATCATTGAAATAAGATACACAAGAACTTGGAGAATGAACTAGTTACCGCACTTCTCCCCATTCCCAACACATACACCCTCCCCGCAAAGGTGGAACCTAAACTTCTCTCAGAATCCCCAGTAGAGCCAAGCATTACCCATTTTATGGTTTATGCAAGACGAGACTGGACCAGGGCAGCACTAAAAGGTTCCAAAGTTGAATTCATCTTAAAGGTCTGTTGGGCTCGCAGGCATGCCCATCAGCCTCACAAGAAATTATCAAGCCCCTCGAGAAGCTAGAGAAAGTAAGATACTCACTCACTACCTCCAAGGCCGTGGGGTCGGCCTTCGGGGAAGTTAACAGGTACCCACAGTGGCTGAGTACCAATGGAGGGGTGCAACTGTGGCTTGGCTTTCTTAGTACAAGGGCACAGCAGCCGGAGAGTGCCCGTGAGTGGGCTGGAACTCAGAGCCAGAGCCACAGCCCTTTCTGCTGAGCATCCCCCAAGCCTAGGTGCTCCTTTAAAGGACCCAGGAGCCAGGGATGATCGTGGACGGTGCTGGCAAAGGACCTGAATCTTCCTTCTCTTTGCCATCTCTGCCACAATATGATTTTCATCCTTATCTTGAAATACCTGATTTCCCTTTTTCACAGTGTGATATAAAGTCCTAAGGGGGATGGGGATTGGGGTAGGCTAGGCCTACAGAGCCCCAGGGGGCTTGAGCTGGTTCCTACCACTCCTTATGCATTGTCTCTTGGGAACAAATAGGATAAAAATCTTATTTGGCTAATGGCTATGAGAACAACACCTAGGTTAAATAAGCAAATAAACTGCAAAGTTATTTTTTTTTATTAAGACAGAGAATCCTTTTATACTAGTATAATCCTGCTGAGCTTCTGGAGACAAGTGGGAAATCAAGAAAAACTTGATTCACATGGGGAAGCAATCTTAAGTTATGTTCACACCAATTTTCAACTGATACACATCTCTACAGACCAATTTAGCATATCAGTGATAAAAAAACAAAGCTATATCCGCTTGTATTAGTCAGCCAAAGGGGTGCTGATGCAAAGTACCAGAAATCTGTTGGCTTTCATAAAGGGTATTTATTTGGGGTAAAAGCTTACAATCACAAGGCCCTAAAGAGTCCAACTCAAGGCTGTTTTCTCTCCAAGGTCAGATACCGCGTGTTGAAGCAAAATGGCGGGCAATCTCTGCCTGGTCTCTCAGGCCATCTCAGCTGCTCAGCTGCTCTGTTCTCTTCAGCTGCAAAACTATCAGGCAAATGGCTCATCTCTCTTCCTGGGGCTTTAACTGATGAGCCTTCTCCTTTCTGTCACATGGCAGGACCGAAATGACCAAGTTCTCTCCTCTTCCGTGTGTCTTCCTGAGTGAGTGTATGTTTATATCAGTCCACCAAGGGGGTGGGGACTCAACCAGAGTCACACCTTACTGATGTGGTCGAATCAAAAGCCTAAATTGATTTAATCAAGCAAACTTAAAAACTTTGAATTTAATTCAATCAAAGGGTAGCATACCCAGAGGAATAGACCAAACTGCCACTCCCCTTTCCTCACATCCCTTTTTCTGTTTTGTTCTCTACAAGGAAATTATTTTCTTATTTATAAATGGGAGAGGATACCACTTGCTTTGAGGAAAAAAAAAATCATTTGAAAAGGATATATTCTGAAAGCCATAAAAATTTGTTTTCACAATTTGGAGTAAAAATGACTCTTCAATCTAGGAAAGATAGTTACATATGTGCAGAAATAGATATGCGCATTTGCACACATGTATAGGTCTATATTTTTTCTCAAGCCCGACTTGGTCCATATGATAAGGTACAAATCCTATTGCTTTATCTCCTAGGATAATCATGCTTTAAGCTGGAAGAAACCTTAGAGTTCAATCTGCACAATTTGTAGAGGAGCAGAAGGAGACCTAGACAGTTCAAAGTGATTTCTGCAAGGTCACATGGCTACAAGGTCACACAAGAATGAAGATGCAAACCCAGATCCCCTGACCCCTGGCCCAGGGCTGTTTCCACAGGACCAAGAAGCCTTTTTTATCCTAGAGTCTTTACTGAGATCCCATACAGCTTGATTATAAGAGAAAGTACTTTCATTTGCTCCATCTGTAACAGACGGGGTATGGAGGACATACCACTAGTAGATGGAGTCAGACCAAAGTCTGCCTTACTGCTGCTCTTAGAAGTGGCATTGTCCTCAAATCATTCGGTTCTTACAGAGTTGGTACTGCTGTAAACATGCATCCACAGGGGGGTGAGTAAAAATCAGTGCTTTGAGGCTTCTGGTCATTTGACATTTCTTATAGCTCTTGGCAAATTCTATTCAATTCTGTGAAATAAGAGTTTTTGAGCACTACAGTAGAGATGGTCAGGGCCCTTGCCACATCCCTTGGCACTCACCTTTCTTACAAGAGTGACTTGTTTGCCTGAGGATGCAAGTTAACGCAGGTTTGGCCCAAGCGCCCAGGAATAAATGCCTCTGGGAGTTGACCTCAAACCATAGCGCAGTCATGGTAGGATAAAGACTCTTGCCTCCTGGCCCCTCAGGTGGGACAAGTCTGAAGCATGTTCTCGGCAGCCTCCCGGAAGTTGCCATCAGGGCCGGAGCCCCACTTCTCTTCAGTGCACCCCGTGTATCAGCATCCTTCCTTTCGTGGTACTATTTCCCCACTCTCTACTGGTACTTTCTGGATTTACCACCCAGGTAAACTACTTGCACTCAAATCCTTGTTTCAGGGTCTGCTTCTGGAAGAATCCAACCTGATTCAAACACATTTCTATGCAAAGCATTCTTTTATATTAGGTGTTGGGGGATGTGAGGATAAAATAGATATTGTCCCCGCCCTCAAAAGGCTGAGGCCAGAGAGGGATGAGACCACTTCTGTAATCACGCAGGCAAGGCACAAGAAGACAAAAATACTTTGGGAGGAATGCGAATATTCTCACTGTCCTGATTCTGTGATAATCAGGGTAGGCTAAACATTCGCTATATTAGAAACCATGCATGTGTCCCCAGACCTCATTTTCCTCCCTAGGTCTGGTTTTTAGAATGCTGGTGATAAACTAAGCCTGATTTATTATATGACCATCCTGTATGGGAAAAGACTGTAACTCTAGGTATCTCTGGTCAACCTTAAGAGATACAGCAGGGGGCTATATCTGGTTGGCGTCCATCTCCCATATGGAGGGACCTGGGTTCGATCCCCGGGACCTCCTGGTAAAAATTTAAAAAATATATAGAAGGTGCGTGGGCCGCCAGGCCCTGTGCGCGGGCACACCACCAGTTCCCGCGAGCCACACAGCAAGATGATGACATAATAGGAGAGTGACACAAGGGAGAGGCAAGATGAGACGCACCGAAAAACCAGCAACTAAGGTTGCGCGGGCAGGATGCCTCTCTCCTACATCAGAGATTCCAAGGATTGAATCCCAGTGAAGACAGGAGGAGAAGGATGAGAAGAGAGGGCAGAAAATGGACACAGTTGCCCAGCGAATGGACATAGAAACAGCAAAAACGGGGGGGAGGGGGAAGGGGTGTAAAAATGGATAAAAGTAAATAAATAAATAAATCCTTAAAAAAGAAAATAAATAAATAAATAAATAAATAAAGAAGTTGCCTAAAAAAAAAAAAAAAAAAAAATACTTTGGGAGGAGATTAGAGAGCGATGTAATAAGATCATGTTCACTCATGAAGGAAGCTCACAGTGAAAAGTGGAATTTGCCATAAAGCACTCAGCATGGAATTCTCTATAGCAGGAAGGAGGCAAAGCACATCAAATAAACCACCAAGATCCAGCTTCACAATGCAAGCTGGAATGGCCAATCCAGAAGGGAAAAATTCATATAAGGAGGGCTTGTTTTCAGTGGGAATGGTAGGCACCTAAACCCAACCTGGCAGGATGAAATTAACTGGCTATTTTGCATCTTGTGTTTGAAGAGTGTCAAAATTATCTGTCTTTTCATTCGGTTTTGTCAAAATCGACAAATTTCAGCGAGAAACAAACACATTAGACAATTAAATTCTGTGTATGTCATGAAGTTGATAAGTCAGACATTTGAGTTTTCCTTTGAGCTAACAGTCATGCCTAAGTCAGCCAAAATGTTTGCAGGTTGCAGACAGCAGTGACACAGAATCTGAGCTGGATTGTCTGTGAGCTGATGATTACAGAGCAACCACCTGCCAGGTGTTTAAAAACGACACAGGGAAACAGGTATTATTTTCACAATTTCATAGATGATAAAGCAAACCCAGAGATGCTAAATAATTGGCTGAAGGTCATATACCTATTTTGTCAGACCCCAAAAATCCAAACTTTCCCCAAAATACCATGCTGTCTCCTTCCAAGGCTGAAAATAAAGCACATCAGCATTTTAGCTTCAAAGTATTTTATCTTAGGAGATACCAAAGATGAATTTGAACAGATGTCAGATGAAAGAAACACATATAAATTTTAGTAACATAGAGTTGGAATTCCTACTAGTCAAATAACATGTCATTCTGGGGAAACTGAATCTGTGAAATGCTTTTTTTTTGTTGTTAAGCATTCTTTTTCTACTATCAAAATAAAATTAATTGACTCCTAAGTGATCTAAATGAAGTATACACAAAATTAATGTATGTTTCCAGAAAATATGAAGTTTTTCTCAAGGAAAAGCTGCAGGATTTAACAGCAAAGGGTTGGAATACTTTGGTTGGGAAGTATTAGATTTCATAGAAGCATCAGTACACAAACAGAAATGATAGCACACAATATGAAAAATTAATAAAATTACCCAAATTAACTCTATTTTAATTAGATAATAAGCACCCTAGACCACACAGCTCTCAGGTATAAAGAAACTGTCTTTATCAAATCTCTTTCAAGTTTTTTTAACCCTCCATTCTTCAAACCTTATCCACCAATTCTGTTTATAGGAAATGATTCCACTCCATGTATATTGTTTGCCTTAACTTGGGTTCCCCCAAAAGTGGGCTCTGAAACAAGTATTTATTTGTGAAGTGACCCCAGAAACCATGTGAGGTAGTGGGCTAGAAAATTGGAGATGAGCGAGAGGGAAGAGATGAAAGCTGATGAAACGTCCATTGATGAGTGCCCAGATACTGGGAAACTGATATTCTATCCTGATAAAGGGGACCCCTTAGAGACCACATGAAACTCCCTTCAGAATTGTCCCACTGAGGGGTGAGGAAGCTGGGCTTTTTATTCACTATCACCCATCCTTCCTTATTCACTATCACCCATCCTTCCTTAGTTGAGAGTTGCTTCTGTGAGTGTTAACTTCCCAACAGGATGGCCTACTCAACTTGCTGGGCCTACCATGTTTCTCCAGCCAGAGAATGGCTTCAGCAAGAGGAGGGAGAAAACCAGATGCCTATTCCAGAACTGTTTGCAAGTGCTGTGAATCCTCAAGGGAAAATGGGCAGGAACTGATAGCATCTGCTATACTGTTTGTTGGTGTACATTTCCAACATGAGCTTCTTTATTAAGATTTAGTTCTTAAGCTTCACTGTGCATAAGAATGACATGAAAAATTTATGAAAATGCATATTGCTAGCTCTCCCCCCCCAATTCTGATCAAACGGATCAGACATTGGGCCTAGGAACTCAATGCTGACAAGCACCCCAATCATTACAAAGCAGGTGGTCCTTGGAGCACTGCGGGAAGACACCATGCTAGCGAAGCCAAAGGCCAGGGATTATCCCCATGTGGGCTAACCAGTGTCTCAAAGGGAAAAATCTCAAACCTGGTCATACATGTACCGTGCTTTCCTTGCTCTCCTGTGTCCTCTTTTGCAAATATAAGCTGTTATTCATAAAGAGAATATGATGAGAGTATGTGGATGGTTTAGCACTTTGCAGATAAAAGTCTGGAAAAACACTTTAAAAATAGATACATCTAGAGGAGCGGATATAGCTCAAGTGGTTGAGCGCCAGCTTCCCAGGTATAAGGTCCCGGGTTTGATCCCCTATACCTCCTAAAAACAAAACAGAAAATAGATACATCTAACTAATCATGGGTCAGGAGCAATAGTATCAGATATCCTGAGGCTAACGTTGACCATCGTTTTCCAAGCACAAAATAAGAACTCATGTTTTTTTGTTTTTTTTTTTTTGGAAGTACTGGGGCTTGTTTGAACCCAGGACCTTGTACATGGGAAGGAGGCATTCAACTACTGAGTACAGCTGCTCCAGCTGCTTATGGTCTCTTGACTAGGAGTACAATTATGGGGAAATGGGACAAAAGAGTTGACATCGGGACAGAAAATGAAGTCATTGTACTTATTACTGCTGGTCAAAAATCTTAGGAAGAAGCTATCTTCAAGCCCCTGCTACAGGAAACCAGCCTCTAAACTAGTGCTGTTTAGTGAAATGTCAAAGCCAGAGCAGCTTGCTGAGAGGGTCGCTTTCAAAGATTCCAGAGTCACGATACAGGGTGATATGGTGGTTCTGAAAGCAATTTGCTAGGCTCAGAAGTTTTTCTGATGTAGAGTTCCTTTCACGCGTTTCTCATCTGTCTCCTGTATTTCAGGGAGAGCGGGCGATGAAGCTGAGGGCCAAGGCCCTGGTTCCTATCTGAGGAAGATATTCTGAAATCAGGAAAGAGATGGGATATGTTGGAAATAGAGAAATTCTGACAGCCCATGTTCACCCTTTCTCCTTGGCTCCGTGTTATGGATATGGCTTCTCTCTGCCTCCCTCATCACCAGGTAAGGTGTAACACTATGATATTCAGGAGTATTCAGGTTTCCCAAAGCCCTTAGGATAGAGTCTAAACTTCTTAATTTGACCTGCAAGGTACTTCACGATCTGGCCTCTGTCTACCTTGCCAGGTTCTTCCCTCACCCCACCGACCTTACATTCTCAGCTCCAGTCTTACTGAAACTCTTTCAACTCTTCAATTCTCTGTACCTTTTGAGGCCTTGGCCCAGTCTACACTGTTCCTCTGCCTGGGGGACTCCTCCCATGAGCCTGCTTCTTCCCCTGAATGACATCTCATCAGCCTACAGGCATTGGTCTAAATGTGATTTCCTCTAGATGCTTCCCTGTCCCCTTCAGACAGGTGAGTCAGAGCCTTTACAGAGAGAACCTTTACAACCCTGGACTCTCCTATTCCTGGAGGCTTCTCCTCACATTATGTTAAGTGTATTAAGATATATGCTATTATGGCTCTTGCTATAAACATTTTGAAATCATTTTTGTAGTTTTGCTTTTGGCCATGAGTAATTAACTTAATTTGTCATTGACTATGACAGGGTCAAGTAACACATTTGGATGCCAACTCAGATATTAACTTGCTGTGATGTGATCTTGGGTAAGTTACTTAACTTCTCTGAATCTCAGTGATGCTATCTGAAAAAAGGAAGATCTACGTAAATGATCTAAGGCCCCATTTAGCTCTAAGAGTCTATGACTTTACCATTAATGATGGGGAGAGATGATTTTGGTGGTGGTAAGTGCATGGAGACAGGTGTGAAGCACAGATTCTTTACTCCACTGTTGTGACAAGCACAAAGGAGATGGAGAAAACCACTGGCCACTGGTGGGTACTCTGGCCATTGAGTAGGAAAGATAGTTCCACAAATTTGTATAGAAAAGACAGTACTAAAACTGAAAATAAGGACAAATATTTACTTTCTATCACGGACAATTTAATATATGAGCCTAAAATCAGAGAAAAGAAATTCAGAGCACTCAACCTAGAAATACATTTCCCTAAACAAGATGATTATAATTATTTATACTAACCCCTAAGGCTTGGCGTTAGTGACGACCACATAGAATGTGTTGTAAAATTAATCAAGTGGTTAGAAAGACCAACTCTCAATATTATTTCAATTAATTCTGCTGAGAAGTGATGTGAGACATTAGATTTTCTGTGAATATAATGTTTTCACATTACGGAATAAGAAATTACTATATAAACTCAGGTTATATATGGTTTTGAACCCACACCCCTCCCCATCCTCGTATCTTCCTTGAAAATTTCCCCAAAGGATTAAACATGTTTCTACAATATAATTTTTTGTGGCTGAATAGTGCTCCAGTTTATGAATGGACAATACATTTTAATCAATCCCCTGTGGTTTAATATTAGGGGCTTCATACAAGTGTCTATCAACAGATGAATAGATAAACAAAATGTAGTAGATCCATAGATGGAATATTATTCAGCCGTAAAAAGTAAGTGAAGTGCTGGCACATGCTACAACATGGATGAAACTTGAAGACATCATGTTGAATGAAATAAGCCAGACACAGATGGAAAAATATTGTGTGATTACCCAATAACCAAAAGAATACTGAATTCCCATCCTGGGGAGCTCTGCCACATTCTCTGATGGTACAGCAAGAATCCCCCAAGTACAGAGGCAATGGCTAGTGAAGGAGAATGGTCCATTAACGGGCCCTTGATATTGATGACTGTGCTTATGAACCTTTACTCTTGAAATTGAAACTTAGCACAGTATTATAGTGCCTAAGCGTTACCTCCTGGGAGCCTCCTTGTTGCTCAAATGTGGCCTCTCTCTAAGCCGAACTCAGCATATAAATGCAATAACTTCCCCCCAGTGTGGGACATGACTCTCAGGGATGAGCATCCCTGACACCAAGGGATTACTACCAACCACCAACTAGCAATGCAGTTTGAAAAAGATCTTGACCAAAAGAGGGAAAAGGTAAAGACAAATGAGTTTATATGACTAAGAGACTTCAAAGTGAGTTGGGAGGTCATTCCAGAGGTTATGTTTATACACATCTCAGCAGGATCTCATTGACTGCCAAATTGGACTCTACCCCAAATAGTAGGGCTCCTTAAGGGCTCTGGAGACACCCAGGCACTATGGTCAGGGTAGATAGCTCATGAGTTTGGTGCCTTGCCAGTATGCTCTACTTTGGGGTTTGTGCTCCCCAGTGATACAGAATTGGACTCAGTTGTGGTTTCCCTACACATGGCTCTTCGACCTTTCTATTTGAACCTATAGTTGGTGCTGGAGTTGGTAGGTGTACCTCCAAAGACTTGAATCTTTGGACTGTCCATGTGCCAGCTGGGCCCTGAGCCTCAATGGAGTTGCAACACCTACTCTCCAGTTCATTGGACTCACCCAGGACAACTAACAAGGAGGTGATGATGGACAACCACCATACCAAGGAACTGAGAAAGCCTACAATTGGAAGCAAGAGAGTCCCATTCATGGGCCATATGGGACTGAAACCCCCTCTCAATTAGAGGTGGAGTAGGCATCAACATCCCAGAATCCTCAGGATTGGGGAATCAACTATGGACTAGGGTGGACTTTCTGGTATTCTACAATGGTATTCTACAATGGAAGAACTTATATCACTGATGTGGAGGTAATGGCCACTGGAGGTTCTGAGGTCAAGGAGAGGGAAAACAAGGAGAGGGGGCATTTTTGGGACTTGGGAATTGTCCTGAATGACATTGCAATGACAGATACAGGCCATTATATATCTTGCCATAAGCTACAGAATTGTGTGGGAGAGAGTGTAAACTACAATGTAATCTATAATCCATGCTTAGTGGCAATGCTCCAAAATGTGTTCATCAATTGCAAAGAATGTACCACACTAGTGAAGGATGTTGTTAATGGGGACAAATGGGGGCAGCGTGGGGAGTGGGGCATATGGGAATCCCCTATATTTTTTATGTAACATTTGTGTAATCTAAATATCTTTTTTAAAAAAATTAAAATAAAAAAATATTGTGTGATTTATCTTATATGAAGTACTTTAGAGTAAGCAAATTCATAGACACAGAAAGCCAAAGAGTGGTTACATGGTTGGCAGGAGGGGAAAATGGGAAATTATTGCTAAATGAGTATGAATTTCGGTTTAGGATGACAAAAATAGTCTAGATAGGGGTGAAAGTTACACGGTATTGTCAATGTACTTAATGTTAAAGAATTGTCCATATAAAATGGTTAAAATGATTTTTATGTTATGCATATTTTACTACAATTTAAAAATAATTGTATTTATTATTGTTAATATTTTTTGACAAATACCTTGCAGCAAAATCTCTGTCAAATCTATAATTTGTGATTATTTCCTTAGGATAGATTACTAGGAGTGTACTTTTGGGATCAAAGAGGAGACAAAGTGTTCAAGATTTTGATACATATTGCCAAGCTGCTCTCCATACAGATGGCTTTTTTATATTTCCTCCTTTATAAAATAAGCAATCCTGTAAAAATAAGTTTTCATAGACTACAGATAGACTAAAATGTGAAGGGTTTTTGTTTTATTTTTAGAATAAATTATTACAGCATTGTATTGATTTGGAAATTATGCTCCATGAAAATTTGAAATTAAAAGGTTCAAATACAAAGACTTGGCCAGCCACACACATCAATGACAGCTTAGACCAGTTCACATTATTTTTAAAGAAGGATAGAGTTTATGAAAGAAAGATGATCACAAACCAAAGAATAGATTCCCCTGTTGTCTGTGTGAAATAACATGCTGCAGCAGAGCAAGATGCTATCTTTTGCAATTCTGGAAAATGAGTCTGCCATTATTTTAATATGATTGTCAGAGCCAATGCCTCATAGAGGAAAAATATAAAATTCTATGAGCATCAGAGTATTGGTGCATCCATTCAATATTACAAGGAATGCTGCTTAAGGTAGCTGTTCTGGTCTGCTGGGCTGCTGAAAGCAATACACCAGAAATGGGTTGGCTTTTAGCAAGGGGAATTTATTAACTTACAAGCTTACAGTTTTGAGACTGAGAAAAATGTCCAGATCAAAGCATTATCAGGTGATGCTTTTTCCCTGACGACCAGCTGCCTGAGATTCTGGACTCCTCTGTCACATGGCGGCATCTGTTGGTCTTTTCCTTCTCTCCCAGGTTTCGTTGCTTCCAGCTTCTCACTTCTGTGGCTTTCTCTTTCTCTTTTTGAATTTCATTCACTTATAAAGGACTCCAGTAAGAGGATTAAGACCCACCCTGGGCCTCACCTTAACTGAAATAACCTCATCAAAAGGTCCTAGTTAAAATGGGTCCACACCCATGGGAATGGATTAACTTTAAGAACACACTTTTCCGGGGTCCATACAACTTCAAAGCATCTCAACAATATATAGTGTTAATTCTCAAGGAAACTAACAGGGAATATGTTATTGTTATGTGGTACAGAGCATGGGTGTCTAGACCACAACAAGGCAGTTGGGATAATGACACAAAATAGGCTTTGGGTTGAGGATGGCATTTTATGGTAGAATATGGAATGTCACTTGGGTGTATGGATGGTTCTTACTAGGACCACCATCTTTGGAATCAGAGGTGCAGAGGGTCAAAAGGGAAAGTTCATGGTCTCCTGGTCTGGTCACTCAGGTAGTAGGGTCTCCTCTTCAGCCTCCTACCATTTCACAAACTGGTCCCTGCTTGAACTCTCCACTCACAGGGAACTTTTCCTATCTGTGATATAAGAGGTACACCAAACACAAATATATTTATTAATTACACCAGGGATAAGTAAAACCTTTTTATTTCTGGATGATTTGGAACTTAATTTTTAGTGGGAGGAGATCAATTATGAAGGCAGCATGGCGGTCACGTAGGCTATAAAGGATATCTCTCCCTTCCAGACCTTTGTAACATGCACTTTCTCATCCTCTTTGAAGTTGGGCATAGCCATATTTTTGTTGCTTTGGCTAATGAAATGTGAGTAGAAGTGGCATATCGATGACAAATGGGACCTTCAAAAGCCTGGGATGTGAATCCCCATATTTGCTTCCTTTGACCAAAGTGATCAGGGCAATGTGTATGGCGATGCTGCCTCTCAGTCTGGCTCCCTGAGTGACTGTGATGGGCAGAACCCACCTACCAAATACATGGGACTTGCAGTGTGTAAAATTGGCTTGTACTGGGTTAAGACACTGAGATTTCGGCACCATCCGTTACTGTTGGCAAAACCTCTCCCATCCTTACTGCTGCAGTCAGTTTTAGCAGGGATTATTTTAAAATGCCAACTTGCCTGCTATAACCTTGGTTAATATATGCATTTGGTCCAATCTCCTATCCATCTGCAGCTGTGATAGCAGGCACTCACAACCCTTGTTCAGATACCTTAACAGTAAATAAAGAGACTTAATTGCTTTCAGCATTTTGAATTGACTAAGACACAGTAAACTAACTCATCTTAGGAAACTCTTTAAATCTTAGAAAATTGTGCAAACCAAATTCAGGATAGGTGTTTCCTCTGGAGAGCCAAGGAGGAAAATGGGATCCTGGAAGGAAGGGTAAATGGGATCCTCAACTTCATATAATATGTTTTATTATTTTCTTTTAATTTTGAACCAAACAATGTTGAAAATATTAAGATTTTTACATATCTGGGTTATAGGTATTTGAGTGGATATTGTGTTCTCTCTATTTTCATACCATACACTTGAAAAATTCATAATATTTTTTTGAAAAGAAAGCTGCTTAAGAACAATGGTTGAAATCAAAAGGATTTTCTCATATTGTCAGAAAACCCTCATTAAGCAGAGGCCCTTTTTCCTAAAGAATCCTAGATAGTTGAGATTTACCTGGATTAAAACAAAAGAATATTCTTTAAACTCCTAAAGAAGGGCAGATTGTAGAAAGGGCAATTCTCATATAATCATTTCTGTATGTTTGAATTCTTGTCCTTGAATATTTCAAAAAAGAACTCTTTCCTCTTTCTTCTAGGTTAGTTCTCCACTGGAGAAAGTCCACTTCTCCAGTGTGACCAGCAGATGAATAATGATGCATAGATATACGCAATGAAAAGAACAAACTATTTGAATTTAGGTTAGACTAAAATCCCAACTTTAACAGCTACTTTGTGTATGTGTGACCTCAGGAAACTCAATTATCTTCCCTGGACTTCAGTTTCTTCATTAGAAAATAGAAGGGGGGTAGAGAATTAAGACAAATTCCAATAGGGTAGAGTCTGTATTAGCCTACTGATATTTTTCAGTACTCCAGTTTCACAAGAGAATACCAGGTAAATGTCAAATACACTCTACATAATGGTGTACACCGTTACTTGGAGATTAAAAAATCTGAAATCTGAATACCTTACATCTTAAGATCTGTGCAGAGAATACGTACTTCATTCAAATGTGGACAGGAGCAAAGATGTCCTCATTCTGACCTCATCTCTGCTCTATTTAAAATCCTTCCATGGTATTTTACAGTTACCATTTTCATTTTCTAAGTTACTAGTGAGATCAGGCATGTTTTCTTCTTTTCTTAGATTTACCAGACATTTGTATTTCCCCCAGAGTCAGTTTGGGTTTCTAATGTCTTTGAAGATAGGGGCAGGGAACAGACCATTAAGGAAAACAGAAGAGGGTGTGGTAGGGAAATTAGAGCAAGGGGATGGGTGGGAAGCTCCCAGGTCCAACTCCCAGCCCTTCCCTTGGAGTCTCACCACCTGATTTCTCTCAGAGCTATATTTCCTCCTTTCTTCTGATCCTTTGCCTCCAGGGCCAGATCCATTTTCTCAGGTCCTAACTCCTCTTCTTTTCCGTTCTTTTAACCGGGACTTTCATCCCCAAACATCCAACCAGGGGACCTCAGTGCTGCAGAACAGAGGCACCCCGCTGAGCTGGACACCCTCTGAAGACAGGGGTAAAGGCTGATGACAACCACATTCCATTTAAAAAATTAACACCGGCCTTGCAACATGACGCAAAATAAACACCCAAATATTGGTATAGTCCTTTTGCTCCAGTGTTGTAAACAATAGTCAAAATTATGATTAAGTAGGAAAACGCATGGAAAGTACTTTCCCATTGGCATTTGTCATTACATTTGCCATTCCAATTTAAAAGACCCACCATATTTTTCGTTGCTTTTTGTGAAACTTTATCTAGCGATACCTCAGTACATATTCTAAAAGCTGCTATCCTCCTAAACCTAGCAATATCACATATCTGGGGATATCCTCTTTCAGTGTCAGAGTTTTGGCTTTTTATGGTTTGCTTTGTATTTCTTTTTGTTGTTGTTTGTGTTATAGAGGGTAGGAGTTGTTGATTTAATTATTTTGTGTTATACAGGGTAGGAGTTGTTGATTTAATTATTTTATGTTAACATTTATTAAGCACTTATTACTTGGCAAGCACTTTCAGGTGCTATGGCAGTTTGATATTGTTTATGAATTCCAAAAATAGATTTGGATTATGTTTGTAAAATGGTCTGTCCCTCCGGGCATATTAGATTATACTGGATTCAGAGGTTTCACTCTTACTTGATTAAACAATGATTAAGGCTTTGATTGGGCCACATCAGTAGGACTTGCGTCTACGCCTCCCTAGTAGGTGGGGACTCACAGAGAATACACATGGCAGAGAACAGAGTTTGGGGTTTTAGTGCTGGAGCCCCAGGAAGTAAAAACACAGGAGAAGAACACAGAGGAATAGAGACAGCTCCATAGACACAGCAGAGGCGCCGAGAAGAGAAGGAGCCTGATAGTCTACACCTGACCTTGTGGAGAGAACAGAGCAGCTGAGCCCACAGAGGTACAAGTCCCGGGAGAGAGTCGAGAGTTATCCCAGCCTACAGCTGAGATTGGAAGAAGCTGGGACCACGGAGCCTTAAGAGGAAGAGGAAGGCTGGACCCTTGCAGATGTTGTCCTTCCATCTTGCTCCAACACATGGCAACAGACTTTGGTGAGAGAAGTAACTTTCACTTTATGGCCTGGTAACTGTTAGCTTCTACCCCAAATAAATACCCTTTATAAAAGCCAACAGATGTCCAGTATTTTGCGTCTGCACCCCTTTCACTGACTAATACAGGTGGACTACATTTGTTTCTGAAAAGTGGCCATGAGGAAGTTGAGGAAGGTACAAAGAAGTTGCCAAAATTTAAACAAGCAGTAGATGTCAGAGCCAGGATTCAAACCCACTATTTTTGACATAAAATTATTTTCTCTTTCTATTCCACTATAAATAAGAAGAAGATTTTGATACTTTCTCCTTGGCAGGAACCAGAATAGTATAAAAAACATTAAAGGAGAAAAAGTTCTTAATGTGACAAATATAAAAATCTAAGATAGCCCCATTCTGTGTCTAGAAACAAGGCAGCTGCAATGGAAGTGCAGAAAGCAATGCCAAGACACATTCTTCTTTCAAAACCCAAGGCACATAAAGTGAGGGAGGCACTGAGATGATGGCAAGTGTCCAAAAATGAAGACATGGAATTCCTTAACTCTAAGCCCCAGAGAAAGACACGCGGAATAATCAAGTTCTTGCAGAGCTTCAGGAGCCTTTTTATCTTCAGGCTGGGATTTATAACAATCACCAGGTAGGTTTGAGCTAAGAAAAATGAGTAGTCAAATAGAGGCAATAAAAATTGCAAGTATAAGCAACCATCAAACTGATAAAACTGTCACATCTGTGCTTATGAAACAACAATTGCATTCATTACGTCCAAACTCCTGGTACTTAATATTGTCTGCCGAGGAAGCTAAGCTCCATTTGGAGTTTTGCTGTTAAGCACAAATATATCTGAAAGAGACTTGACTGTTTGAGTTATTTATAATTTTACAGAGAATGCAGTGAAATTGTCTTGAGAGAAATCCACTGGTATCTGGGAAATTTTTCAAAAGGGACCTCTCAGTCCCAAGTGTTTTGAAGAATACATCTGGCATTGGTTGGGGGGACAAGGGAGAGATGAAACAGTTCACATTTTTATTTTTAGAAAAAAGAAATGATGCTTTAATTACCATGCTGAGTATATTTTCCCTCAGGAAAACCCTCTTTCTGTAGATCCTCATAATGAGAGGAGTTGATGGAATGACAGAGAAAAAAAGGAGAGAAGAGAAAGGGGGGAGGGCAGAGAGTGTCAAAAGTATGGAAAGAGGGAGAGAAGGAAAAGAACGTGAGAGAGAAGACCCCAGGATGGAAAACACTTAGAGACTATTTGACTTTTTTTATTACTACCTGTTTTTAATGAGCTATTTTCCTATGTCTTTATCCTCACTAAAAATTAATATTATTCAGCTCAAGGAGCAAAAATGAGGGCGAGAAAGTAAATGTCTTCATTTTCATACAAAGGGTGATTATTAAATTGGTTAAGTTTTCTACGCCTTTTCCTATTGCTTCTGACTTCTCTAGCTTTTGTCTATTTTAGTGTTTGGTGGAGGAGGACTAAAATAATGTATTTTACTTGCTCTCATGGAAACAGATGTGTGAAGAGTTGAAGACTGTTGGCTGGAAATGTTATTGTGGACAATCCTGGAATTTGAGTGATTCCAGATTTCCCTCTCATTAGTGATAGAAGAGTGCCATGTTCTGTTCTTTAAAATCACTACCCCCTTGTCAACTGGAGGGTAAAGGGCTTTTCAGGGTAGGAGGCTCTGATCAGGATGGCAAGGCACATTCAAGAAGATGTCAGGGGGAGATGTGCAAAAGGACATTTTTCCAAATGTCTTACATTCAAGGACTTGGTTTCCAAAACTACCTGCCTTACCTATTACATACCTCACTTTCAATCCACTCTGCCTGCCTCCCACTATTAACTCCTTCTCTTTCAGCCCATTACCTTCTATTTATGCTTTCTTAAGCTGTAAACTTCTCTGTGTCTCCAGAGACATTTTAATTTCTCCTTTTTTGAAGTGTCACATTCAAGGATTACCCAGAGCAGTACTCTTCTCACTTGTGACTATCATGAGATCTTTTGTGCTGCTTTGTTAGGCAGCTCTCCACCACCCTGTTTCAGCTTTCTGGGTGGGTCCCAGGCAGGCTCCGACTTTGCCAGCAACTTAGAGTTACAGATGTTGCTTGGCATCTATTCTCCTTACCAACTGGCACAACTAAACAAAACTTCCCCCACCCCCAGGCAAAACTCTATGCTGCTACCATTAGAATCACCAATAAAATAAACATCAGTGCTACATCTGGGGGCCATGTGTCACTCATCCCCTCCCTCCATCCCCCACACATATTTCAAGTATGGTTCGGCAAGCCTAGCTCTATGTAAAAGTTGGTGAAAACCAAGTTTCAGAAGCCTCGTTATTATGTGTGATGGTTTGAAGCTGTATGGACTCCAGAAAACCATGTTCTTAAAGCTAATCCATTCCTGTGGGTGTAAAGCTATTGTAAGTGGGACCTTTCGATGAGGTTATTTCAGTCAAAGTGTGGGCCAGGGTGGGTCTTAACCCTCTTACTGGAGTTCTTTATAAACAGTTTGAATACACAGGAAGAGAAAGCCATGGAAGCAAAAAGAGAAGGGAGAGACCAGTAGACAACACCATGTGCCTTGCCATGTGGCAAAAGAGTCCTGGCTCTCTGGCAATGAGGGGATTCTCCTCATCCAATCAGTTGGAGGTCTTGGAGTGAGAACTAAGAATTTCAGAAGTCAAAAAAGAATTTCTGCCTTTTCTTCAGCCAGCTATCTTCTCGGGGGGAATACAACTTTACCTTTATTGGAGTTTCCAACTTGCAGCATGACTGACTGAGTTTGGATGTGCCAGATTTCAGAATCACCTTTTTTTTTAAATAATTTTTTTTTTAATTTTAAAAAAAGATTTAGATCACATAAATGTTACATTAAAAATATAAGGGGTTCCCATATGCCCCACTCCCTCCTCCTCCCACACTTTCCCACATTAACAACATCCCTCATTAGTGTGGTACATTTGTTACAATCGATGAACCCATATTGAAGCATTGCTACTAACCATAGACTACAGTTTACATTATAGTTTACACTCTGTCCCGCACAATTTTGTAAGTTATGACAAAATATAAAATGGCCTGTATCTGTCACCGCAATGTCATGCAGGATAAATCCAATATCCCCAAAATGTCCCCATCACCTTTTTTAAAGTTTCCAGCTGGTGGCCTGCCCTACAGAATTCAGACTGACCAATACCCAGGGTCTCAGAGCCAATTACTCTGTTAAGTCTCTTGATATAATATATAAATATTACCAGTAATTATTATTAATATATATTTATATAATATATTATTGTTATATTAATACAATTGATATGTTAGTAGAAATATATATTAATATACATCTCCTATTGGTTCTGTTTCTCTGGAGAACTCTGACTAATAAAAATAGGCTTTTTTCCCTTTTATTTCACAGGTAAACTGAAACAAAAAAGGTAGTGAAAACCATAGTGGCAATTAAATGAATTGATGCTACAATGAACCTAGGTGGGAGTGGAGAAAGGCACACATGTCAATCTCAGGAACATGGGGTTTGGGCTTTAATGTCCCATGAGATGAGTAATTCAAGTTGCAATTAAGATTTCTGGGTAAAAATCAGGATCCCTAAGAGTGTGTTTCTCACTGCAGAGATGAAGCATTCGACACAAATACGACAAGGAAGTATTTATATAGAAGGAATACACAAGGAAGGTGAACTTTGACTTAAGTATACTTTGGAACTGTGGAAGTATGGGTTCTGAATAGAGAAGCCTAAGTCCAAGGGTGAAACCCTTGGGAGACTGAAAACACGCCCAAGGCCCGTGTGATTCCTAAAGAAGAAAGCCCTGCTAAAGAGGAACCGAAAAACAAAACAAAATAAGTAAGGAGACAACCACCGTGAGCTAGAAACAGTGGACACAACATATGGCAGGATATAATGCCAATAACTTTAGCTAATAGAATAGTCTGAAAGAAAATATAAAGTAAAAATATTTCATATGATTAAAATAGTAAAAAAAAAAATGAAAGCACAGGAAAAGATACTATATAAATTAGGCAGACTTTTTAGGGGAAAAAAACTCATAGAACTTCTAGAACTTAAAAATGAAAACAACAAAAATAGATAAAAATGGGTTAGAAGAAGCTGCAACATATAGTGAATAGATGCTCCAAGAAGAAGATAATGCAGAGTATGGAGGAGAGAAAAGGTTTGAAAAGGCGTTGGCTGAGAGTTTCACAGAATTGGTACAAACATCAGTTTTGAGATTCAAGAAGAAAAACAAGTGCTAAACTGTATAAATTCCCAATTAGACATAGTATATTGAAACTGCAGGACACCAAAGTAAAAGCAAAAGATTTCAAAGCAACTGGACAGAAAAAGTGGGTTCTATTAAGGACGGCAGCACTAAGAAGCAGAGCTTCCAATAGCAACAACTAAGCCGAGGGGAGAGTAGAATAATATTGTTGGATTTCTGAGGGGAGAAATAAAGCCTTCACTGTAGAATTCAGTGCTGAGTTTCATCACCGTTCCATATTAATTGATGCAGAAAGACAACTTCAGATAAATATTAGGAATGTTTATAATTCACTAGACCCTTGCTGAAAGAAGTGCTAAAGGACAAGCTTCATGAGGAAATTAAGCCCCGAAGGGAGGAGAGGAATAAAAGAAGTGATGAGCAAAGAAACTGGTGAATATGCAAGTAAATTCAAAGAAGCTCTAACTGGGAAAAAAAAAAAAAATAGTGAAAAATTTAAGGAAGATATAAAACTCAAGAATAACACCCAAGAGCTCTGAGTGCTCTAAGAACAGTCATTGATCGTTTAAAAGGAGTCGAGAGCTATTGATGAACCTCAGCTTTCTTAAGCCATGTACACGGCTTGCAGCCTGGGGCGCTCCGGGGACCGGGGGGCCACCCCGAAAGCTCCCCGGAGCGGGGTGCACAAGACAGACGGTACCTGGGCGCAGCCTTGGCCCTCCGTGGAGGCGAGGACGGGCTCTGCCCACCCAAGTGCAGTGACGGGTCTAACCCGTCGTGGTTATAAACCCTCCCACCGAATGGACGTGGCTCTCCGCAGCTCGTTGTTCACCTTTACACTGGCGTCCCTTCCCTGACAAAGTGCTGCGACCAACAGGACAGGGGCTGTGAGGCCTGTGGCAGAGGCGAGAATGACTGTGACGCGGAGTTCCAGGGCCGCCTCTCCAAGATCTGCCGAGCTGTGCAGAAAACACAGGCCTAGCTCAGCACGTTCAGACCTGGAGACAACAGCAGGGCTCTTGTCTGGCAGCGCTACACACGTGAGCTGCAAACCCTACCTGGACGGCCCAGGAGCCCATGCAGGTGTCCTTAGGAAGAAGAAACGGACCTCTAAAGAGGAACCCACGGCTGGTGACAGCAGATGAGGACAGAAAAACGTACCCTCTGACCAAAAAACTGATGCTTTTACAGCTTAAAGCTGCCTTATTTTGGGAAAGGATTAAAGACCTTACAAGACTTTTTATTTTGACATTAAAACCTCAAACCAAAAAAATAAAATAAAATAAAGTGGGGGAGGTGGTGGGGAGGTCATGGCTCCCCTCTCAGGGGTCTTCCTGGGTGACGCTGACTTACTGCGCCAAATGATCTTGACCCATCCCAGAAAGAGGTGTGTGTTAAGAAGAGCGAATTTTTTAAAAGAAAGGGTCTGCAACTCAGTTTTTGCATTTATAAAAATGAGGTCAAATGTACAAGTTCATGATAAGATATGTTCAACCCTATCTTATTTGGAAATACAGGAAAATACTCTCTTAGATTTTTGTTTATTATGAAATCGTAAAATACTTATACAGAATTTGGCTTAATTTTTATCTCTATTTTAACTGCACATAATATGCTGTTTCTTTACAACCTGTTTAGCATTTGAATATGTCATGTTTCTATTAGTGACAGGGCTAGTTACAAGGACAAGGTTTCCATGTGTGCTTCTTTGTGAACTTGGAACCATCAGCTGGTGACCTCTTAGGGAGCAAAACCAGGACATCTATTTATTAGATGCCACGCACAGAAGGTGATGTGAGCAAGATTCAGAAGGGCAGCCACTCGCATTTTAGGAAACTCTCGTATGACACGTGTCATATCTTGCTATAATCTTTGCCTCAATTGGATAAAAGATAGATTTAATGAGCAAATGAAAAGTTATTTAACATACTCACTTCAGAGCCCTCTATGCTATTAGGTTTGGTGTTTATTCCCTAACACCTATTCCAGATTCTGGGATGTTTAAAAAATATCCGTTAATGGTTTTAGAAAAAAAATGTTCTTGATATTGTTGTTATAATGTTTAACTTTGGATTTAAAAGGGGAGGATACAAAAGGGGAAGATACAAAGAACGACATTTTATAGTAAATATCTTATTTATTTTGACCATTATTGAAAGATGTTTAAGAGAAAAAAAGTACACATATTTAAAATTTAGGAGTGAGTTTTAAAAGAATAGAAATATAATCTATAACTTACAACCAATAAAGGAAGGGAAAGAGTATAAAGAAAATTTAAGTAATCTATTAGAAGACAGGGAACAAAAAAAGAAATGAAATTTCACACCTAATCAAAATGTAATGGTGAAACACCTAAAATATTCCCTTTATAGTCAGGAACAAGATGAGGATGTCCTCTACCATTGCCTCCATCTGATACTGCAATGGAGGTCTTAACCAGAGCAATAAGACAAGAAACACAAATTAAAGGGATGTCAATAGGAAAAGAAGAAACAAATTCGCTACTACTTGCAGATAATGGAACTATCTGGGGAAAAAAAATCTAAGAAATATATAGATAATTTCTTTAATGTGAAATTAGCAAACTTTCTAGAATCAAACTGATATACAAATATTAATGTTGTTCCTATATGCAACAACAAAAAAACTGGAAAATGTAATTACCACCCAGCAATTCCACAGCTAGGTATCAATCCAAGGGAAGCCCTTACACACATGCCCAAAGAACATGTAAGGATCTTTTTGCAAAATAGCTTGTCAGAGTAAATATATTAAGAAAACAAACAAACAAAGAATAATCATACAATGGAATAAATGCAACAGTTAAAATGAATGAACAGCCCACCTGGATAAATCTCAGAAAGATGATGTTGAATGAAACAGGAAAGTTCAGCATGGTATAATTTATGTAAACTTTCCCCATAGTATTATTTATGCATATGAACACATGTAGGGAAAACATGGAGACCTGCATGGGACTCGTGGCTCACGCCTCTAACTTCACGTCTGCAGTTACTTCTGGGGCCAAAACAGTAGAACTTCAGCCCAACTCTAACATTTTATTTCCTTTAAAAAATATCTGAAGCAAATATGGCAAAATTTTCAGATGTATTTGGTCTTGATGATGGGTGAAGGAATGTCTATTATTTTTGTGCTTAAATCACTTCATAACTAAAATACATCCTTGAGAGGATATTTATTGGTGAAACTGATCTTTTAAACCAAATTATTTTTTGACAATTTTTTTCTTTATTAGAGAAGCTGTGGGTTTATAGAATAATCATGCATAAAATACAGGATTCCCATATACCACCCTGTTATTAACACCTTGTGTTGGTGTGGAACATTTGTTACAACTGGTGAGAGGACAATTTTATACTGTACTGTTAACTACAGGCCACAGTTTAACCAGGTTCACCGTGTAGTGTATTTCCATGAAATATTTTTCTCATTTTTATCCTGTTACTATATATAAATCTAACATTTCCCCTTTTAATCACATTCAGATATACTATTTCAGTGCTGCTGTTAATTATGTTCAATGGGAAGTTAAGGCTTAAAATGTACAGGGTTCCTATTTGAATGATGGTCATGCTTTGACAATGGGTGGTGGGGATTGTAGCTCAACATTGTAAACCAAATTATTTTTGACCAAGTTTTTGCTACCCCTGTTTTAGTGCCTGGATTATTGTATGTAAACATAAGTGTCTGATGAATAAAATACTTGAGGATTAAGAGGGCTGCTCTGAGATGCACCTTCTCCCCTCTCACTTTCTTTTCTATTCCACTTTACTGCATCTTTTTCTTTTTCCTGCCTGTTTCTGAGAGAGGTGACTGATGTATATTAAACTTCCATGCAAAATAAAAACAACAATATGGCGAGAAAGAGAATAAGCCATCTTTTCTCTCCCAGATTTTCAGACTTATTTTTATATATGTGTCAGGTTAAGCTACAGAAGGACTAATTTTTTTTCTCTCTACTTGCATGCTTCTCCAGCCAAACTCATCGTTCACACATTAAAGGGCTGAAATTCCTAAAACTATAGCTTCCAGCAATAAATTAAGCCTTATACTTTGAGGCTTGGTTCCTGTTTGATTTTTAAGAAAATTCAAAATAAAATTGCTAATGGGTGGATAAGATGGTGAAGATGACATATTCCTGACTTCTACTCTAGCTTACTTTAAAATTTTATTTTTCTTAAAACAAATGAGAAAGAGTTTTAACATATAAAATGCAAGTGCTAGAGCCTTCTACCTTAATTCTGGGAGGGGTGCACACCAGAGAAGAGTTTCCCAAGTCAGTCTTTCACAATCGGAACAAGGCTAAGGACCCAGAAAGGGAGCACCTACTCATGAGAGTAGGGGGTGGGCAATGGTAACCACCACAGGGAGAGAGCAATTTACTAATATTTACCATAATTTACTAATATCCTCCACCCGATCTCCCCTGGATGCTGACCATTAATTCAGACAGTTCCTGCCTGTTCAATAGTTGTACTGGTGGAGGGACTGATTCCTGGAGGCTCCTATTCCACCATCTTCCCACAATTCCAGATCTATAGGCAGTGGTTTAACTCAAGTATCTGCCTGTTGTCACATGGTTGGTAAAATGGCTCACCATGCATGTTCCTCCCACAGTCAGCCAAAAAGATCCATAACACATGGATATGCCATAGCAGACCCTTGGGACCTGGAGACTATCCAGGCATTTACCCAGACAGGACACTTGTCAGTCTTATATTGTCATATATTAAATCTTATCTTCAGAACAAAAAAAATCCATTAGATGCCCTATCTCCTTGAGAAAGCAGAAATGGTAATATCTGTGACAAACCATATCTTATTTTAAGACAACTTGCAGGGTAGCTTGGTTTTTTTTTCAGGGGGTGGGGCATTATATGATTCTAAATTTCTTAAAATTCCTATGTCTTTGTCTCCTCTCTATTAAACATTCAAGAAAGGAAAGCACAGTGGGGAAAGAGTTGCAGCCAGTTCAGTAAAAAAGATGCTGGAGAAAATGTTTACTGGTACAAACTTGGAGCAACTAGGCAAATAACTCCTTACCAAAAGGAATTATACATCATACAAGCTCCCAATACCCCACTAAAGAAAATGTCCAGCAGAGATGGCCAATTTTAAGAACTTTTCCTTTATTTGAGCTCCAAGGCAAAAGTCCATGAACTAACATCATTAGCAAGCAGCCTGGTTTATTGAACTCCTGGAACATGATATTGATTTTCAGAAAACAATTTAATTAAAATACTGCATTCTATTTCATAGTCAAAATACCTTTGAGTCATTTCTGAAAATAAAAGAAATATAATAAAACACATAATTATTTTGTACCCCACAGTTATAAAAAAAAGTTTATAAACCTTATTCCTCCATGGCTTCTGAATTGAGAAACACTTTTCATAATTTATTAATTCTTTAGCAATATCTGTGCTATCAAAATTTAAATTCTCAGTCTATTTTAAAATTAAATTATTTTTAAAAACTAATCCAAGTTTTCAGCTTAAAAATGGCTCCTATTATTCCAATTTGTCCATAATGGTTAAAAACCACACATACCTCAACAAATATAAAACACGGGATGATGGAATAACTTCGCTGAGTGTTGTTTCCCACAGCCATCTCTCACACCATGCAGCAAGGCTCCACCATCTAAAACTGTCCAGGCTGAAACAGAAATAGGTAGCATGGTATAAGAACTATAGGTTGAGAAGTTCCTTGGGTACTTACATAAAAAAAATATCAGCCATTATCTAGATAAGCAAATTGTGTACAAACAATGTGATCTATAACACAGTCAAGTCAGACTAATAATCATTCTCATCAGAAGAAAATAACGTACACTAGCCATGCAAACTCTTACAGCCAAAATGACCAGGCAGGGAGCCATGTCCCTGCCTCCTCAGGAAAGGGGGAGCAGGAAGTTTAACCAAAAGATGCTGGAGGAACTGCACATAGCTATGGTGAATAGGATTAGGAATCTACTAGATCTGCATGGCACTTTAACCCAGTAGAGTTCTCTCATGCTATGAAACTCATTTTTCTGCTACGAAATGAATCCATCCTGCCTAGCTCTTCCACACTTCTACCTGAGCCTTCTGTTTTGCACCCCAGAGGATGGTTTGTTTGTGCACTCGCCTCTGCCTTTGGATCTGACATCTAGCCGAGGCACAAATCTCTGCCTCCCTTCCTTGACCATGATTTGCCCTTGCTCCCGTGACTACACGGTCATGACCCGCTTTGGGTTAATACATCACTGATCCCTCCTATTGGGTTGCCTCAGGCCTGTGTGTGGCATGATCCCAACACACAATGTTGAAGTGATAACACATTCTCTTAACTTACAAGAATGGGGTAGCTCAGCAACAGCAGATTGTTTTTAAATATTTTTACTAGAACATCGATGTCCTGCTTTGGTCAGTATTAAGAGACTGACTTATTTTGGTCCTTCTAAGAATATGCAGTGAAGTAGGGATTTTAGGCTTTTGTGAATCTTCAAGGCCAGACAAAAAGGAATTTTCCATTATACCTCCTATTCTCCAGCCAAAGCAATGCTCTACATATGTTTCAGGTACTTGCTCTTGATATTTATTCATTCTTCTTTCATTTTTTCTGTTCCTTTGTCGTCCTTACCAACAGTTCCTGAGGAATGTGGTAGCAAAGGATGACACAGGGACTACTAGTCCACTTGAGTGGCTGGCAGCATTTTTCTTAAAGGTCATGACTTAATGTTAGTCATAATTTAATCCTATCTTTATGAAGCCCTTCCTTACCTTTTCCAGAATGGAAGATTTAAAATATTTTTCCTTCTCTTTTTGAAAAACCAACTTCTCACTTATCAATTAAAATTTTCTCCGATCAAATTTAACATAATATAAATTGTTTCCATGTAACATTATATAAATTCATAAGAGACATAGTGTTTTAATTATTTAAGTTTCAGGCAACTTAATTTTTAAAATTAAAATGGCATCTTAGCTGCTACAAAATAATACCGACAATACACCTGTTACTTCACATTCTATTTTTTTTACAAATCAATTTTATTGATACATATTAATAAAGCATAAATACACCCAAAGTGTACAATCATGGTATTCAGTATAATCACATAGTTGTGCATTCATCACTTCAATCATTTTAGAGCATTTTCATTATTCCAGTAATAATAATAACACTAAAAAATAAAAAACAAACAAACTCATCACATCTCAATTTCTCTATTCTTCCCCTACCGTACATAGCTCCACATCTATTTCCTTCTCTCTAGTCTACTTATATTTATATTTTGTAAAAACAGTCTTATATATGCAATATCACCCATGTTTATATTTTACATGAGGTTTCACTATGTTATACAGTCCCATGTTTCATTTTTTAACTTTCCTTCTAGTATTACATATGTCCTTACACTTTCCCTTTCAACCACTGTCATACTGATATAATAGCTCTGCTAGTGACAAACACCATGATGTGCTCTCACCATTTCCATTCATTTACAAGATTTATAAACAACCTTTTAACCAATTTTGCACAGATTAAACATCAGCTTTCCATTCTCTACCCTCATTCTATTTTCTGATGACCTATATTCTAATTATTAATTCCATGAGTTTATATATTTAGTTCATAATAGCACAATCATATAGTATTTGTCCTTTTGTATCTGGCTTGCTTCACTCAACATAATGTCTTCCAGTTTCATCCATGTTATCACATGCTTCACGACTTCATTTCTTATCACTGCATAATATTCCATTATGTGTATACACCACAATTTGTTTATCCATTCATTGGTTGATGGACACATGGGTTGTTTCCATCTTTTGGCAATCGTGACTAATGCCACTATGAACATCAGTGTGCAGATGTCTGTTTGTGTCTCTGCCCTCAGTTCTTCTGGGTATATACCTAGTAATGGTATTGCCAGGTCACATGACAAGTCTATATTCAACTTCCTTAGGAACTGCCAAACTGTCCTCCACAGTGGCTGTACCATTCTACATTCTCACCAACAGTGAATAAGCATTCCTATCTCTCCACATCCTGTCCAACATTTACAGTTTTCTGACTTTTTAATAGTGGCCAGTCTAATAGGTGTGAAATGATATCTCATTGTAGTTTTGATTTGCATTTCCCTAATCACTAGAGATGTTGAACATTTTTTTCATGTGTTTATTTGCCATTTGTATTTCTTTGTTGGACAATTCTCTTTTCAAGTCTTTTGAGCATTTTTTAAATTGGGTAATTTGTCTTTTTATTCTTGAGTTGTGTGATCTCTTTATATATCATGGATATTAAACCCTTACTAGATATGTGATTTCCAAATATTTTCTCCCAATGAGTTGGCTGCCTTTCACCCATTTGACAAAGTCCTTTGAGGTGCAGAAGTGTTTAATTTTGAGGAGGTCACATTTATTTATTTTTCTCTTGTTGCTCATGCTTTGGGTGTAAGGTTTAAGAAACTGCCACCTACCACACGATCCTGAAGTTGTTTTCTTACATTCTCTTCTAGGGGTTTTATGGTTGTCGCTTTTATATTTAGGTCCTTGATCCATTTTGAGTTATTTTTTGTATAAAGTATGAGATAAAGGTCCTCTTTCTTTCTTTTGGATATCACTAAACAGTTCTCCTAGCACCATTTGTTGAATAGACTGTTCTGGCCCAGCTGGGTGGGCTTAAAAACCTTGTAAAAAAATCACTTGACTGTAGATGTGAGGGTTTATTTCTGAGTTCTTGATTTGGTTCCATTGGTCAATCTGTCTGTCTTTATGCCAGTACCATGCTGTTTTTATCACTGTAGCTAAGTAATATGCTTTAAAGTCAGGAAGTGAGAGTCCTCCAACTTCATTCTTCTTTTTAAAACATTTTTTGGCTATTCAGGGTCCATTACCCTTCCAGGTAAATTTGATTATTGGCTTTTCCATTTCTGCAAAAAGGGCTGTTGGGATTTTTGTTGGGATTGCATTGAATCTGTAAATCAGTTTGGGTAGAATTGACATCTTAACGAATGACGTTTAGTCTTCCAATCCACGAATGCAGAATGTCTTCCCATTTATTTAAGTCTTCCTCTGTTTCTTAAGCAATGTTTTATTGTTTTCTGTATATAGGTACTTTATGCCCATGGTTAAGTTTATTCCTAAATATTTAATTTTTTAAGTCACTATTAAAAATGGAATATTTTTTTGGATTTCCTCATCAGATTGCACATCAGTAGTGTATAGGAATGCTATTGATTTTTGCGTATTAATTTTGCATCCTGCAACTTTTCTGAACTTGTCTATTAATTCTAGTAGCTTTTTTGTGGATTTTCCAGGATTTTCTACATATAGGATCATATCATCAGCAAATACTGAAAGTTTTGCTTCTTCCTGTCCTATTCAGGTGCCTTTTATTTCTTTAGCTAGACTAATTGCTCTAGCTAGAACTTCTAGCACAGTATTGAATAGCAATGGTGACAGTGGGTATCTTTGTCTTTTTCCTTTTCTCAGTGGTAAAGCTTTCAGGTTTACCATGAGTACAATGCTAGCTGTAGTATTTTCATATATAGACTTTACCATACTCAGAAAGCTTCCTTCTAAACCTACCTTTTGGAGTGTTTTTTATTAAGAAAGGTGCTGAATTTTGTCAAATGCCTTTTCTGCATCAATCGAGAGGGTCACGTGATTTTTCTTCTTCAGTCTATCAATGTGGTTTATTACCCTAATTAATTTTCTTGTGTTGAACCACGCTTGTATGCCTGGGATAAAACCCTCTTGATCGTGGTGTATAATTCTTTTAATGTGCTTTTGGATTCGGATTACAAGTATTTTGTTGAGGATTTTTGCATCTATATTCATTAGAGATATTGGTCTGGAATTTTCTTTTTTTGTAGTATCTTTATCTCTTTTTTGGTATTATGGTGATGTTGGCTTCACAGAATGAGTTTGGTTGAGTTCTTTCCTGTTCAATTTTTTTTGGAAGAGCTTGAGCAAGATTGGTATTAGATCGTCTTTAAATGATTGGTAGAATTCACCTGTGAAGCCATCTGGTCCTGGGGTTTTTATTTTTGAGAGGTTTTTAAATGACTATATCAATCTTTTCACTTGAGATAGGTTTGTTGAGGCCTACTATTTCTTCTAGGGTCATGTACATAGTTCCTGTGTTTCTAGGAATTTGTTAATCTCATCTACATTGTCTAGTTTTTTGGCATACAGTTGTTCATAGTATCCTCTTATGATCTCTCTTATTTCTGAGGGTCAGTGGTAATGTCCTCCCTCTCATTTCTGATTTTATTTGCATCTTTTCTCTTTT
The DNA here is from genome assembly GCA_026826555.1 of Tolypeutes matacus. Classification (NCBI taxonomy): domain Eukaryota; kingdom Metazoa; phylum Chordata; class Mammalia; order Cingulata; family Chlamyphoridae; genus Tolypeutes; species Tolypeutes matacus. Next base: position 5,383,746 of record JAKSZT010054401.1, on the reverse strand, counting down.
TTCTTTGTCAGTCTAGCTAAGAGTTTGTCAATTTTGTTGATCATCTAAAAGAACCAAAAAAATTTTTTTTAATTCTCTTGTTTTTTCATTCTCAACTTAATTTATTTCTGCTCTGATCTTTACTATTTCTTTCCTTGGTTTGGAATTTGCTCTTCTTTTTCTAGTTCCTCCAGGTGTGCAGTTAGATCTTCAATTTTAGTTCTTTCTTCATTTTTAATGTAAGCATTGGGGGCTATAAATTTCGCTCTCAGCAGAGCCTTTGCAGTGTCCCATATGTTTTTGATATGTTGTCTTCTCATTTTTACTTGTCTCAAGACAATTGCTGAATTCTCTTGCAATTTTTTCTTTGACCCACTGATTATTTAATAGTGTGTTGTTTAACCTCCATATATTTATGCATTTTCCATTTTCAATGCATTGTCATTTTCCAGCTTCGTTCTGTTATGATCAGAGAAAATGTTTTGCATAATTTCAAATTTTTTAAATTTATTGAGACTTGTCTTGTGACCCAACAAATGGTCTATCTTGGAGAAAGATCCATAAACACTTGAAAAGAATGTATGTCCTGCTGGTTTGGGGGTGTAATGCTCTATAAATGTGTGTTAGTCTAGTTCATTTATCATATTACTCAATCTCTGTTTTTTTATTTATCCTCTGTCCAGAGGTTCTATCCAACACTGAGACATCTGTAGAAATATCTATTTCTCCCTTTAGCTTTCCCATGTGTGCCTCATATATCTTGGGGCACTCAGGTTAGGTGCATAAATATTTAGTATAGTAATTTCTTCTTGGTGAATTGCCCCTTTTATTAATATATAATGATTTTCTTCATCCCTTATTACAGTTTTGCATTTAAAATCTATTTTGTCCAATATTAGTAGTGCTACTTCAGCTCTATTTTGGTTACTATTTGCATGGAATATCTTTTTCCAACCTTTCACTTTTAACCTGGTTGTGACCTTATATCTGAGGTAAGTCTCTAGTAGACAACATACCGATGGCTCAAAATTTTTCATCCATCCTATCAGTCTATGTCTTTTGACTGGGGAGTTCAAGCCACTATCATTCAATTTTTACTTTAAAGGCATTATTTACTTCAACCATTTTGTCCCTTGGCTCTCTGTTGTTATATCGTACTATTGTCGCTCTTTTTACCCTTTAATTTATCCTTCCTAATAATCTACATTTCTACAATCATCTCCAAGTCTCTTGTCCTTTTTTCCTTTCAGGCAACAGCACTCCCTTTAGTATCTCTTGTAATTCTGGTCTTTTGGTAACATATTCTATCAGCTTTTGTTTGTCTTGAAGACTTTGAACTTACTCTCATTTTTGAAGGACAGTTTTGCTGGGTATAGAATTCTTGGCTGGTAGTTTTTCTTTTTCAGTACCTTAAATACACCATGCCACTTTCTTCTCTCCTCCATGGCTTCTGAAGAGAGGTCAGAACTGAATCTTATCAAGGTCCCTTGTATGTGATGCTTTGTTTTTCTCTTGCTGCTTTCAGAATCTTCTTTTTTTCTCTGATATTTGTCATTCTGAATAGTAGGTGTCTCAGGGTAGGTCTCTTCAGATTTATTCTGTTTGGGGTTAGTTGTCCTTCTTGGATGTTACTTATGTCTTTTACAAGGGTTGGTAAGTTTTCAGTCATTATTTCCTTAAACATTCTTTCTGCCCCTTTTCCATTCTCTTCTCCTTCTGGCATACTGATAACGTGTATGTTTGTGCATTTCATCTTGTCATTCAATTTCCTGAGACCTTTTTCCATTTTTTCCATTCTCTTCTCTTTCTTGTCTCCTGTCTTTTTCAGTTCAGATGTTCTGTCTTTGAAATCACTAATAATGTCTCAAGAAATTCAAATCTCTTGTGTGCCTCATTTTTTTTTTTTTAATTTTCTACAGTGTGAAGAGTATTTTTCTTAAGTGTAGCATATTTTAAGTTAATAAAAATTTTCTTTATGCAATTCAACGTGTTATAATTCCATTGTTTAATTATAGAAGTCAACTTAGTTCCTCTGAAACAAGATTTATCTTCAAGAGAGCTCTTTTAAAAAGAATCCCAAACTGTTTCCAACCAGCCTTGTCACAATTCTTTCAGATGGGCTTCTTTTCATCTCCACTTGTGTGTGGACAAACTGATATATGCTTCAGAAACTCCCCAACTATTCACTAGAATTTTTGTATCCTAATTTCTTCAAATTATTCACGTTAAATCTTTAGAATCAGAACTGGTGGATCTGCATGGTTTAAAATTCAGACAACTTCATCATGACTTTATCTTAGTCACTCCTAAATTACCACACCCAAGATGAGTGGAGACCTGTGGGATATTCCAATAACTACAGGATTTTTAAAAAATGAACTGTTAGATCTTTCACTGTTAGCAATGATCTGTCTTGTAGTTCATTATCACAGACCTAACAAATAGTTCTGTGAGTAAAGTCAAACCACAACATTCCTTTGTGAGGTGTTACCAAGGATGTGGGTCTACAGAGAGAGCCCATTGGGACAGACCTCATCTAATGTATTTTTAATCTAATCCATCATGCCATTCATTCCCATAAGGTCTGTTACTTTTCTTAACAGTCTTTCAATTTGTTCTTTATGGTCACCCAGTGTCTTCTTAATATCCTTTATCTCTTTATTCATTTTTCCTTCAATTCTTTGAATTGATTTAGAAGAGTTGTGTGATTATCATTGATTAATTGTTGTAAATCCTGTATCTCTTCAGAATATTTGGTTTGTTCCTCTGGCTGGGCCATCTCTTCCTGTTTCCTAGTATGGCTTGTAATTGCTGATGTCTAGGCATCTGAATATGTTGGTGAATTTACTCTGATGGCCAATTTCTCTCTCTTGCTTATTTTTTTTCCCCCACAGCTCATCTTTGATATTTGGTTCAACTTATTCTAAGTCTTTAAATTGACCAGCTTAAGTTATCAAAATTGGGCCAGGGACTTACTAATGGGGCACAGATTTTCTCCCAGGAGTTAGGGTACAGAGAGAACAAAAAGCAGTTTTTGTCCATGCAATTTCCAGACCAGCCAGCAGATGGCACTCGTCAGTGCACCTTTCCATGGTGGTGTGTCAAATCTCTATTTTCCTGTGTTTTGGTCTGGCCAGAGCCTAGATTCAAAGTGAGCCTGGCTGGCCATATGAAATTTAGGGATAACTGTTATTTTCTATGATTAGAAAGGAATCCACATGTAGAACACACATAGAGCTGATGTGCCAACAATGTATTGTTTTCTTTTCATCCTTACTTAATATAAATATCTTAGAATTCACTTATAAGTGTTTATTTAGGATTCAGATGAGTTTTCCTGTTATCATCAAATAAACACAATGCCAAACAGCTGAAAAGAAAGTTAAATTTTAATCTCTTCCAAGTAGGAAAGAACACCAGAAAAAGCAAAGGCATCAGACAGCTAGTATTCAGATGGTTTCCCCGTACAATTAATAAAGACTAGCAATGAAATGGCAAATACAACAAATGCTAGGCAAGTTTTGGGCTATCAAATAAAATTCCTTTATTCTTGATTTTTTATTCTTCTGGTCCCAAATGCAACTTGCCATATATATATATTAGTAACTTTATTGAGGCATATTTTATATTTTGTATAATTCACCCATTTCGAGTGTACAATTCATTGACACACACACACATATGTGTGTGTGTGTGTGTATATATGAAGCCTTAGATATATAAATGGTAAATCAAAAATATAAGGGATTCCCATATACCCCAACCCCTCCTCCTCTCACACTTTCCCCTATTAACATCTTTCATTAGTGTGGTACATTTGTTACACTTGATAAACACATATTAAAGCATTGCTACTACCATGGTCTATAGTTCACATTATAGTTTACACTTTGCATCAAAAATTTTAAAGATTTTGACAAAATGTATAATGGCCTGTATCTGTCATTGCAATGTCATGCAGGACAATTCCAATGTTCCAGAAATGACCCATGTAACACCTATTCTTCCTTTTCCCTCCCCTCAGAACCTCTGGTGGCTACTGCCTTTATACCAATGATACAAGTTCTTCCATTGTTAGAATAATAATGTCTACTTTAGTCTGGCAACTTTTTAGTAAATTTGCCAAATTGTGCAACCCATCACCAAAAACAGTTTTAGAACATAGTTTATATCTTACATATCCTTTTTTTTTTTTTTTTTTTGAGGTACTGGGGGCCAGAGAATTGAACCTGGGACCTCATATGTGGGAAGCTGGCTTTCAACCACTGAGCCACATCAGCTTCCCTGAGTTGGTTTTTTCATTTGCTCTGCTCTCTGTTTTTTTGTTTCTTCAGGAGGCACTGGGAACTGAACCTAGGACCTCCCATGTGGGTGGCGAGTGCTCAACTGCTTGAGCCACATCTGCTCTCCATTAATTGTTAATTCTCACCACCACCTCCCCCTACCTACCATCCCAGTCTAGGCAACCACTAATCAGTATCTTTCTGTCTCTGTAGATTTGTCTTTTTTGGATGTTTCAAATAAATGTAATCATGCAATATATGGTTTCTTACGTCTGGATTCTTTCATTTAGCATAATGTTTTTGAAGTTCATTCATGTCATAGCATGTCTCGATAATATGTTCCTTTTTACTGTCAAGTAGTATTCCATTGTAAATATATGCAACATTTACTAGTTGGTGGAAATTTAGTTCTTTCCAATTTTTGGCTATACCCATTACTGTGTTGTGTCCAATATTATGTATAGTAATGCTAAAAACATTTGTGTATGGATATTCTTACTTTTATTTCTCTTTAGAAGATACTGAAGAATGTAATTATTGGGACATATGGGAAATTTATATCTAATTATTTAAGAAAACTGCTGAAATGTTTTCAAAGTGATTGTGTCAATTTACATCCCCATTTCAATTTCTCCACATCCTAACCAACATTTGTTTTTGTCTGTCTTTTTTGTATAGCCATTCTAGGGGGCATGAAATAGTATCACATTCTGGTATTATTTTGAATTTCCCTAGTGACTAATGATGTTGAGCATCTTTCCATCTTCTTATTAGCCATTCTTGTATCTTCTTTTTTGTTAAATGTCTATTCAGATCTTTTGGCAGTTTTTTCATTAGGTAATTTGTCTTATTATTTTTGAGGTGTAAGAGTTCTTTTTATATGCTGAAACAGATAAAAAGTGCTGAAACAGATATGTGTTTTGAAAATATTTTCTCTCGTTCTATTGCTTGCCTCTTACTTTTCTTAATGATATATTTTATATGTATATTTTAATAGTATCATAATTTTTTAATCACAGAGAATTTTAGCGTTGAATTCAATTTCAAAGACCTTTGGATACAGATATTTTTTACCTTAATATTTTAACAGTCAAGATTTTCAAAAGCCATTTTAAAATGTCAAAAAACACATCAAATTAATGTCAAGGAAAAATTAAGTTAATATTAGGAATTATTGGGAAAAAACTATTAATTTGATAGAAAAATAAGTAAATAGTCAATTTATAGAAGAGTAAAAGGAAATATGGTCCCTTCAAGTCTTCAGGAGAGAACTGCTATGCACATGCATGGCAGGAAACTAACCAAGGTCCAGGGGAGAAACTACAAGAAGGAATTAGAGGGTGCAACCACTGGGGCTCACACAAAGCCAAGAATACTTTCTCTTCCCACAAGCCAACATAGAAAACCTCCTTCTAACTCAGGAGACAATAGGTGGTACACTTAGGTTTTGGTTGAATAAGTACACTAGTGTTGTAGTTTCCTAGGGCTGCTGTCATGGAATACCACAAACTCAGTGGCTTCAAGCAGCACAAGTTTATTGTCTCATAGCTCTGGAGGCCAGAAGTCTGGAATCAAGGTGTCAGCAAGGTTGCACTCCTTCTGGAAGATCTAGGGGAGGATTCTTCCTTGCCTTTTCTAGCTGTAAGTGTTTCCAGCAATCTTTGGTGATCCTGGACTTAGAGTTGCATAGCGGCCATCTCTGCCTCTGTCTTTACAGGCCTTGTTTTCCTTGTGTGTCTCCTCTTCTTCTCACAGGACACCAGCCATATTGGACTAGAGCCCGCCCTACTCCAGCTTGGCCTCGTCCTAACTAGTTACTCTTCAAAGATCTATTTCCAAATAAGGCCACATTCATAGAACAGGGGTTAGGACTTCAACATGTGTTTTGAGGGGATACAACCCAACCCATAACAGCTAGCATGAAAACATTTCTCATCCAGAAACCCCAAGTGGTACTGGGAAGTACACCTTGCTGAGCATTGCATCTTTAAAATTTGTCTGTTACAGGATATTGAATATTTATGGAGATTCATTTTATTTTTCAGAAGACCTTTAAAATATTATAGCCTGTCTTTGGGCCTCTGCGTGATGTGCTTTTCCCTGATGTCAACGTAGGGACCCAGAGGTGAATGTGTGTGACAACAAAATCCGTGGCCCAGGTCATGTCAAAGGCATCTCTGATATTAATTTTATGGCATTTAACGTGGTGAAACTTCCTAGAAGTTCTTCAAAATTTGTATGGTTCAAGATTGAAATGAAATTATGGCTAGAATTAAAAGGGAAAAACTAGGACTTAGTGTTAGATGATGCCACATATTAATTGGTGGGGGCGGAAAATGGGGCAGAAAAGGGAAAATTATGAGGTAAGAAAAAATTAGTTTGAGAGTTACAGCATTTCATTTGTCTTCCCCGGTTCTCAGGGATAACCATAATCCCCAATGCAGCTCACCTTTAACACGTTAAATCAGGATTAGCTTTCCTGGTGGTCCTAGGCTACCACTCACTGTTAGGGATAATTTCTAACCAGTGCTCTGTCCCAAGTGGGATCACATATTGCATTTAATTTCCCAAAGATTGGAAACCTAAGTATTTTTTTAAAGCAACAAAGACATTAAGATATAGGAACTAATCAAATGGGATTGTAGGTAAGTGCAAAACAGATTTCATCTTTAGATAGTATGGGATTTAAGAATGTGCTACTTGGGCTTTCAAAAGAAACACTTCACTCTACAAGAAAAACTTGTAAAGAATGACAGATGAACATCCATATACAATAGGAGGGTGGCACTGGCACACTATTTCTTTCCAGATCTCCCCTATGAAGTTGCTCCCTTCTGGATCTATGATCTAGCCCTGGTGCTAGTCTAGACTATGGCAGAGAGATAGAGCACCAAGCCCACCATCCAGGGAAACCTAGAATTGTGTCAACTCTTTGCAAAATTCAGGGGCCCTAAGAGGATACCTGGACTACCCAAGGGTTTCCCTCAGGGTTCCTGTATGGACACTGGTCTAGTCCATATGGCTTAAATCTAAGGAATCACCCTCAAGTACCTCAGTTTCTCTCCAGGCCTGGATCCCAACCTGGACCACCTCAAATCTGCAGCCCTATTTGCCTATGTGAGTCCTTTGAACCTATAAATATGAAGCTCACACTTCAGCCCTCTGCCTGAATGGACAGTCTGCTAGACAACATTGCACCTCACCCCCAGAGTATGGCATGCTACCTGGAATCCCTACTGCTGAGTCCTTCACATTGGAGTGGGCCTCCAAAGGCAGAAAGTTGCCTGGATAATGTCTGAGCTTGCCAGAGCCTTTTGACTCTATCACAGGCCCCTAGTCCCATCTTGCTATTCTCTACCCCATTCCCATCCCCCATCCTTTCTGCTTCAAGCCCTTTCCCACCTCTGGGTCTTCTTGCATGCTGTTCCCAATGCCTAGAACATTCTTCCCTCCTCCATATCTGCCTTGAAAATGCCTCCATTCCCTTCAATTCTCTGATTAAATGCCCATTGCATTTAAATGGACCTCCCAGACCGGTTCAGGTCTCTCTGTTATGCGCTTTCATTATGTTCCTTCATAATATTTACTGGGCCATTGTTTTCTTTTCTAGACTGTCAGCTTTGCTTCTTGAGCCCAAGACCATGTTTGTCTTGCTCTGAGTGATAACCTCAGCCTCTCATACAATGCCTGGCACATAGTAGGTACAGAGCCAACATTAGCTGACATAGGCAATGTGCCTGAGCTACCCAGATCTGTCATTTGATCTCACAACTGCCTTGGGTCACTTTCTTATCTCTTGACCTAATAATGCCCAGATTCTTTAATCTTGGCTCAATCCTTTCTGCCCATTGCAACTAGCTAAGCCTCACCACACCTTGGACCCAAAGAGCTGTGAAAATGAAAGTGTTTGGAAAACCTAGAAATCAAAATGTAAACCAGAAGCTATTTCAACATGTAAAATAGAAAGAGGAGATTATCCTATTGGATTCTACCCCTGGGCCTTTTTTACTGTAATATATATATATACATATATATATATACATATGTATATATATAGCTGCTTTAAAGGTTTATGCTTTGATTAAATATTATAAAAAGTTAAATTTTTTTAAAAGCCAGCATCTGTCTAAAAGTAAGCCATCTCTCTCTGTTAAAGAACAGTCTTTTAGAAATAACAATCAGGACAGGGAAGATGTCAACCACTAAACTGCAGGTGACCTAGAGTGTTTGGGAGGAAATCAGAAAGCACACTAATGTTGAAATAGCTGAGAAGGGGAGGGGGAGGCTCATCTATGGTCCACCAGCAAGAGATCTGCCCAGACAAGCAGGGTACTTCTCTGTTCTTTATAAAATGGTTGATATTGTTTGCCCTTAATTTTCTACTAGGAAAAAAATAGCTGGGGAAGCAGAAGGGCACAAAGAGCTTTCCTTAATTATAAAGTAGTGAGTTAATGTTTCCTTCAATAAAATCAAAAGCTGGAAGGAAATGAGATTTTGATGCTCAGTTAAATTTCAAACCTGGAAGCAATGGAGCAAGAACCAGAAGCATGCTCACACATGGAGACATGGACATGCGCGCGCACACACACACACACACACACACACACACCCCAGGAGTGCTTCATACTTTGGGAAAGTTACAGAGGAAGCTGGGCTCCACTGACAGAATAGGGGGAATATAGGCTGAGAATATGTTGTAATTGCTATCAGTTGAAAAGTGGTGACTATTATTCTTAAACATACGTAAGTACTTGTATTCCTGTGCATCTTGCTCTTGTTATAAAATTTCAAATATAATTTCAAAAGTAATTTCAGCTATCAACAGCAAACTTTATAATGAAACCTCTATCACGTCATCAGGATCTCTATTGTAGAACCGACTAAATTAAAGATAAAGAATTGATTTAACGTGGTGTCTCACATCCTTCCAATGCAAAATGCCCATGATAAGGTTTAAGATGGACCTGGGTTAGGTCAGAGTCTATGACCAAATGGGCCACCTTTCAGAAAGGCTCTGGTGTTCCCAGGGCCATGATGGCTTCTACTAAACTATTTTGAAGACAGCCATTGAGAAGCAGGTGCCCTTTTATTCTACCCATTCACTCATCCATCCCATAAGCCTTTATTAGTCACCTACTCAGGGCAAGGGTTTACATTAGGCCTTGAGAGATGCAAATTTGAGTGAAACAGCCATTGACAGCAGGTAGCTTAGAACCCAGCAAGAGAGGAAGTGTGGCATCTATAAAAATAACAGCATAGACAATGAGAATTCATAGGAAGGGGAAATTACTTCTGTGGATGAGATTTCCTTTGAGCCGGGCCTGTGAGAACAGATAAGATATGAATAGACCCAAGTGGTGGGAGGAGGCTTCCAGGCATAAGGAATGGCAAGAGTGAAGTACGGAACACACCAGCTCACACCATATCTATGGAATGATGGGTAGGTGAGTTTGGCCAGCACATAAGAGACACCAAGGAAAACTGCACAGGTATGGCTAGAATGGCGATTGGGCTGGGTTACTGAAGGCCAAGAGAAGGATTTCAGGTTCCTTTATGGAGGCTGGTGACCCCTGGAGTTGGGGAGAAGCACTGGGGTCTACCACAGGCATCTAAGTGAGAAGTAATTAGGACCACCAGGAACTGGCTTCAGTCTGGCTTTTGCATTTTTGAGGGTAATGGAGGAGAGGTGGAGTGGAGCCCTGTTCAAACCCTGACAACATGGAAGCAGCTTGGAAGGCATTTGCTATATTTTTTAAGAGAGAAACCAAGGCGCGCTTTCAGATCTTCTACTCACTGGTTCCTTTCCCTTTGGTTCCTGCTCTGGGTCTCATCTCCAGGGCTGCGTGATTTCTAAGGCTCTAAGAGACAGGCATCATTAATTAAGTAGAGAGAGAGAAAAAAAAGATCAAATCTGGAGTGAGAAATTGCTGGAGAAGAGAGGAAATGTCTACGACTAGAATCCTAAAGTAGCTGCAAAGGAAAGTCAGTTTGGGGGTGTTTCCAGGGCACTGGGCAGCCTTTTATGGTCTGCCTGCAGGGGTGTATGTCCCAAGCTGTTCTGAGCAGTGGGGAGGCTGTGACACTGCAAGCAAGGCTGCGCTTTCCAATTTAAAAAGCTACACTGCCCAGGGGCCAAACTGTTTGTATTTCAGAAGGGGAGCCATGAAGTTAAAGTGTGTGTGTGAGTGTGTGTGTGTGTGTGTGTGTGTGTGTGTGAGAGAGAGAGAGAGAGAGAAGTGCATACCCAATCTATCTACTTGTCAACTCTCTGGAACAAAGTGGTTTTGTTTCTGTCATTAGATCCTCTGGCACCCACAGAAATCACTGCCAGGAAGTCCCTGTGCCCTCATGACATGGTAATTAATTAGCTCTTATGGACCCTATTGGGATATCACAGGAAACAGGAAAAAGAAGTGGGAGGAATCCCCTTTCACCACAGGAGATTTTGGAGCAGGATGCAGACAGCACTAGTGTCAGCCATGGTTTCACTGCACGGCTGCACCGTCAGCGGAGATGAGCAGGTGTTCCCTGACTGAGCCAAACTCAGAATGTGGAACGAGCATAATAATAATAATAATAATAATTTTCCCATCAGTCCCCTGGGCAAGCACTTATTGAGGACTTACTACGCCATGCTGGGGTTATGCAAAGTTCCAGCCACAAAGGAATAACGGGACAAATCCATGTATCCAGGTAGACCAGTGATGATCTAACGGTGAAAAAGTTGCTCAGCTGGGTGTTATGGCATGCTGGCGTTCTCATTTGGAGGCAAGAATTACCAGCTCCTCATGGTATAACACAAAGATTACGTTTGTTGAAATTACCATGTCAGAAAACTATGCACATCAGGATTCCAAAGGCTTCAGGTTTAGTCCATATCTTTAGAACGTGCAAGAGGGAGGCTGTATGTCTGGGGGGTGGGGGTGGAGGGCAAACTTTGGAGTCAGACAGCCCTGAGCTCGATACCAGCTCAGCCACTGGGTGAGAAAGGATAGAGGCAAGTCACTTCAAACCTCCAAGCTGGTTTATTCATCTAAGTAAGAAGTAATTAGAAACACGCAGGTTTATTCGTCTTTAACATGAGCTGGATAATAACTGCTTTGTAAGAATACTGCAAGATTCGAGAATGCTCACAGACTCTCACTGCCACATCTTCCCACCTACCAGCACCTGCCCCCACGTAGTCTGCCTTCCCACCTCTATTACAGGTGAACTCTCCGTGCTCCTAAGTAAAGCCAAATCCTTCACTTTGCACATGACTCCATTTCTTCTTGCCTGCTTAAGGACCTCATCCCAGCAATTCACTCCCTTTTCCACCCCATTAATTTTTGGTTTTCTGCTGGTTCATTCTCATATATTCTTGCCATAAGAAAAAAAAATCCTCTCTTGACTCAACTTCTCCCACCAGCTATTGCCCCATACATTTGCTCTTCTTTGCAGTAGAACACATCAAAAGAGTTATCTATAATAATAAAAAAAAAAATTATCAGACACTACTTATGTGACATCTCAGATCCTCTCAGCCTTACCTTTGGGGCACTTGGTCACTTGTTTTTCTCCAGATGCCACTTCTGTAGTGACCTCCTTCAAGATCTGGCCTGCTGCCTGTGCTGCGGGTCTCTCAGCCCCCATCCCTGGGGCTTCCCTAAAGACCAGCCCAGAGCCCAGGTATGGGCATGCAGAAGCGTGGGAGAGGTAACATCCTTGGGGAAACTTTTGATCCACTGAAGAGAGGAGCCAGAAGCAGAAAAGTTCTTCTCCCTTCCCATCCCCATAGGCAGTTCTGGGAGAAATTGACACCCACCAGGGGTAAGCATGGTAGCACACCCTCCTTTCTTCCTCCTTCCTTACAATGTGTCTCTTTTCCCTCGATCTGTTTCCCTAGGATTGTTCTCCCTAGTAAAGCAGTAGGACATAAGCTCTTCCTCAGACCTGGCTTTCTGGAGAAACAAGGCTGACGCATTCGCTGTCTCCAAGTCTTCTCTCATTCTCTCACGTCAGTCATGCTTTAAGCCCCACTCTTACACCAAAATTGCTCATTGTGGTTACCAATGACCACCATGCCAATTTCAATGGGCAATGGTCAGTTATTATCTACTTGACCCACTGGTAGCATCTGACAAGTAAGTGGCTCCTTTCTTAATATATTTTCTTTACTTGGTTTCCTCATGACCTATCTTTCTGTCTCTTTTGAAAGCTTTTTCCTCTTCTACTCAACCTTTTCTTATTGGAGTGTTCCAGGGCTCAGTCCCTAATCCTCTTCTCTTTTCTTTCACACTTAATCCTTTGACAATCTAATCCTGTCTCATGGCTTTAAATATTATCTACCATAGTTCATTGAACCCCCATCCATTATAAGGCATACTGCTATTTTGTATACCACCAATAAAGAAAAAAACAATTAAAATATTATGCATCATTTGTCAAAAGCATCCCAAGTTCAGAGATTTAAAATGTGAAAATGTTTATCTTAGAGTTAATAAAATATGGTGACTGTCAATGATTCCAAATATATATTTCCAGCAATACTTCTCTTTGACAATCCAGATTCATATATCCAACTGCCCCCCTCCCCCCGCAATATCTTCATGTCTCCAAAATTGTTCTCCTGACCATCTCCCCTAAAGCTGCTCTACCCAAAACCTTTCCAATCTCAGTTGATCCTTTCAGTTATTTAGGCTAAAAATCTTAGAGTCATCCTGGACTCCTCTCTTTCTCTTACATCTCACATCCAATCCACTAAGAAACCCTATTGGCTCTATATTTGAAATTAATGTAGATTCTGTCCTCCTCCTATCACCACCACCCCGCTCCTAGCTCCCATCATCTAGTGCCTGGACTAGTACAAGAGCCTCCTAACTGGCCTCTTTGCTTCTACCCTTGTCCTCCCAAGTAGACAGATTCATCTTTTTTAAAAAAGATCACATTGTTCCTCTGCTTAAAACCCTTCATTGGCTCCTTTTACTCAAAGTAAAAGTCAGTTTTCTTACAATAGCCTAGCTGAGCCGACCTCACTAGCTCTTTAATCTGTCTCCTAGGACTCTTCCCTTCAATCACTGCTCCATGCACACTGGCCTCCTTGCTCTTGCTTGAATACACCATGTACACTCCTGCATTAGGGTCTTTACTCTGGTTATTTTCTGTGGAATGATCTGCCCCGCAGATATCAACATGCTGAATAAGACCTTGTGATCCCACCTTGTCTAAAAGGCCTATCCTGACCACTCTTGTGTATCAGTGTATGTTTTAGTATCTTTTAAAATTGCTGTTTAGTTATTGACAATAAAATACAGATCTTCAATGAGTTTTGTTAAATGAATACATCGGTGCAAACAATGCCTCAATGCAGATATAGAGCACTGTCATCAACCTAGAAGGTTCCCTTGTACATCGGTCCCCCTCTATCCTCTCTCTTACACACAGACACCCTAGGCAAGCACTTTTGGGATATCTATCCTTACAAATTAACTTTGCCTTTCTTGAATTTAATATAAATGGAATTATATGCATGGAGTCCTTTGTGTCTGACTTCATATGCTCAACATGTTTTTGAGATTTATCCATGTCATAGTGTGAATAAGTAATTTGTTCCTTTTTAATTGGTGACTTGTAGTCTATGACAAACATATACTAAAATTGGTTTAGCTATTCTCCAACTGATGGCTATTTCAGTTGTTAGAAAATTTTTGCCAAATAAGATTGCAGATACTAGTCCTGTACAAGTCTTCTTGTAGACATATGCATTCATACATATCTAAGTGTGGAATTGCTCACTCACAGAGTAGATTCATGCTTAAATTTATCAGAAATTGCCAAACAGTGATTATACCTTTTTACACTCCCACCAGCAATGTATGAGAGCTCTAGTTTATTTGTACTCTTTCCAGCATTTGATGTTTTTAGTCTTTTTAATTTTAGCCATTCTGGTGGGAATGTACTGGTGTGTCCTTATGGTTTTAATTTGCATTTCTCTGATGACTAATGATGTTGAGCATCTTTTCACATACTTATTGGTCATTCATATACCCTATTTTTTGAAGTGTGCATCCAAGTCTTTTTTTCCAAGTCTTTGGCCCACTTTTAAAATTAGGTTTCTTGCCTTTTGATTATTAATCTGTTCATATTCTTTTCCGGATTCAAGTTCTTGTTTATATATATGTACTGTAAATATTTTCTCTCATTTTGAGCTTTGCCTTTCCATTTTCTTCAACAGTGTCTTTCATGAGCAAAAATTTTTTAATTCACAGAAGTTTAATTCATAAGTTTTTCCTTTTATGCCTATATCTTTCTCTCCTAAGCAACATTTGCTACTCCCAAATTGCAAAGATGCTGTTCTGTTTTTTCTAGGAGATTTATAGTTTCAGTTTTTACATTTCGCATTCTAATACTTCTTGAGTTAATTTTATATATGGTTTGGAGGTATGCAAACCATTCCTTTAATATTGCATCCTATTCCCTTCATCTAGCATTCAGGATCCTCATCACCATATATCTACTTTCTTTTATTTCTATGCCACTTATCATCTAAAATACTATATAATTTATTTATGTTTATTTATTGTCTTTCTCCTACTGCCAGAAGGAGGCTTCACGAGAGCAGGGCTCCTTGTATATTTTGTTCACGAGTGCACTCCAAATCCTAGTATAGCAGTGCTTGATAAATTGTTGAATAAATAAATGAACAAACGACATAGTATGATGAGTGCTCTTTTATTTTGTACTGTGTGTCAAGTCTTGTGCAAGGGGCTTTCATGTAACCCTTTTCTTATCTAAACAATAAATCAATAGCTTTTCTCTTTCATATTGTTTTCAACGAGGAAATCAGTCTTGAAACAGAGGCATGTGGTTAACTGACAGTGGGGTGGCAATGGTATTTTCTATTATAGAGCATACGGGAAGTTCCTGGCAAATTCTCTGAACTGAACTAAAAGTCCATATGGCTGAAACATAGAGAGCAAGGGAAATGGGGGCACACAATGAGGCTAAAGAAGACAAGGTGCTGACAATGCAAGAGCACACAGATCATGTTAAGATGGCTGGCATTTGGTCCAAGAATAATAGTCAACTCTTGAAAGCCTTTAAGGAAGGAGAAGCTGTGACCTGTTTTGCTTTCGTTAATGATCATTCAGGTGGCAGAGAGGCGTTTGGGAGGGTGGGGCAAGAATGAATGCACTGAGGCTTCTAGTCGGGCGCTCCTGTGTTCATCTGCTACACTTGATCTTAGCCAAAAGGCCAAGAAGCGATGCTGTGTTCATCTAGACAGAGGAGATGGCGGCTTGGATTAAGGATACGGTAACAGACAATCAGGTGAGTGAATCCAGAAGATAATTAGAACAAATTGATAAGACAGGAATTGATTAAAAGTGGGAGTGATGGGGACGTCCTTATTTAACTCCCTCAAGCTAAAGCATGCACGTTTTCATGATGTCTCCTGAAGCGATAGTGAAGGTGATGTACAGCTTTCTGGTTGCTCGCCTGTTAAATCACCTGCAGCCTCTTCATCAGTTTTTCCTCATAAATCCCAATTGTTTCCTCTCTGCCTTCATAAACACAGCATGGAACAGATTATTCTTGAGAATCACCTCACCATATCTTCTTTGAAAATACCAAGCTTTTAAAAAGGAACAACAAAACCAATACCTTATTGAAAATTTACTTCTAATTTATTAGGTCTCTAAATATAGATATGCATGCCCTTCCTTATTTTCTCCTTGCCTTTCCAACTCCTACATCTCCTTCAAGGATGGTTCAATTTCCACTTCTGCCAGGAAGCCTTCTCAGATCACTGTGCTCAATCCACAGTCGTTCAGTAGATGCTTTGAACTGCCAATAAGCTATAAATACTTACTATCTGAGCCGTTGATTTGGTGCTTAATCACAGACAGAATTATAGCATCAATGAAATGACAGGGTTGGGTAAAGCAAGCTCTTAAATGCTTTCCAGTTTAGGATTTGCTTCTTTTTCTCTCTCTCTCATTTAGTCTTTCAGTCAAACTCCAAAGTTCTAATTTAACTTTCTGTGGGTACATGTGTTATCTTTCCATCCAGCTCACAAACCACAAGGGTGATCCAACTTCAGTATAAGTATTTGTATCTCTCACAGCGTCTCCCACAGTGCTCAGGATGTTAGTTAAATGAGCAACACATGGGGAATATTTATGGTCCTTTAAAGAACTGTGGAAGAGGGAGTAACAGCTTGCCTTCAGCTCCAACTCCGTCTCTGCCGCCTCACCAGCCTTTGCAGCAGTGCCCAGCAGGGCATCAATCAGGCACTCAGTAAACGCTGCTAGATTGAACTGTCTTATCTGCTAAGGGCCCTGAGATCACAGCAGAGTCAGGTCATGACCAGTCATGATAGGAGGGAAATCCAACAATCAACCCAATTTTGAGTCAATAGGTTTGCCTAGTCCTTTTAGTAAAATTTTAAAAAAAACAAGCAAACATAAAGCAGAAATGAACACTAAGTACATTTGAGTTTTACTCCCTCTTTCCCTTTTCATTTTTAGTGGAAGAGTTTATAAAGGCGTCTAAAAGCAAGGCTCACGGGGATGGAGGGATTAGCACTACTGACAAAGCATTTACTTATTCCTTTAATACTCAGAAGAACCCATGAAATAGATCCAGTTGTAGGCAGCATTTTATATCTAAGGAAACAGTTTGCAGAGAGTTTAAGCCGAGTGTCCAGGATCACCCAGCTGGTAAGTGTCACAGCTGGGATTTATACCCAGGTGTCAGGTCCCAAAGTCTGTGAACTTCATCACATCGATTTCTTCTCTGAAAAATGAAAAGGACGCAAAGGGCTTGATCCACATCCCTGGTTATTGACCTTCCAGTCAACGGCCAGCTCACACTCTGATGGACTGACTCTTTTTAAAGCCCAGGAAGCATCCAGGGATTATGATTGCCTGACAAGGGCCGAATTTTTCCTAAATTCAAAAGAACTTCAACAAGTTACAGGCCAGGGTACAGCCAGTGAGTGCGTTTAGAAGACCACTCACCTGTCCTCTGTCTCTCTCCCTAAATCTCCAGGCTTCGCTGGATGGTAAAAATTATTCCAGAGACTTGATGTTATTTTGTGGCCCAACTTGCAATTGGTTAAGAATGTAAATTGGCCCCCAAGGAAGGTGCATGCTTACTGACTAACCCTGCCGACTGCTATCCATAAGTGAACTCTGGGATGGCGTTCATGTCTATCCCTGTGTCCTCACCAGCATGCGCTCCTGGTGTCTGCACTGGGAAGCTGGTGCAGATGGACAAACAACCTACGCACCAGCTTGATGGCACCAGAATGCCACTGGAAAGGCAGGACTTCCTCCCTGGGACGGCATCGACCTCAGCACATCAGTAAGTGTGTGAAACTTTGCATCTGGATGAAAAAGGGCCTGTTGGGAGGACCTGAGCACTAGCTTTAGAGTTAGACCAGGATGGATTTGAACCCGGGCTGCACTGGAACAAACCAAGTAAATGAGACTGAGTCTTTCTGAATTGCTGTGTTTCTGTCTACCCCTTTGTCATTCTGAGGGTTATGGAGGGAAAATTACTTGATGCACATGGTGTTTAGCATATGGTAGGAATATTAGTCAGGGTTCTCCAGGGAAACAGAACCAACAGGATAGAGGTAGGTGTGTAAATATTATGAGATTTATTTCAGGAATTGGGGATTGGTGAGTCCAAATTCCTCAGGGCAGGCCACAAGCTGGGAACTCCAATGAAAGTTTTGATGAATTTCCCAGGAGAAGCTGGCTGGCTGAGGGAGAGGTAGAAATTCTTCTTGCTGATGCTGAACTCATCAGTTGTCCCTTTAAGGCCTTCAACTAATTGGATGAGGATTCGCCCATTGCTGAAGGCAATCTCCTTCATTGATTATAGCTGTAATCAGCCATCGGTGCAATCAACTGACTAATAATGATTTAAATCCACGAAATACCCTCAAAGTAACAAATCAGGCTGGTGCTTCCTTAACCAAACAACTGGACACCAAGCCCTAGCCGAGCTGACACATGGACTTCACCATCGCAGCTGGTGGTCAGGAAACATTCACTGGATGAACGTAAGTCCCTTACACTTAGCACTTGCAGTTCAGTTTTCTACTTTTGTCCTTGAGAATCCAGATACCATGGATTAGGGAGAAATTGCTGTACTATTCTGCTCAATAAGAAGGGACTGTTTTCAGAGAATACTGGCACTACTTATTAAACATTCTCCTGATTCACCATAAAAGATTATTAATTACTTAGCTTTGGCTAATTCCCAGGGCACTTAATTTGTTCACATCTATTTTCAGAAAAGCGTCATATTTGAAAATGAGTTAATTTCACATTTTTGTTTTCATGGAGGAATAGCAAGGCAGTCAATTAGGCAGCAATATGCAGGCTATATTTCACTGGACAGGGCTTCATTAGGAGGAAGTTCATTCCTGAGATTGCAGCAGAAACGTGGATAATGAGATAAGGGGAGCAAGGAACAATCAGCAGGAAAAATTAAAAGCACTTGTGGGCTCTGCCTGACGCCCTTAATTAACCACATTCTCCAGAACACAGAGCAGACCTATATAGGCAACAAGGAAAACGAAAACCCAGGGTGTAGAGCTCAGTAATGGGTCGATGCTGGCAAAGTAGTAGGACGAGTCCTGAAGATCTAAGTCCCTCGAAAGCAAAAACCCAAAGTAATGGTGAGATTGAAGCTACAATGAGCTCCTACTAGTCTCTGGCTTGACACCAGGGGGCAGTTATGCTTATTTTCAAATTTGTGGAGAGGCACCCAGTAGCCCAATACTTTTTTCCAATCTAAGGCACGTAGAAACTCTTCTCTTTTTCTTTAGTTTGCTAGACCCAGAATACCTTGGGTGACCGAGGCAGTACACTAACTACCATGTATTGAGCCCATATTTGAACACCTGCAGTGAACTAAAACACTTTTACAGATGGTTCCATTTGTGGCCAGCTCCAGTGATCAGAAAATCTTACTTATACTGAGCTCCTTAT
This sequence comes from Tolypeutes matacus, assembly GCA_026826555.1. Lineage (NCBI taxonomy): Eukaryota > Metazoa > Chordata > Mammalia > Cingulata > Chlamyphoridae > Tolypeutes > Tolypeutes matacus. The sequence continues at coordinate 5,364,500 of JAKSZT010054401.1, read as the reverse complement.
AAGTAAGATACAAGGGACCTCCCACTTATATCTCTTGTAGATCAAGGGCAAAAAATAATGCTGATGAAATGACATTACCAAAAGCAAAGAGGTTTAATGTTATTCATTGAAGCATGAGTGATCTTGAAGGAAATTGAGAGATATTCTGTTTCAAGGACAGCTCAATAGCTGAAAGGGCATGTTTTATATCCAGTGAACCACCCAGCTACAGATAACTTGTCACACTAAAGTGGTTAAAATAAAATTTTAAAAAAAGATAATTCAGTGACATTTAGAAAGCATACAAAAGGCTAGAATGAATGAGGAAGGTTTTTTTTTTTTTTTTTTAATCGCATTTGCATTTAACTTGAAATTCTTCAAAATCCTATGATTTTTGCATAAATACTTATGGAATTCTCATGGCTAATTAGATTATAAGCCTTTCATCCAGGAATTTGTCCAATTTTAGGCTCTCCAGGGAAACTGAGCTCTTTGCTGATCTTTAGTCCCTGTTAAATAAGCAACCCTTTTAACAGACTCAATGGCTATCTTTTAAAGTTCTTATGTTTGTTATGCATGGAATTTATTATAATCCTTATTTTTGGACAAAAGTCTGAAGACTCAAATCCCATGACAAAATGGATTTACCATATGAAAACTTTCAATGTGATCAAAGAGTAATGATGTACCAAATGCCCCCAAAGTGAAGAGAGCAAAAAGCACAAATAGGCACTTTACTCATCAAAATTCCTTTTACTTTGATTTCTTCATGTGGTCCCCACACAACCCTGGCAAATAGCATCCTATTTTACTGAGAAAGAACACTAAGGAAAGTATAGGCTGTGTCACCTGCCCAGTACCACATAGGAACCAAGCAAAAATACTTCTCAAGTCAGATCCTCCCATATTAACCACTCCTCTAGTTTCAGAGGAAGGTCAGCTCCCGATTACCCAGAGGGCAATAAAACTACTCTACCCTTGACCTGCCCATCCCAAGCAGGGCCAAGCTCTCCACAGGCATGTGCTATAGGAATCTGAAAACCTTTGCATTTACACTTAACACTCTCCCTCCAAGTTCTTCCCTTAAGGTAAAGCTATCACCACCACCAAACTTCTCTTAGTTCTGAAAGAGTTGCATTTTGTTCTGGTTCCATCATGTCATGAAAAGCAAAATAATTCCTTTGTGTTATAATCTTGTTATAGTCATAAGAGTCCAACTCTCAGGGTCTCAGTCCTAGAAAGTGAGATGCAAAAGCTAAACTTGTCAACGCACCGCTTGGAATATGGCGGTTGCCCATTTCAGTCAGCTCAATTCCTACCAAGGCCCTCTTTCCATCATGGATGTGCTTCCCACTACATTCCTTTGTGCTTGTTTGTGGAAGTGATCATTGTCATCCTTAGTTCCCTCGACTCCCTTCTCTACACTAAAGTTCTGACTTACCACCTTTTCCCATTTGTCTTTCTTTTAACCTTTCTCTTTTGTTCCATGAAGGCACAGCTTTATTATTTCTTAATAGAAACTTAAAAAATATATAAAGTAATATATGCCAATGGGGGCATATGGGACTCAAATGGTTGGGCGTCTGTCTCCCAAATGGAGGGACCTGGGTTCGATTCCCAGGATCTCCCGGTCAAAATTTAAAAAAAGAAAAATATAGAAGGCACAGGGCGCACTGCCAGGCCCCGCTGAGCCACGCAGCAAGATGTTGATGTAACAGGAGAATGACACAAGGGAGAGCCAAGACGAGACGTGCCGAAAAATCAGGAACTGAGGTGGCACAGGTGGTAGACGCCTCTCACCCACATTGGAGGTTCCCAAGACCAAATCCCAGTGAAGACAGGAGAAGGATGAGAAGAGAGGGCAAGAAACAGACACAGAGAATTGCCCAATGAATGGACACAAAAAACAGCAAAACCAGGGGGGAAGGGGGGGAGGGTAAAAATGGATAAAAGGAAATAAATAAATAAATAAATCTTAAAATAGCTATTGGATTATATTTGTGAACTGGTCTGTCAGAGGTATCACTTTTAATTGATTAAATTATGATTAGGACTTTGATTGGGCCACATCAGTAGGGCAGTTTTGATGTTGGGAAGAAGGCCCCAGGAGAAGAGAAGTAAGCCTTTTGCCTGATCGTCTACAGCTGATCTTGTGGAGGAAACAGGAGCTAAGCCCAGAGAGAAATGCAGCCCCAGGAATAGAGGAACCCAAGAAGCTTGAACTCTTGGCAGACGTCAGCAGCCATCTTGCCCCAACACGTGGCAATAGACTTTGGTGAGGGAGTAACTTATGTGTTATGGCCTGGTAACTGTAAGCTTCTACCCCAAATAAATACCCTTTATAAATGCCAACAGATTTCTGGTATTTTGCATCAGCACACCTGATGCCCAGTCAATGCCCTAATCATAACTTAATCATGCCCAGATGAACAGATCAGTTTACAAGCATAATCCAATGCGTATTTTTTGAATTCATAATTACATCAAATTGTCCAACGGCTACAGAAGTAAGTGATGATACTATTACTGGAAACTGGAAGAAAGGTAATCCGTGTTTTAGAGTTGCAGAGAACTTAGCAAGATTGACTCCTGATGTTTTATGGAAGGCAGAATTTGAAAACAGCAAGCTTGAGCATTTAGCTGAAGAACTTTCTGAAGTAAACTCAGAGAATATGGCTTGGCTTCTACTTGTAGCTTATAGCAAAATGCTAGATGAGAGAGATAAGCTGAGGACTGAACTGTTGGCAAAAAGAAAACAGAAACTGATTCCGTAAATTCCAAGCCTCTGGAAATCAAGGTCCCAAACAATAGTGCCCCATTTGAGGACTTACCTAAACTTGGAACTTGTAAATCAGGATTGAAAATGCAGTTATCTAGGAAAGACTTGTGGAAAGTCTTACTATCTGATGGTTTGGACCCCTGCTTCCTGCATGCTAAACCAACAAACTTTTTGAGAGAACTGTATGAACAAAACCATGTCAGTTTGGACAGAAAAAGGACATCGATGGAAGAGATGGAAGGGGAAATAGCTTTAAGAGGAAAACCATGGAAGCTGAGATCTAGAATTAAGACATCTCCTTGGGCCAAGAGAGGAACCTCACCCATGTGTACAGAGAGGGTGAGTTTGCCCTGGCAGTTGAAGAGAGTTGATGTTCCTGCCCAATGTTCAGGGAGAGTTTTGCCACCCTAGAGTACAGAGAGGGTGGAGCACATTCCCCAAGGATTAGGGAAGGCCAGATCGCCAACTCGTCACTCTGAGAGGTTTGGGCCTGTATGCCAAAGGTTAGGGAGGATGTTGTCTTCACTTCACTGTACTAGGGGGTTAAGACTCTAACCCAAAGATTGGGTAAAGTGTGGCAATCACCCCAATGCTCTTGGAGAGTGAGGTCTAGAGCTTGGTTGACACCCAGGTGCTTGATGAGGGTGGAACCAAGAAAATGGCCATTGGGCAAGCCTGTGGAAAGGGTGGGTCCTCATGAGGCCCCAGGGAGAAGAAACCATCATCTTAAGAATGACTCTCAGAATTTGAAATCGAATGGAGGGTGCCCTATAGTGTTACTGAATTGTAGAAAACCCAAGACTCGTGTTTCCCTCCCAATTTCTCCTTATGGTAATGAAAATGTTTATCTATTGTCTGTCCATTTGTGTATTGAAAGCAGACAAATGATTTTGTGAGTTTCTGAGGTCTACAGTCAGACGGGACTTTGCCTCAAGACAAACTGTATTTCTTTAAACTGATTGCAATATGATTTTGAACTTAGCATTGCTATTGAGTTAAGGTTTTTTTTTTTTTAACTATTGTAATGTCTTTTTGGAATTCAAAGGGTGGAGTGTAGCAGTTTGGCATTGTTTATGAATTCCAAAAATAGATACTTTTAAATGATTAAATTATGATTGGGAATTTGATTGGGCCATGTCAGTGGGCACAAAGAAAAGACATGGAAAAGGACAGAGTTGGGAGTTTTGAGTTGGAGCCCAGGAAGTGAACACACAGGAGGAGAACACAGAGAAAAGAGACGGCTCCTTAGAAATGGCAGAAGCCCCGGGGAGAGAGACAGGGCCATTTGCCTGATAGTCTACAGATGGCCTTGTGGAGAGAGCACAGCAGCTGAGCCCAGAGGGATACAGAGCCCTGGGAAGAGAGGAACCCAAGAAGCCTGAACTTGGCAGATTTCGGAAGCCATCTTGCCCCAACACGTGGAAATAGACTTTGGTGAGGGAAGTAAATTATGCTTTATGGCCTAGTAACTGTAGCTTCTATCCCAAATAAATACCCTTTATAAAAACCAGCATATTTCTGGTATGTTTCATCAGCACCCCTTTGGCTGACTAATATATAAGGCAATGAAGCTTAGGCATTCAATCAGAAAATTGTCCTCAGTTGCATCAGCATTTGCCCTATATAAGCCTTCCCTTTTCACTCCCTGGGCAGAGCTCCTTACCACTTTCAGTTTGGCACTGCCTAATTTGCAAATTATTTGTTGCCCAAATAAACTTTAACAAAATGTTCAAATTGATTCAATTTATCTTTTACACCTACTTCTATAGAACAGTATTTATAGTTCTTATATCACTCCACACTCCACCCAAGCAACACTTTCGTTCTATTTTCTCAATGAAATTTTAAAAAGTGGGTACACCAATTTTCACAGTTTACATTTTCATTATTTGTAAATATTGTTTAGAACTGAGTCACATTGTGTAGGATGATTATTTTTCCTTTTTTAAGCAATTTTAAATTATTTTTCTAGGATTTAATTCCATATTTGTTTTTGGATTCATTTTCTATATACTTCATCCTAATTCATTTTCAAACTCTTTAAGAGAACTTTAAGAATCCACTTAATACTGCAATATATTAGTTCCATTTTTAATAAAATATCTTGGCTAAAATCCTTCTTGTGTTGTTCCCCACCCCCCCACCTGATGTAATCTATATTGATTTTTCTCTTGGTCTTTTGCAGTCCTTGTCCCTTTTTACTTTCCTGTGTGAATCCCATGTATGGTTTTCTATTTTGATTTATTCACCTATTTTGATGGTGCAGTTCCTATAGTACTTTTCTAAGATAAGATATTTTTTTTAAAAGATCTTCCATATCTGAAATTATCTTTTTCTATTTACATACTTAATTGATAACTTGGCTAGGTATAGAATTCTAGGTTAGAAGTTATTTCCCATCAGAATTTGGAAGACATTGCTTTTCAGATTCCCATTTTGTTATCGAGAACACTGATGTGACAATGATTCCTTTGTATGTGACTTGTTGTTCCTCCCTGGAAACTTTATGCTCTTTTCTTTATTCCAAATATTCTAAAGTTTCATAATGATGCACCTTGGTTATGAATCTTTGTTGATTCACGTACTAGATCATTAGGATTTCTTTTAATATGAAATTTTAAAAAAGGAACTTTTGAAAAATTATTTGATATTTCCTCATCAACCTTTTCTTTGCTCTCTCATTTTAGACCTCCTGCTACTCAGATGATGAAACTCCTTAATTCACCCCATCAATTTTGCATGTTTTCTGCTATACTTAAATCTTTTTCCATTTTCATAGAGTTCCTCAACTTTATCTTCAAAAATCCTTCCACTGGTTTTTCCCACACGTCTGTCTTTTTTTTTTTTTTTTTTTTTCTGTTACTGTGAGGTCCCGGGGATCGAACCCAGGTCCCTCCATATGGGAGACGGACACCCAACCATTTGAGCCACATCCGTTCCCCATGTCTTATTTTTTTTTTAAGATAGAATAATACCTTCTTATTCTTGAATTGATCCTTTTTTATACCATCCCTTTATTTCATGTATGTATTACTTAGGTGATGCTCATAATAGATTAGATGATCTCTGGGCATCCTTCAGTGTGTGTTCCCATAATAACTCTGTGCTCATCTCTACGCCTGGATTTATTAAATTCACTTATAATTATCGGTTTACTTGACTCTCCCAATAGAGAGGCAGGACCTTGAGGGCAAGAACTGAGTATCCTTCCTCTGGATCCCCAACATTTAACACAATGTAGACACAGAGACTTCACTTAATATGGGCTAGATGATTAAAAGCCTGCTCCTTAGAGAGCTAATCAGTTCTCCTTCCCAAGACTATGCAATTGTTTCTTCTTCTAAGAAATCATTTTTATGATCAAGAAACAAGTTAATTCTTAAGGAATTTTCTATTTCATGTCATTCACTACCTTGTCAAAAGATAAACTCAATCCTACTGGCAGGACCAGACCCTGGATCCTTAATTGCACTTTGCATATATTCTCATTATCATTTTAATTGAAGTGCCTGATAATTATTTGTTTGCTTAAATGTCTGTCTCTTGGCTATACTGTTTATTTCTTGAAGAAAATGTTCACATCTTCTAAATGACTTTGTTTTCAGGTCTTAGGATGGCTTCTGATCTTCTGCCACCAGACCCATCACTCACACATCTTCTATAAATGACAACAAATCAGAAGAGTTGATGATTTCTAAATAGAAACCTTTACAAACTATTCACATGACTCTCTGTCAGTGACCAAATCAAAACCCAAAAGACCTGCTGGGAAAAAAAAAATCTATGCTTACAAACACCATGATAGGTAAACTATCTTACGTAATGAAACCTCACATCTAGAACAGTACACTTCACACAAAAGTTCTCAAATGAATATTTGTAGGGGAGATGGGAAGCCCAGGAGAAGATGCCTTGAAAGGAGGGTCCCGGAAAGAATGCTCAGGGAGGGGGCACGCTGGCCAGTAGGCACTGTTACATAAACAATGGCAAAAAAAAAAAAAAAAAAAAGTCACTTTAAATTTTCCAGAATTTCTGGAAAAGAAACCAGATTTACACATTAAAAGGAAAATAATGTGATTTGAGTCATTGCGCAGCTGAAAAATCACTTTGATCTAAATCGCAGAGAAGGCGGTCCAGAAGAAAGGCCAGAAGGCACTTATATCGCCCCAGTCTAAACCACCCCTCGAGTCTTTCCCATCAGACAACTCCAAATATGATGAATTTGAGATCAATGCCTATAAATCTCCTCAAGAAGAGAGCCCAATTATAGTACTGAAGCAGGCTAGTAAGACAGGGAATCTACAGACGGATCTGGAACCTGGCAAGAAGTCCACGCGGACCCTGACACCCCCAAGATGGCTGCTGGAAGACCCTCGCGAGAATCCTGTTCAGAATAAGATTTCTGCCATTTGGAATGAGGTTTCTTCCAGAAGCCAGGAAAAGCCTGGGATATTCTCCAGGGACATTATCATTGGGCCCTCCTGGGGGATTGATGGGTGGGGTAATCAATCAAAACAGCTGGGACTCCTCCCATGCCATTAGCAAAGGGGCGGAATAATGAATGGTTTGAAAAGCAAGTGCCAAGGGAGAACCTCTCTCTGTCTCTTGCCTTCTGCGCCCTGCTCTCACCGTCTGCCCCCTGCATGGATCAACACACAGGTAAAACCTGGGCATTTATAATCTATAATGGGAAATTGTAGTCTGTAAGTCGGTCCTCTTTATCACTCTTCAGCCCCTTCCTCTCTACCTGGTAACTATGATCTGTTGTTTTCTCCTATTTCTCTTCCCTCCCTACCTTAATAAATGACTGGCCTAATCAATGGGACATGCTCCTGAAATTCATTTCTGCAAATTTTACTAGACAAAATCCAGTAGCAGTATGACTTATCTTAAGGACATGCATTGTGTGGTGTTTTGCACTTTAATGTAACTACTGAAATACCTAGACTAACTCATTAATGCTTTTGAACGTCTATCTACTTAGTCACACAAACTTGATTTTCACAAAGTCCATTTCCAGGTGTTCTTGCAAGATCAATTATGAAAAATCAAAAAGAACCAGCTACTTCTATTGACATGGAGTAAAGCATCAGTTACACTATATTATCAATTATACATGTAAGAGTAGAAAAATAAGTTTTTTACCCATAGATTCCTATTTAGATTCATTTTTGACCTTTAAATATGACTCTGTCTGACAAACATCTGAACTAAATTTTGCATGTACATACCCATTCCATGAAAGGTAATGGAGACTTGATTCAACCCCACATCTCCATTGCCTCAGCTGAGGAGTCACTCCTCCTAGAGGTAGGAGAAGCTGCAGGTGCTCAGCACAATTCCCCAGACCTTACAACTTAAGTTAATCTGGTCTGACTCCCAACTGCTCAGTATTCAAAATCTCTCCCTACCTGAGACCGTTTCCCTGAAACAGAAACTGCCATGCTGGCTGGGAGTGCCAGGGAATTAAAATTCCTGAAGAGTAGCCCTCAAATGATGACCGGTGATAGGTGGCGTGTAAATGTCACAGCCTCCTCCACCCCTTCGATGAGAAAGCTCTGGGGCATGCATTTTACAGTGTCTCCCAGACTTTCCCCCTGGGATTAGGTTCTCACCACACATTAGTAGCTGGCTTGAGAGCTTGTCCTTTATTGAATGTCTTCCCTTTCTGTTAGACTTTTGACTGCCCTAGTGGTGTTTCCTGCACTTTCCAAATAAACTACTTGGACCTGTCTTCCTATCTCATAGCCTGCTTCTGTAACCGAGGGTTAAGAATGAACAATTATGATTACTAAATCATTATATAGATGCTTTTATATTATAAAATAGCAAAAGGCTAATACTTGAAATTACTGAAGCTGGCGAGAGTGGTCCCACCCGTGTTTGTGGTTACTCTAGACTTAACTTCACCCCTGTGTATCCTTAGTTTTGGGATGGTAATTCAGATTGAGCTCACCCCTGTGTCTACTGGGATGGTAGCCACTTCACAGGCCTCTGTTTAGTATCTATATGGAAAACCTTAGATGTTAGGTTTTGCCTCTACTCTGTACTTTCCTATCTCAGAACCTTGATCTCTGAAAATGATTGTAACTTTTTAATTCCCCTTGGTTTGGTGTCCATCCCCAGCTTGTTCAACCCCTTAATGTTTATTAAGAAACCTGTGTCCAGCTCCACCCCAATTATTCATTAGCACCCTGATGTTATAAAATATTAGAATTTCTGCAGATCAGGGAGGCAGTTTTTAGGCCATCTAAGGAGACTAAACGTCTTTGCTTGTATAACCTAATAAACTTTTTCTCTTTGAAACCCTGGTGTCTTAGGAATTGGCTTGAAAGATTCATCAGGAGAAAAGAACCCACTTTTGCTTGGTATTGATTCTAGTAAGATCCAAACTAAGATGGTGGCCAGCTCCTTTACTTCAGCTCTGTCCCTATCAACTCCCATCTCACTGTCTCCTCCATCAACCTCCCCTCTCCCCTTCTCCCTGGGGGCCAATCTTTTCTCACCCTATGAAGAAATCCTCTTCTATCCCTCTCAGGTTACTTTCTTACCTCCCCGTCCCCTTTCCTTTTCATCCTCTGTATGTCATATTGCAATTTTCTCATCTTCACCAACTGCAAACTGGCAATTAACAAGCCTTGAGAATTTTACTTCCTCAATCTTTCTTAAATGTGTTCTCTCTTTTTCTTCTCCACTATCTGTGAGAAATAAAGTAATGTGGGGACCAAAAAGTGTAAACTGGATTGGGTATTTAGAATCTGGCATTTCAGATTTGTCACTATAATATTCTTCAGTAGCTCGCTCACATGGTATAGTAACTTCCTGTTTGGGTTCCCCATTTCCAGGCTTCATTCCCCTCATCAATCCATCCTCAATATTGCCACCAGAGGAAATTTCTGTAGTAAGAGGGAACTTATCAACATCAGGCTCACCCAGTACATACAAAATAAAGTTTACGCTTCTTTATATGTCATACAGGAACTTTTATTATCTTAACCCTGCCTATCATTTGCCATTTAAAACCACTTACAGTTCTCTGCAAATAACAGGCAGTGGCTTCTCTTAGCTTTTGAGCTCCAGCTATTTTCTCTCTTTAGAAAGCCTGTCCCTCTCCAGATCTGCCCACTGACATCCTATTCATACACCAAAACCTCCCTCAGGTATTCTCTTATCTGTGCCTTCCTGACACTACAAGACAGAATGAGTCATTGTGTCTTTGTCCCTACTTCTGTTCTATCCACATAACTCTTTTATTGTGTGCATCATACTGAGTTGTTTGCTCGCTTAGGGTTCCAAAGAGCTACAAATCCCTCCACACAGGACAAGCAGGCTCAGAGCCCCTGCCACAGGCTTATTCCCTGCCCTGGTCTACCTAGAAGCCCTTTATGTACTTGTAACTAGCTACCCATTTTATGCTTTTAACTACCTTCTAAGCTATTTGTCCCATGAGGGCAAAGTCAGGGACTGTTTTATTTTTTTCCCCCATGATGTGTTATTTGTTCCCCAGTGCCAGAACAAGTGTTCAATAAACATTTGTTGACCAATTGACTAATTCCTTGAACAAAAAGCCTAAATGTTATTCATCTCCTTACCCCAGTTCTCAACAATGCTTACCTGGAGTAGGCACCCACAAATGTTTGAACTATCACTAACCCTATCCAAACAGCAGGGGGAGAGGAAAGAAGTAAATAGAGTTTTTCTGACAATTAGGAAATCTTACCTTCTTGATCTAATTTTATGTTTCTGCCTGTGCATCACCATGCTGGGAATATCATCAAGTCAAGAAGCCCAGTGGTACATCAGACCAGGCTGGCAAGCAAATTGTGATTGTCATGCCAACTGAAATGGATTCATTGTAGACGCTTTGTTTTGTGCTGGGAAAGATTCTGAGACCATCACCATCCATGATCTCTGTGTAAAAGGGTACCATGATTAATTGGTACTAAGTCATGACTCAGAAAGAGGATAGAGGCTACATAGTGAGGCAGCTTAATATAGGGAAAGGGAAGTCCTGGTCACAGCTGAAGACCCGACAGGCAACATGGCCATGAGACCCCCCAGAAACCTCCTAAGGGATCCTGTGAGATCCTGGTCATGAGAATTTCATTTGGAATGACAATCCCGTTTGGGGTCAAAGGAAAGCTCCGTACCCTCAAAAGGCCTCACCATTGGCCCCCTGAGAAATGACTGGTGGAGCAATCAATCAGAACAGCAAACAGCTGGGGCCCTGCCCTAACATTATGAAGGGGGAGGAGGAAAAATTTTAAAAAGCCCTGACCTGGGGTCCCACACACGCTTCACATTCTGCAGCACGCCTATGGTCCATGCCTCAGACCGTGTACTTCTCATTTTCTTATTTTTTAATAAACTCTATACTCCCTTCCCTACCCTATGGCATGTCGTTACATTCTTTTATGGGACATAAGCCGAGAACCTAGAAACCCAGAACCCAGAGCTATCTGGTAACATAAGTACTATATATTTGCCATTCCTTTGTAAACCAAAGGAGGGGGAGGTAACAGAATTATTCTGTCACACAAAAGGCATCGCTGCAACATGTTCAAGCATTCATCCAGAAAGTGAGAAGACCTGACTTATTACTTATTAGGTGATCCTCTGTTATTCAGGCTTACTACATAATATTTTAAAGCAACAAGTCCTTATCTCTTACCATAATTGCTGATACCTTCCCCTGCTTAAAGAAACTAACAAATTTTCCTTTAAAAGTAAGTTTCTCAGGACGACCCTGTTTATAGAAATTCTTTTCTATAGTGAATATTACCACCTTATATTTAAATACTGTCTTATGTTTGTCAAGTGGCTTCCAATCCACTTTTCTATCTGAGAAGGGTTCCAAAGAGCTACAGAGCCAACTTGAAATGGTAACAAATAACCACTGCTTTGGTGGTGTTGATTTCATAGACCATTTTCTATTAGCCACACATGGCTTTCTTCTCATTTCATTTGACCTTTATAGACATACCATCTAGATGGAAAGGTGTTTGCATTTCACTCCATTTTTCAAAAACCACACATAAAAAAGAAAAATAAAGACTACTAAGGGGGGAAAATTCCCTGTAACTGGAAATGGCAATGTTTTTCAACTCTGAAGCTCAGGCGACCACTGCTGTGGAATTTGGGCTCAGATGAGTGGGAGCAGGCACAGGACTCCACAACTCAAGCAAGAAGCAGATTGCACCAAGCTCCAGAGGCCCATTGAAGTCATTTTGTTTGAAACAATGGTTTCTGGGGACAGAAGCAGGCCATAAAAGAAAGCAGGTCATATCCCTGCAGATCTGATCAGCAGCTCTTCCTAGTTGATAAAGGCTGTCAGAGGGAACAGGGTGATGGTTGGACAAGAGGCCACAGTCTCCTAATCATGACACTTAACACTCTGTTTGTTGAAAACCACATCAGCTTTTTGAATGACAAGAATTGAAGTGAGGTGCCTGAAAGTAATATAAATAACCAAACATAAATACACAATCATAAAAACAGATTGAGTAAGAAGGAGTTTGAGACCAGAAGGTTCAAACAAAAACTGTGGAATGTTCCATCTTAATTTCCTCCCTTCACACCATCGTGTAAAATTCTTCTGAAAATAGTGACACAATTCAAGGGTAAGTAATTATCAGAAAGGCACCAACTTGAGAACTATTGATAAAATCTACATAACTAAAGCAAATAAAAGTAACAAAACAGAAACTAAAATCCCATAGTAATGGAAGAAGAGAAGAGATTAGACTAAGAACAGAAGAACTACCCAGTAAAAAAGGAAAGGAAGGGATTCAGACAAATCTCAATAGACACAAAAATATCACAGATAGCTATAGAAAGAGCTCAAAAAAAAAAAAAAAAAAAAAGTGTGAATATTCTCGCTGTCCTGATTTTGCGATAATCAGGGTAGGCTAAACATTTTCTATATTAGAATCCATGCATGTGTCCCCAGACCTAGTTTTTCTCCCTAGGTCTGGTTTTTAGAATCCTGGTAACAAACTAAGCCTGATTTATTATATGACCATCCTGTATGGGAAATGACTGTAACTCTTAGGTATCTTTGGTCAACCTTAAGAGATATAGCTGGGGGGCACGGATGTGGTTCAAATGGTTGGGTGTCCGTCTCCCATATGGAGGGACCTGGGTTCGATCCCTGGAACCTCCGGGTAAAAGTAAAAAACAAAGAAAAATATAGAAGGTGTGTGGCCCGCCAGGCCCCGTGCGTGGGTATGCCGCTAGGCCCTGTGAGCGAGTAAGCCCCCCAGCCCCACCAAGCCACAAAGCAAGATGATGACATAACAGGAGAGTGATACAAGGGAAAGCCAAGATAAGATGTGCCCAAAATCCAGGAACTAAGGTGGCACAAGTGGTAGGACACCTCTCTCCCATATCAGAGTTTCCAAGGATTTAATTCCAGTGAATACAGGAGGAGAAAGATGAGAAGAGAGGGCAGGAAACAGACACAGAGTGTTGCCCAGCGAATGGAAACAAAAAGAGCAAAAATGGGGCGGGGGGGGGTAAAAATGGATAAAAGTAAATAAAATTTTAAAATATAGGGTGGGTTGGGGGAAAATACAGCAAATGTGAGGTATGGACTATAGTTAGTACTGTAGTAATATTATGATGATATTCTTTCATAATTTCTAACAAATGTTTCACAAGAATGCAAGTTTTGGTGGTGGGGTGATATATGGGAGCCCTGTATGATGTTATTCATGTTTGTTTTGTAAGTTCACAACTTTCACTATACAGTTATTGTTTAGATATGTTCATGTATGAATGATATACTTCAATAAAATCTTTTTTTAAAAAGATACAGGATTTTTAAAAGGTGATGATTATAAAACTATACAGAAGGAGATAAAAACAATGAAATGGCAAAGAAAAGCACAATTGAAAGCAACATTAAAAGCATAAATATAAAATAGACACAACTGAAACATAGCCACTGCCATAATAGAGGGACTCGGGAAAATGGCATAAAACAAGGTAAGAAGAACAAAGATATTAACACAACTATAAAGAAACTATAAAGAAGTTAATAGATGTAGAAGGCATAGGAAATCCAATGTACCTATAATTTAAAAAGTGAACAGAAAAAAGATGGGATAAAAATATTCAAAGGCATAGAAGAAGAATCCTGAAATAAAGATTTGAAACTACAGATAAAAAGGACATAACCTTTCCTAAAAAAAAAAAACAAAAAAACAAGAACTATATAGTACCGATGAATTTGCTGAAATCCAAAGCTAAAAAACAATTCTATAGATATCCAGTTATAAATATCAAAGAGGAAAAAAACAATCATGTTTGGCTCCTTTCTAGGAACATTAAATATGGACTATGATGGAACAAGTTCTGAAGAAAAGAGAACTTAATCTAATCATTTCACAACCAGCCCTGCTGTATTGGTTTCCCTCCAGTGCAATCTGGGTATGTGGGAACTCATTGTGGGAAAGGTGAGGCCACCATGGATCCAAGATGGACTACTAGTTGGTACACACAGAGGTACCTCAGATAACTGGAAGACCATGTGGACTTATAGAATTCTAGAATTCTCATTAAGGCAAGCCAGACACCTCTTAAGAAATCTTGTCTGTTTTCATTTCCTGTAGTTTTTTCCTGTACAATATCTAAAAGGGAAATGTCTCTTCTTGTTCCCCTCTTAGTTGTCTCAAACATAACCACCACCATGGAAAACTGGGATTGACAATTTATACCAAACCCTGTTATCTACTACAATCTCTCCCTAGAGCAAACTAACAGCATAGAAGAAACTATCCGTGTCTTAGAAGCTCTTAGACAGCAAATAGACTTTCTTGCTGCTATAGTACTGCAAAATCACAGAGCCAGAAACATGCAAGGGGGGTTGGGGGTACCTATTTCTCAAGGAAAAATGTTGTTTCATATAAAAATCTTTCCATAATAGTCCTAGACACCATTCAAAACCTGCAAGATGAAGCCCACCAACTTCAGGGACTTGCAGCCTCTGAAGGCACCTGGACTTTCTCACTCTCATGGTCCAGTATGTCATAACTAGCCCCTTTTTTGGGCCCACTTACCACCATCTTCTTTATCCTTTTAATGGGGCCATAGATCTTCAAATTTCTAACTAAGTTTATTTCTTCCAGAATCAACGCCTTCCAAAACAAGACATTAGTCATGTGGGAATTTCAACCAGTTCCAACTGCAGTGTCAGACCTGTCTTCCCTCAACCTTAGTAGCATAGCCAGATAGGTTTGCACCCTGTCAGGCAGGGACTACTTTCCTAGCCAGCAGGAATTAACCACAGAAGAATGATCACTGCCCTAGCACCCCCTTAAGAATAAGGGCGTGAACTCTCTGAGAGGGGTATTGAGACAGGTTAGTACAGGGAAACGGAAGAGAAGACGAGCCACAACATGGCTGACAGACAACATGGCCTACAGACAACATGGCTGCAAAACCTTGCTAAGACCTTGAGTTTAACCTTGAGGTCCCAGTTTCTTTCTGGGACCTCCTCTTGGCCCCAGATATTCCAAACAGGTCTCACCATTGGCCCCCACCATTGTGGGGTAACCAATAACAGCTGGGGCTCATCCCCATAGCATTAGCAAGGGGGAAACTACACAAGGCAGAGCTGGCTCTCTCTGCCTGGAAGAACCTGCACCAAATCTTGGTATGTATTTCCATCTTTCTCTCCCATTTCTCAGCAAGCTCTGTTCTTTCCCCCATTTCCCAAATAAATTCTTTTTACTGGCCTAACTAAACGGCGTGTTCTTAAATTCATTTATGCAACATAGCCAAGAACCTAGAGGAATCCAGTGCTTCCCTGTCTTCACTTTGGGCTGAAGGAAGGGGAGGGGGCTCTAACAAAAAGATTTTTGTGGTGACCAGCATTTGAACCAAGCTTTGAATTACAGGTACATTTGGACATTTGGTAATGAAGAAAGAATGATTTCCAAGCAGAGGAAATTATGTGACTGGACTCAGTAGGGGAAAGGCCTGTATATATCCTGGAATAGAAAATATTGGGTGGGGGAGTCTTATACTAGAAAGTAAAGTGGACTTGGTCATCTGGGGGGCCCCAGGGAAGACCCTGAAGGTGAGTCAAAGGGGTGGGAGTTTCATCTGTGACAAAGGAGGCACTATTTAGTAGGCATGTGGTAAGACCAATTTTGTGCTTGGGGAAGATTAATCTGGCAGGAAGCCCATAGGATGAATAGGCTGCAGGCAGGGGACTGTTCCGAGGACTAATGGAGGGGCTTAGCACAAGACAGGGTGGGCTTGGCCTGACATCATGGAATTAGGAAGGGGTAGCTGGAGAGAATGTCAGCTACCATGAGGGTGGAAGAAACAGGTTTGCTAATTGGCTGACAATGAGGGGTGAGAAAAGGTGAGGAATCTGAATCTCAGACCTGGTTCCTTGGGAGCTACTAGCCATTTCCTGGCTTTTAAAGAATTTTTGGAAGGAGTTGTATATGTAAATAGTTTCATTGTTGAGGCAAGTGAGCCCAAAGCAGGGCTCAAAGTCCAAGAATCCTCTAACCTAGAGCGCCTGGAGCAAAGAATATGGGAGTAGAGGAAAGGAGATTTAGGGCCCCGGCTCCTGAGGAGAGTGGAAGACAAACTGCCCACTGCACAGTAAACCAAGGTGTGGGGCCCTGGGCACACTCGGGCTCCATTCAGGTGACCGTGGAGGTCATCAGGAGATAGCAAGGCAGATTTGTGCCAGCCTAACCACACACACTGTGGACCCTCTTGTAACACCTATCTCAGGTACACAGGCATCCAAACCCACCTGAGTCAGGGAAAGATGGCACCTCTGACTCGGCCACAGATAGGGACTTTGGGGCTGAAACACATCAGGGCTCAAATTCCATTTCTGGCACTTACTGAGAGTCATTAGACAAGTGACTTGGCTTCACTAAGCCCGCCTTGGATTCCTCCTCTATCCAGTGGGTGAAGCTGATAGCAAAGAACCTGAGATGAATAAGCACTCAGCAAATGGGGGCCTGGGCCCCTCACAACCCCCATCCCCTCAAGGTACCTGCTGCACAGGCTGCCGGTTCCTGCAGTCACCTCCAGTCCCCCAAGCTACATCTTCTCTATCCTCCTGGAGTTCCTTTCCCTTCCTGCTGTTTAGGCCTCTTTTCCTCCTCCTAAATTTTGCTCGCTGTCCTTCTTCACTGGTGTCTCTTCTATGCGTTTTGCTCTTCCCATCCTCCCTCCTAAGAAGCTGTGACTAAAAAGACTTAGGAGGAGTAAAAAAGGACCCTGAGGACAAAAATGCATCTCCTCTTTGGTTCTCAGAGTAGTTCAGAATGTTCCACCCTAATATTACGAAAAACTGGTGCCTTTGTGGGACCCAAAGTGACTGTTTTTCTAAAGCCCACCCAAAGACAGAAAACCATGGTGATGCCCACAGAAAGCCCTTATTATGGACGAATACAGGCCGTTCCTCACAAATTATAAATGCACAGGCACTGGAAAGATACTAGACCACAGGCTCTGGGCAGGATTCTTCCCTGGGCCACAGAGAACAACTTGTCAGTGAGAGTCACAGGAGGCCATTGACCAACAGACAGGTCATCCCAAGCACAGCGCCTCTTTGGGGGTGAAGGCGGCCACGCGCAGCCCACACATGCAGTTCCCATTTGCTCCTAGAGCTCTCAGGTGCCTGGGCTGTGACCACACTTTGCCAGACCTGGTGAAGTGACATTTTGCCCAACAACATGGTTTTACGACATCCCAGTCCCTCCTTATTAAGCAACATAAATCAGAAAAAGCAGTGTCTTTTAAAACTCCTAATGCCACGTGGAATCAAAACAAGGTTGGAAAACTGCAAACTGTCAATGTCAATGAACAAAGCATGTCTGCCTCTTCCACATGCTAACACCATATGTTTCTGGCAGCATTTTAAGTTTCCTGGAGGCAGGGACCTTTCCCACTGACTCTGGGAGGATGGCTGGTCATCACTAGGGCTCAGGCAGTACTCTGTCCTGGAGGAGCTGGGTGGTTTGGAAGAGAGCATTCTGTCCACTGGTCCTTAGGCCCCTGCTGGGGGGGAAGGGAACTCAGCCCTTCTGCATGCTTGGATCCAGGTTGTTCAGTCATACGTTCACTGACGCTGCTTTGCCACTTTCTGAAATCCCCAGTTCTAAAGGAGGACAGGACACACAATGCCCAGATTTGGAAACATTCTCCCTTTCTTTCTTCATAGTTCATAGATCTCTCCTCTTGACTTGGTCTGGATTGGGGAAGCAGGTGGGTGCTGGGGTTCTCCTGGGGACCTACACTTTCTGTCCGTGGGCTCCTGTGCAGGGAGGCTTAACATCAGAATATCATCAGGAACTGCTCCCGCTCCTTCACTCCGCACGTGTCTCTGCCCAGCCCCAGCATCCATCTACCTAACCAGTCATTCACTCAACAAACATTTATTGAGAACCTGCTATATGCCAGGCCCTGTGCTGGTCAGTGGGGGTGCAGAGATGAATGGACTACAGTCTCCCCTCAGACCAAGAGACACATAAAGGCTTACAGGATGTTCTGAGAAATACCAAGAGATGTAAAGAAAGTGCCACGGAACCCAGAGAAGAAGTCGTTAGTTTTACCCATAGGGCGAGGTAAGGGAAGGATTTCTGGAGGAGGTTATATTCCAGCAGAAACTCGAAGGCTGAGGATTTCAACATGGGGAGGCAGAGGTAACTTGGGAGAAGCTACTGGGCATGTTGAAAATGTTGCGAGCAGAATGCTTTTTATATACATGAATGAGAGGGCAGAGAAGTGAAATTGGAAATATTGGCTCCATTTATGAGGAATTAGCAAATTATTTCCAGGCCAGTCGCTCTCCTGGACCACCAGCATCATCTGAGAACTGGCCAGAAAGGCAAATTCTTGAACCCCAGCCCTCCTGCAGAAGTAAGTGAATCTGAAACTGCGAGTCCTCAGTGGACGAGGGGGAATAGCAGACTTTTTAAAAAGTCCTCCAGGGGATTCTGACACACTAATTTTGAGGACCACTGCTGTGGGCAAAGGGGTCATCAGAGAGTTTAGGCATAAGCATGCATGTGTTACCAAGACCATGCCAGTGTCGATATGGAATGCAGCTAGGTGGGACCTGGAGTGCGGTGAGGAGACCCTTAGCTGGCTTTTGAAGTGATCTGAACAAGAGATGAGGAGGAAAGGAAGAAAGCCATCCGTCTACCTTCTCCATGCCTCGTCCAAGCAGGCGAAAGCCACAGGAGGAAAAAGAAAACGACACAACTGAGATCTTCAGTTTCACAATAAATTCACGAGCACCCACTTCATAGAAGCTTTCAAAGCCATCAGGTCACCCCACTATGACCACGGCCCCTCCACCATCACCACCACCAAAGGTTGGCTTTCCCCACTCCCACTCTATTTCACAGCACTCTTCACACTCCCTTCTCCCATAACATAAACTCCTCAAGGACAGGGACCTTGTCTGTTCCATTCCTCGCCGAACCCTTAATGTCGAAAAGATGCTCTGAGTAAAGGACTTGAGGACGCAACAATGGAAAATGAGAAAAGGAGACAGAGTCAAGAGATGAGGTTTTAGTAGAGCATGGGAGAAATTCTTAAACTATTCCTAGATTCTTTTTTTTTTTTTAAGGAGGTACAGGGATTGAACCCAGGACCTCATACATGCGAGGCAGGCACTCAACCACTGAGCTACATGTGCCTACGTATTCCTGGATTCTTATCTGGGAGACTGCCCCTAACTGAAATAGGAAATACAGCAGAAGAGCTAGCGGAGGCCAGGGAAGGGTCGGTGGGGCAGCCAGTCTGGCTGGTGGGAGTTCCTGGGGTACCCAGGGAAGGGGCCAACTGAGCAAAACCAAATCCAAACAAATGCATGGTGGGGTCAGGCCACATTTCAGTCCAAGCCCAGCTTCAGAGGTGCAGGCAGACTTGACCTGGCTCTGTGGGTCAGGAGCAGCCCAAGTTTCAAGTTTTAGTCTTTCTTTAATCCATCCATTCATTGATCAACTCATTGAAAATACGTAAAAGAGAGGCGGTAGAGTGTAGTGGTTAACAGCTCACGCTAGGAGCCGCCCGGCTGGCCTGGGGTGGGGAGGGACCCTGGCAGACCTTGAGTCTGGGTGGACCTCTGCAGTCCACGGTGTGTCTGGTCTAAGACCTGGCCCCAGAGTGTGCCAGCACGGATCCATCCTCAAACTGCACATCCAGGACAAGTGCGGCCCAGCTGCAGACCTCGTGACCAGCCCAGCTGGCAGGGGTCAGGCCCGGCCACCACTTAGGGCTGTGTAAAAGCCTCTGCCTAATCATTGTTGCTTACTAGAAAATCACAGGGCAAGCTGAACAGTCTACAAAAGAATGTCAGAGTTTTACTGAGACTCGAAGATTAAAGGAGAAGCCGTTTTTGAGGGTTTCGTAGCTGGTTTTTATTCTAGCCCTGAAATTTGTGAATATGTCACGTCAATGCTACTTTACTTTTATACCAAGAAACGCAGTACGCAACCTGGCCTTCCAAACTGTGACCACTTTAAACCGTAATAACTCTTAAGGTGGGAATCGGAATCCTTTCAACATGCCAGGAAAAACACTGAGACACAAAGGGTAATTTGCCTCATTCACACCAATTTCTAAATAGCAAACATGGTCTGGTAAATTGTTTTAATTCCAGCAAATTCCATTTATTTTAATGTAAAGATAAGTGAACACTCATTAAAATTCTTGTAAAAAAAAAAAAAATAGTTCACACTGTACAGCCAGAGGGACAAGGTTTGAATCCCAGCTTATTAGCAATGAAACTATGGACAAGGTACCTAAACTTTAGGCCCCTCAGCTTATGCATATGTAAACTCACTTCTAATGTTTTGTTTTGCTTTTTCCCCTTGGGGTTTTGTTTTTTCCCCATTGGGGGATTAAGGAGGATGGTCAAGATTTGGAACAGTCACTGAGTGACAGAGAGTAAAATGGCTAAACAGTAGAGAGAAATAAACAGAGGCTGGAAATGATCAATTTGCAGCAATGTGGCCAATTAGCAAGGTGAGGCTTTCCCCCCTGCATTTTAGGCAACATAGGAGCAGGAGTAGAGAAAGTAACTGTGGGGTCAGTCTGGGGTCGGGAATCAGCTGGGCAGGTTCCAGGGATCACAGGACTAGAAAGCACCAGTGACAGGGGCTCAAGAATCAGGTAAGGATGTATGTCCTGGTACCGAACTTCCCAAGTTCAATTCCTTACACACCTGCTTGTGGCTTTCCCAGGTCCATGCTATTGCTGCATAATTGTGTTTCAATGGACTATCTTTTTTACATAGTCTCATTCTAGGACTAACAACTTTGAAATCATGAGCTAGATTCCTCAGTAATCCTTATTCAAAAAAATTATAAATTTTTTAAATGCCATGTCCATGTCCAACCTCGTATCCTCTTGCTTATCACATGTTAGGAAAAGCCCATCATCATTCTTAAGCTTTGACCTGGGTTCAATTCTCTCTAACAAGGGGGAGTGAGATTTGCCACTTACTCTGTGGCTTTTGGCAAGGTACTTCATCTCTTGAATCCTCAATTTCCCAATCTGAAAACGGGCGATGATAATATCTACTTCATAGATGGTCACAGGAATTAAGGGAATTCAAGCAAAGTGCCTAGCCAAGCGACTGCCATAGAATAGATGCTCAAAAAATTATGAATTGTTGTTTATTTTTTCTCCATCAATCCCCAAAGTACCAAAGAATGTATGAAACTGATGAATAAGCAACAGGCAAGCCAGCCAATACTTCCACAGTCTGGAGTCCTCCCGTCAGGTCTCTTAGGAGACCCAGCTCACCCCACCACATCTAACAGCGTGCCATGCCCCTCATAGTTGGCAATTAATGCTTATTTTTCATTCAAGAAATTCTTAGTGAATGAGCAGGATGCTGCTACACAAGATAAGTTATACAAAGGTGCCATATTTTCTTCCAGACAGAAGCATCTGTATTTGGACCCTTTTCTCACGGGACTCCTGCCAGGTGCCATCACGGTGACACCTCTAAGCAGAGGGTGTTACCTACAGACAGCCTCGGGTCACCCACCCTGTGGCGTGTCCTCTCCACCTCCTTCTCACGTCTGCTTTGTGTCTTGCTGAGGCGGCTTGTTTTAGTCTATCATCCTACTAATGGGATGTTCTCCTTCTTGTTTGGCTAGATGGAGAATGGACACAGCAAATTGCAGGAGTTTAATAAGTCTGATGACACAGTTCACCAGAGCACTGCCCACCGTCTGTTGTCGGTCCTGGGCTGCTCTCCTCTTACCCCCAGCACCTCCACTGTTTCCAAGGGCTACGACAAACTTGTCGGCTTCCACTCTGTTATGTGAGGTTATGACGTGCCATTAAACAGCTGTCATATTTTGCCCTCCAGAAGGGACTATTTATGCTTTCATAACAGATGAAATGATGAGAAGGTATTTAATGGGGGAAAGTACCTGGCAAGAGGGGCTGTTCTGTAAACACCTAAGGGACCCTCTCCTGACTTTTAGCCACTTGCCAGTGCATGTAAAATAAAATACTCGCACGCCGATTTCCACTCTAACAGTTCCATAAACGACGGCTGTTTTATTCTTGCTGGGTTTTAAATACGTGTCTCGGGAAGCGGCTGTGGCTCAATCAGTGGGGCTCCCGTTTACCATATGGGAGGCCCCGGGTTCGGTTCCCGGGGCCTCCTGGTGAAGGCAAGCCCGCCCGCATGGCGTGGTTAGCTGACCCAGCGAGCACAAGCAGCAAGGGGGGGATAAATGAATAAATAAATAAAAAGTCTTTAAAAAAATAATAATAATAAAATAAATAAATACGTGTCTCTTACGTGCGGAACACAGCAGACCTCAACAAACGCTTGCTGAATGAATGAAACTTGAACTTAGCTTCGGTCCATTTGGGGAATCTGTTTGCTTTACTTATTCACCTTATTTTCTGTGTCTCCAGGAAGAGCCAAACCTGTTCCTCAAATGTAATTTCTGAGACTGTTTACACCTCAGCCCTTTAGGTTACGCAGGAGGGGCCTGGAGAGGGGTGCGGTGACGGGGAGGCAGTGACACTTCCAGCTCCTTTTGTCCTCATTCTACTGCTCTCCTAGGGCTGCTGTAATAAAGTACCACAAACTGGGTGACTTACGATTTCTTGTCTCCCGGGAGGCGACGAGTCTGAGCCCAAGGCGTCGGCGGCGCCCGTGAGTCCTGGGGTGGAGCAGCCCTCCGTGCCCCTTGGGAGCTTGCGCGGCTTGCCTGGGTCTTGGCTCTCCTTGGCCGGCAGCTGCAGCCCCGCACTGTCCCCGTCCTCTCGGGGCCTCCTTCTCTCTGCCTCAGTGTCTCTCCCTTCTTAAGAGGACTCAGTGCTCTTGGACTCAGGGCCCACCCTGTTCCAGCACTCAACTAATCCCATCTGCGGCGACCCTATTTCCAAGCAGAATTCCAGGCAGAATTCAACCTGCAACACAACCCCTCCCACTTGAGAGCTTTGCCTCATTAGTTCCACTCTCCAGTGGCGAATGCTGGCAGCTGTTTCGTTCCACTAGTTCAGGTGGGCAACTGAGGCGCAGGGCAGGGGAGAGGCCTCTCACCCAACCAGGTCCTGGGCCCCTCAGCCCCTGGCTCCAGACCCCACCCCCACTTGCATCTTTTGCTCTTTGCTCCAAAGCGGCCATTCTATCGGCCAATCATAAATCTGTATAACTTTTGTTTCACATTTTATTTTATTTTTTTTTTTAATTTTTATTTTTTAAAGATTTTATTTATTTACTCATTTATCCCCCCCTCTGCTGCCTGTGCTCGCTGGGTCAGCTAACCACGCCGTGCGGGCGGGCTTGCCTTCACCAGGAGGCCCCGGGAACCGAACCCGGGGCCTCCCACATGGCAAACGGGAGCCCCACTGATTGAGCCACAGCCGCTTCCCTTGTTTCACATTTTAATGCCTACAGAAGTTAACAGAATGATGGCATTTTCCCAACGAGCTCGACACACGGCCTCTTCGCTCTTTCCAGCCACCCCCTGCATCTCATCTGACCACCTCCTCACCAGACTTCCAACCTTGCTGGGGAAAGGAGCCCAGCTTCATGGAGCTCTCGTCAGCACCAGACACCCTGCTAGGCGTGCTACATCTGTTACCTCCTTCAGTCCTCAGAGAGCCTATTTTGAGAAGGCATTGTCACCCTCATATGAGAGAGGACAGCTAAAGCTGTCCTTTCTGTTTCCTTTTAAAGGTGAAGAAATATAGATTATTTCACAACAAATAGCTGGAAAAGCCTACCAATTGCAAAATTAATTGCTTTGCCATGAAGCCTCTTGAGATGAATACATTATAAAGACTGCCATCACCACCATATGGGATGTTGGACACCTTTGGATGCCCCTTTACATCCCTGGAAAGAAGCCGGAATCATTGTCTGTGAGACCTGTGGGAACATGCATTGCCCAAGGTAATGAAGGGTACGTGTTTTAAGGAGAAAAAGTCATCAATTGGTACCCCAAGAAAAATCAACCACCGAAGCATAATGAGGAGAGAGAATCTGGCTAGCCAGTCTTCAGAAATTGGGTTTTCAGTTCTTTCTCAAGCGCAGCCTTTATCTTTCTTCTTGAGACATTTGGAAAGCCATCGTGATTTCCCTGGGTTTCAGATAGGAAGCATCGAGACATTCTCATTAATCGAGCATCTCCTCATTACACTCTCTGCTAGGTCCAGTGGATAATTCCATGTAAACTTTACAGTACTTCTGAGGGCTCAGAGCATCAGCTTTAGGGTCAGACCATCTTGTGTTTGAATCCCAGTCCCGACTCCCTCTAGCCGCGTTGCCTCTAGTGAGTTTCCCAACACTCTGGGCTTGTTTTCCTCATTTGTAAAGTGGAGGGTATCACACTCAACTCAGTGCTGAGGGATGGATGAAATAATGTCTCTAAATCATTTAGCCCAGCACCTGGCAACAGAAAACCTTCAAGTCCATTCATTCTTCCAGCAAACATATCGAGCGGCTATTTGTGCACGGTACCATGCTAGTCTTAGGGGAATCCACAGTATATGTAGCAGAGCCTCTGCCCTCATGGTGTTTAACATTCAGGAATACCATTAGGACAGATAACAGTCCAGCGAGTTATGGGGTAGGTGTTACTGGCCTCAGTTTCCAACTGAGGTGATTGAGATCCAGGGATTCATTTCTCCAAGCTGTGCTCAGGGGTGGAAACCCTGGTCTGCATTGACCCAAAGCCCCTTTCCACGATACCTGTTACACTGGCCGGGGTAAGACAATAGACTTGTCTTGATTACATGGGTCCATAAGGGGGATCATGAACATGCACAAGCTCAGCCTCTTCTACTCTCCCTGTGCAATGTGGGCAGCCTGGTGCTGCAGGAAAGCTCAGGGTTCATAGTCAGGGGATCTGAGCTTAAATCCTGGCTCTCCCAATTACTCAATGCCACTTACTCCCTGTGAATAACTTCATTTCTTGACCCTGTCTTTTCATCTAGACAAGGGGCATAACAGCACATTCCCAGGGCTATTTGGGGACCAAATAAGGTGATGATGCCCAGGAACTTTGTAAACCCTAATGAATGATGCAGAAGAATGTTATAAAAATGCCTATTTCGGAGGCAGACTGTTTTTTCTCACTGCATTTCAGCCTTCCGGAGAGAGCACACACTAAAAGCTGTCCCACTGCTCTTCTGAGCCTATTTTTGATCAGCATATCCAGGGCTGCCACGTATGATAACGCAGGTTGTGCCTTGCACAAGCAAGTCCAACTAAGGAAGTAAACAATGGCTGAAATATAGCTCACTTTCTGCTCAGCAAGCTGCGCGCCCCAACACACGTCCACCCGCGGCCGGAGAGGCTGTGCCGTTTTCTAATGTGCTCAGAGGCAGAGTGTGGGCTAACCCTGCCCCTGACGACACTTTCTGTACTTATTAAATCTCCACTTCTTCCATCAACTTTGGCCCAACTAATTCATATTTCTTGGCCCTGCGATGTCCATTCCTTCTGACCTGTGCTCGCTCTTCTCTTTTCTCCCTGACTTTCTTTCTTACCTGGTAGTCCTTCCAGCAGCCTGTTCAAGCCTAATATAGTGCCCGGCCCTGGGGTCTATTTTCTCACCTGTATGTGCTTCCCAAGTTCAATGTGCAGAACATCCCTCTATCCAGACCTGGCCCCTTGTAAGCCAAGGAGCATCCCTGTCTACCTGCCCCTAAAGACTAAAGGAGTGGACAAGGGAGGGACAGCATCTAGGCTGGGGGCTCCATACCCAAGATGCCAGGGAACCCCATCCAACTCCTCGGCACACAGTTAGGACTTTTAATAACAACCACACAATATAAGAGTACATAAAGCTCTGAAAGGCAAACATAACAGAATAAATGCAATTTTTCAAGAGATACCCATTTACTTAGTTGACCAAAGATTAAATAGGGAGGATGAGATTTGTGAGTGAAAGATGCCATAGTAACTAGTTAAGACAAGGTTGAGTAATCTGAAGCGTGGCGACGGTGACAGAGTCAGAGGAAGAGAGGACGTTGTACAAACCTGGTATTGAATGCATCAAATAGGAGCAGTGAAAGAAAACCCAGAAATATATTTCTTTTCCCAAATTTTAACCTATGTGGTGAAAAGGTTTCTGATTAGATTAGCCCACATGCCCTTATTCTCTCGAACCTAATGCTGGCAGCATAAGCTGTTGGGATGAGCATGATATGTTTATACGGGGGCACTCAGCACTCTGCAGCATGCAAGCAGAGGAAAGGGGGCTGGGGATAAGTGGTAAAAGAAAAGGTGATGGCATAATTGTTTCCCACTAATTCTGATTCACCTGCCACTAGGTGCGGTGAAGGGAAACGGGGAGAAGGGAAAGAGGAGGAGGAGGTGAGGGTGGGATAAGAACTCTAATTTA
This sequence comes from Tolypeutes matacus, assembly GCA_026826555.1. Classification (NCBI taxonomy): domain Eukaryota; kingdom Metazoa; phylum Chordata; class Mammalia; order Cingulata; family Chlamyphoridae; genus Tolypeutes; species Tolypeutes matacus. The sequence goes on along the minus strand of JAKSZT010054401.1, from coordinate 5,337,869 downwards.
CACCCACTCAGAAGTGAAGGAGAGGAATGAAAACTGATTTAAAAAAACAACAGCATAGCATGGAAACTTCCCAAGGCCTATAAGCTTGGTCCCAGCACACGCTCTCTGCTTTTCCATTTTGTCTGCTGAGTTTCTGGCCAGCCTCCTCTTCCAAGCACAACCGCCCCAGATAAACCATGGGTTGCATTAACCTAAAGGCTTTAACTGATTCCCCTGCCCCTCCTTTGTTCCTTGAGAACCTGTCTGCAGGAAGGCAACACAGAAAAATGCACAGGTGAAAATCACTGCCCAAGAATGCAATGACCAACAGGGATCTCCTAAGGATGTGAGGCTCCGGCTTTTGATCAAGAAAGGACACCTGTGGCTGTGGGACCTGCAACCTTTAAGCCTGAGGAGGGGCAGGAGAGAAACGTCTTTCTAATCCAGTGACCTCCATGATTCAGGAACACAATGCGACAGAACACAACTCCAGGTCAGCAGAGCCAGGGAGAGCAATCCTGGAAGCTCCATTTAAGTGGAAGAGGACAACGTTTCATTGATCTTAGATGGCTGGTAAAGAAACACTCTGGAGGAGGAAATTGAGACAGCTGGCCTGGCAGGGCTAGGAGAGAGGGGGATCCTGAAGAGCGGTGTTTGAAATCACGGTAAGTAAGAGGCAGCAGTTACAGAGCACTTGTCTTTGAGATGAAGGGTTGAACTGTGTCTCCCCAAAAGGTATGTAGAAATCCTGACCCCGAGGACGTCAGGATGTGACCTTATTTGGAAATAGGGACATTGCAGATGGAACCAGTTAAGATGAGGTCATGCTGCAGTTGTGTGGGCTCTTAATCCTATGACTGGTGTACTTTCTACCAAATAGAAAGAAGACCATCCTTTCTCCATCCTTTGTAATCTGGCCACTTCTTTGTAAACTGGCCCCACTGGGTGATACAGTTGAAAGTTCAATAGCCAAGGAGCCCAGGTTTGTGTAGAGCCTAACATCAACTCTGGCTCTAATTAGTAGGCATGACTTGGCGAAGTTGTTCTTTATGCTTCAGTCACTGCATCTGTAAAATGGGGAGGGTGTCAGCTGAGCTTGACTCTTTAGGGAGACTCTGTCACTCCATCTGCCTTTCCCAGTGTCAGTTCTCACTATTTGCTTATAGATATGTCTGATTTATGATTTGTCTGCGGAATCTATTATTCCTCTTCCACTGCCCTCCACCAACACCATGCCCAGTCCCAGCCCCTCCCCTTTGCTGGTGCTGAACTAGAATTTGAATCCATCTGAACTCCCTTCAAAACTTTCTTAGACATTTGGGTGACCATCCGAAAGTCCTTCCCAGCTGCCCCCGTCCCTATTATTCTTTGAGTCCTCCCTGTTCTTATCAATTACACCATATCCTGTAGCACTTGACTGTATCATCTGATGTTGTCCTCTAATTATTTTCTGGGGGTTAGACTTATCTCTGTGACTATGTAGCAAACTCCCTAAATCTTAAACTTCTGTATTCTCTGCAGTGCATCAGCAGTCAATAAAGGCTTAGTTCATGGCAATATAGTTCATTTGGCTATAGGACCAGCAGAAACTATCAATGAATGCCAACCTCACCTTCATACAGTAGAATAAACTCCTGCACAGGACTCCTCCTAGAACCCCAAACCTAAAGTCGAGTTTCGTTACGTTGCATACAATTGTTGATGTCCCTGACTGGCCTTGAATATGAGTAACAGGAAACATCTGAGGGCTCTCAGTGTGCCAGGTTCTATATTCCAAGTGCCTTATATGTATCATCTCACTTCATTCTCATAGTCACACAACAAAGTAGACAGTATTTGTCTTAGTTTGCCAGAGTGGCTATAACAAGTACCACAAACTGGTTGGCTGCAGCAATTGGAATTTATTGTCTGCCACTTTGGGGGGCTAGAAGTTCAACACGAAGGTCTCAGCAGATCATGCTTCCTCCCAAGTTTGTAGCATGCTGGTGGCAGCTTGCTGACAATCTATAACTCAATCTCTGCCTGCACCCCATGGCCATCTGCCTCCATCTAGACCCTCCTAACTCCTACTGTGTCCAGTTTCCTCTGCTTATAAGGACTTCAGTCCTATTGGATTAAAGCTCACTCTCATTCAGTTTGGACCTCTGAAGTTCCCGTTTACAAATGGATTCACATCCACAGGATTGGGAGCTTAGGATTTGAGCATGTCTTCATGGGGGACATGATTCAATCTACCACAGTATTATTGGCCCAATTTTGTAGATGGAGAAACTGAGGTACAACAAGGCTCAACAGCTTGCACAAACTCAGAGGAGCAAAGGGTAGAGTTGGGGCTTGGACCCAGGCTGGCTAAGTTTAGAGCCTGAGTTTGTAATCACTCTACTGTACTACCACGTGGGTGAAGTGTGGTTTTACTTTGCTCTAGTTGCCTGCACTTCCCCACAGAGATAAACTCAAGAAGTGTAAGTGCACAAGAGAATCATCCTTCTTCTAAAACGGAACTTTCATATTCCTTAAGCCAAGAACATTGAATAACAGTGATAGCTACTCTCTGCTGGGCACTCATCTAAGCATTTACATATGTTATATCATTTAATCCTCATGATTGCCTAAAATTGGTCATGTAATATCATATATGGTAAATACAAATATTATTCCTTTTTTTTTTTTTTAAATAAAATAATTGGAGCTTAGATTAAATAAGCCATCCAATGCCAAAAATTCTTAGATGATGAAGCTAAGATTCAAATTCAGGTGCATCTGATATTGAAGGCCAAACTCAACCTGTATGCTCTCCTACTTCATCATATTATTACAAATTATAGTGCTTAGATGATTTAATTATGGCAAATGCTCTTCTATAATGGACTTAAAGTCAGGGGGAAATAATTCAATCTATGTTCTACCCAGCAATTAAACATTCTACTTATTAAAAGGAAAATTATATTAAAGTATAAGACAGATTTCAAAAACATGTGTTATATAAGGAAACAGGTTCCTTATGGAAAAGGGGGGGGTTCAGGAGTAGCTCAAAGGCAGAAATTACTGGGGAAATTCTACATATAGGAAAAGAAAAAACAAAAGATGTGTTAATTCCTAAGAAGTTGTTCAAGCTTATCTTTCTGTAACACAGAGTTTCCTCATTGAAGCCTGATCCCCAGGGATTCATATCACAACTAGACATTGATTCAGTTGTCATAGTTTTGTAGCATGCCGGAATCTATCTGGTCACCAAACCAAGACGTGAGATAACATGATAACATTAGCCTTGGTTAATCATTGAGAAAGCTCCAGAGCCCTAGGGAAGAAGAAGGGGGAAAAGCATCCCTAAGCGAGAAGTCCCCAGTTCATTCTCTAGGGGTTTATGTCCTGCTCACCTCTAGGGGGCTAGTGGGGTTAATTGATCTTAATCTCCCCATAAGCTTTTCAGGAATGCTCTGTGCACAGCCCCTCGGTTTCCAAACTCTCTTTGCTTTTAAAAGCCACTACAATGTTATCCAGCATCACTAGCCACAGAGTCTAGAAGGGGTGTGGTTATGGAAATCCAGGATCACCCCAAAACACAGAAGCTTCTTTTCTTATGGAGTCTCCCATAGCAAAGGTTCAAAAAGTAATGAGCAACACGATATAGCACTTATTATAAGTCAGTTACTATTCTGAGCACTTTGCTTTCACTCATGTCAACAGCCCTACTGGGTAGGTACTATATTGCCGCCATTTTACAGTGGGGGGAGAAGGGGAACCAAGACAAAGCAAGGTTAAATAACTTGCCCCAAATCACACAGCTAGTAAACGGCAGAGCTAAAATTTGAACCCAGGCCATCTGAGTGCATAGTCTATGGTTTTTAATTCCTTTGCTAAAAATTCCTTTCAAAGCAGTTTTTCACAACTGCTTCTCTAGGACTCAGTTCCCCATTTGCAAGATTAGGTTAAAACATGTACCTTTCTCAAACAGACTTTGGACAGCTAACAATGAAAAAGATGGTTAGTGTTGGCAAACATTCTCCATAGCCTTGGCTAAGTACTGGTGTCTGAGCTGGTCATGCAGGTTTGCCTTTGGGAGAGTCTCCACCTCTTTGCTCCATTTTGCCTACTTTCTGCACCCACCTCCCTAACAGAGTTTCAGGGTCCAGCTCCTGCCCCCCACCAGATGGCCCTTCAGAAGCAATGACTTCACAACAGATGCAGCGGGGGCCAGCAAACTAGTGATTGTCTTCAGAATTAGAGGTTCAGTTTTAGCACCTGCCTTCACTGCTTTTCCAGAAAAATCCTGCTTTAACTACCATTCCCTACCTCCCACATGTAGAAGTTTCAAATGTGACAAAATTCCCACCTTAAAAAATATATTAATGGGAGGATTCAAGAGATCAGCTCATCTTACCTATGCACTTACAGGTCGTTATTAAGCACACAGTGGGCTTATCCAGAATCTTAAGGATAGTAGGGGCCATAACACATATATTCATCCTTGAAATTATTTCGAATAATAATAATATAAATAATGACGGTATATGCTCACAAAATATGATGTGTGTAGCATTAATTAATTTTTACAGATGAGTAAACTGAGGCTCATAAAAATTAGGTAATTTGTCCAGGACTTCACATATAAATAGTAAGTGGTTGAGCTTACAGTTAGAATCAGACCTGTCCACGCCCCAGTGCATGCTCTTTCAAGCACTTCTTGATTTCACTCAAAGAATCAGTTCCCACTCTGCCTCTGATATACATCCTCTGTATTATCCTGTTTTCAACTTGGAACATCTGAACACACTTACACACAGGCTGCCAACACAGCCTAGCACAAATAATGGAGAATGAAGTGGCTAGGTGCCCAGAAGTAATTCTGCATTATTTATATTTTCAGGCATATTCTGCTTTCTTTGTTAGTGGCCTTATTCTCACTAATTGGTTGGGAATCAGCAATAATTAAATCCAGCTGAGAAGAAGTTCTCCATCAATGTGTGCCAGTCTCATAAAAAATAGGTCCTTAGCACTACACAATAATTAATATAATAATAGCTGCCACTTAGGAAATGCCATAGATTTCACCTAATTTAATTTTTATAATGTCCCTCTGAGGTTGATATATTATTGATCCATTTTATGGAAGAGAATGCTGAGGCCTAGGTAAAATTTAGGTGCAAAATTAAAGTGCACAATTTGATGATTTTTTTGACATAATTCCTAGACCGGAAGCAAAATAATGGACATATTCATCACCCCACAACAATTCCTCCACTGCCCTTGATTACCTATCCCTACTTGCCCTTCTATCCTGAGGCAACTATATGATCTGCTGTCACTCTACATTAGTTTGCATTTCCTAGAATTTCATAGAAATGGAATCATACAGTATGTACTCTTTTTTGGTCTGGCTTTTTGTACTGAGCATAACTATTTTGAGATTCATCTATGCTGTTGTACATATCAATCACTTTGGTGCTTTGGAACTGCATGTACTCCAGAAAAATCATGTTCTTAAAGTAAATCCATTCCTGTGGTGTAAACCTATTGTAAACAGGTTTTCATGAGGTTACTTCCATTAAGACATGGCCCAGAGTGGGTCCTAATCTTCTTATTGGAGTCCTTTATAAACAGGATGAATATAGTGAAAGAGAAAGAAAGCCATGGAAGCAAGAAGCTGAAACAATGAAACCCAGAAGAGAGGGAAGAGACCAGCAGACACCGCCTTGTGCCTTGCCATGTGACAGAGGCAGCATGTCTTTGGGAAGAAAGCATTAACTGATAATACCTTGATTTGGGCATTTTTCTAGCCTCAAAACTGTAAGCTTGTGAACTAATAAATTCCCACTGTTAAAGCCAATGGATTTCATGGTATTTGCTTTGAGCAGATCAGCAAACTAAAACAATTATTCATTCATTTTTCTTCCTGAATATTGTATGGTTAAGCCACAATTTGCTTATCCATTTACCTGTATATGGTTATTTTGGTTATATTGCAGTTTGAGGCTATTACAAATAAAGCTGCTATAAACATCCATGTACAAGTCCTTGAATTAACATATGCTTTCATTTCTCTTGGATAAATACCTAGGAATGGAATGAGTGAGTCAGATGGTAGGTATGCATTTAACTTTTCAAAACAACTTCCAAAGTATTTTCTAAAGTGGTTGTGCCATTCACATTCTTATCAGTAGTTAAGGAGAGTTCCGGTTGCTCCACATCTCCATCAACTTCTGATACAGTCAGTCTTTCTAATTTTCAACAATGCTTCCTTGGCCCCTACAATGTGTTCTGGGCATGAGGGTAAAAAAAGAGGACCAGGAACTCTACTTCATGTAGTTCAAAATCTACTTGGGGAGACAATGAACATCTATTTTTAATTGGTTTGAGTAGTTTTAGTACAGGTATATATCTATACCTGTGATATATGATATACATAATAAAAAAGATTACTTAGATATATGATGTAGCTATATATGATAAGCAGGCTTTAAAGGGGAATATAAAATAAGAGCATAGCATTATTAGGTATATTTGATCATGTTTAGCTTCTGGAAACAGATAGGCTTTGAGCCAAACTTGAAAGAACAAAAGGATTTATATCATTAGAGAGAAGAAAAAGATGGGGATTTCAGAACCCTGTGCTTACTGGGTTAACTTGGGTCAGTTATTTAACCTCTCTGTACCTCAATGCAAGGGGTTATGATTTGAATGACTCACATTAAACTATAAGACAAGACTGTGATATCATCTCCTTTTTCCGAGCTTTCATCAGAGAAGTTTGTCAGATTACATAGACTTAGGCAAAGAAATGGATAATTACCTACATATGTGTACCACAGATGAACTTGGGCATATCAACAGAACAAATGCCACCCTCCTGTCCTGTTAAACCTGAGGGCCAAACACAGTTTCCAGTAGCTGCTTTGAAGGGCGTGCAGGTTGACCAGGTGTTCAAAGCAGTGATTGGACACTGAGTTTGGCACTCAGCAAACTGGCTGCCATAGCTAGAGTCGAATAAATCAAGGATGTGGCAAAAGCAGAGTTATCAGAACATTTAAAAGGAAAAACTATTTCTATTCACTTTTTAAAAAACAAGAATTTATCCTTCTAAAGGAAAAACTTTCTGAATTTAAAAAAGAGCTCTAAGCATAGGTTGGGAAGAATCATGATGCCAGTGAGGTTCCTCTTCCTTGGAATTCCTCTAAGACAGTATATTCTGGTTGGTGCTGTAGTGCAAGCCACAGACCCCTTGGTTCTTCACTATTAGGGGCCCCATTTTTTTCTTTAAATGGATCTCCAGGCACAGCACTCTGGTTTTCCAGGAAACTTCCCGCTATAGCAAAGCACCTATTCTTTTCTGGGTCCCCACAAAAATCCCTATCCGTGAACTATTCTTTCTAGACATTCCATCAACCTTAATCCCCACCTGATTCCCACATTCTGTATTCCATGTCTGATGTGATTCAGTTCTTCCTCCTTCCCCTTTCTAACCCTCAGCCCTCTTCCTCTTAGAACCATCTTCCAATCATCTATTTGTTCTTGCTCCACTCATGTACTTCCGCACACACCACTGGGGGCTCCCTACATCTATGGCGGCCCTACCATGACTGGGCATGTTAAATTTATGGTGACCCACATTTGCCTTTACTGTCAGGACCAGACCCTGGCCCTCTGATTTCAAAGCCTGGGAACCTAACCACGAAGATATTCTGCTTCTTGTTGCAATGAAGGCCTTAAAAGGGATTATAGGTAGTGTATTAGTCAACCAAAGGGGTGCTGATGCAAAATACCAGAAATCAATTGGTCTTTATAATGGGTATTTATTTGGAGAAGACCACAATTACCAGGCCATAAAGCATAAGTTTCTTCCTTCACCAAAGTCCACTGCCACATATTGGAGCAAGACAGCTGCCAACGTTTTGCCAGGTTCAGGCTTCTGGGGTTCTTCTCTTCCTGGCGCTCCATTTCTCACCGGGTTCAGCTCCTTGACAAGGTCATCTGTAGACTATGAGGCTCTCTAGGCTTTGCCTTTCTCCACAAGGCCACTGTAGGCTCTCAGGCAAACGGCTCGTCTCTTTTCCCGGGGCCTTCTCTCCTTCCTCACGACCAAGCTCTCTTACTTCCCAGAACTCCAGCTCAAGACTCCAACATCAGAACTTCAACTCAAAACTACTCCAACTCTGTTCTTTGCCATGTCTTTTATCTTTGAGACCCCACCCACCAAGGGGTGGGGCTCGATGCCCTACTGACGTGGTCCAGTCAGTGCCCTAATCATAACTTAATCATGCCCAGATGAACAGACCAGTTTACAAGCACAATCCAATATCTATTTTTGGAAGTCATAACTTTATCAAACTGCCAAACTGCTACAGGTAGAGATACCCAACATTCCTAATTTTGGAGGACTCTCAGATTTATAGGGTTTGGTCTCAAATTTTAGAGTATGGAACCCTAGTCAGGGTTTTGGAAATATACAGGTCTATTGATTTGGCTTCTGGGGAAACGGCCTATAACAGTCTTGGAGAGGCTTCAGGAACACAAGTCTTTGGAGCAAGCCTGGGTGACTCTACTGGGTTGGAACTAAATCCAGCTCTAAGGGAACAGATATTATTATGAGGTGCAAAAACACTGCACTTAAGATAAAGCCCTTTATATGAAAACATTTGCAATTCCAGAAACAGGTGTAGAATACCCGACCAGCTTCCCTGGGCAGACCTGAAAGGTAGCAGTCTTCAAGAGCAGGCAGGGTGCTGACCAGGAAGGATAAGAAAAGGGTTGATGAAGTCGTAAATAAAAGTCAAGACCTCTGTGGCAGTTCGGCATTGTTTATGAATTCCAAGGATAGTTACTGGATCGTGTTTGTAAACTGGTCTGTCAGAGGTGTCACTTTTAATTGATTGGGTTGTGGTTGGGCCACATCAGAAGGGCGTTGAGTCCCCACCCCTACGTGGCAGAGCAAAGGAGGGAATTGGAGTTTTTGATGCTGGAATTTTGAGCTGGAGCCCGGGAAGTGAGCACACAGGAAAAGAACACAGAGGAATAGAGATGGCTCCTTAGACATGGCAGAAGCCTCCGAGAGGGAGACAGAGCCATTCACCTGATAGTCTACAGCTGGCCTTGTGGAGAGAGCACAGCAGCTGAGCCTGGAGAGAAATGGAGCCCCAGGAAGAAAGGAACCCAAGAAGCCTGAACTCTTGGCAGATGTCACAGCCATCTCGCCCCAACATGTGGCAATAGACTTTGGTGAGGGAAGTAACCTATGCTTTATGGCCTGGTAGCTGTGAGCTTCTATCCCAGAAATACACCCTTTAGAAAAGCCAACAGATTTTTGGTATTTTGCATCAGCACCCCTTTGGCTGACTAATACAACCTCCAATTCAGAGTTTACCCTGGGTCCGTTTTAGAACAGGCTGCGTTTCATAGGGATTCTGACTATCTCACAATACATTTAGTTCAATGAAACTGTTGACTCTCATTAGCTACAAAAATTGTTAAACAAGATTGAAAAACTCAGGTGGACAGTAAATATGACTCTACAAATCACTTCTAGAATCTACTTCTTTAAAATTCTTTTTTTGCTTTGTTTGTTTTTAATCAAATATCCCACTTTCGGGGGGGGGGGGGGGGCTTGTGTAAATTTTTTAGTTTTTCTTACCTAGTCTCATAAGGAAGAAAAAATAAGCCTAGTGTAGTTTCCTCCTCTAAAAATGAGAATCGACAAAGAGTTTTTGTGATATAAAAAGCTCTTGGAACAGTTCTGGGTGCTTAGCAAATGTAATAAACTGTTTGTTGTTAATGTTATTAAACCCAATAGTTGTAGACAAGGTCAATTCTTGTGAAACAAAAGGAAGAAGATTGGGTTTTACAAAGCCTGGAAAGGGGTCTATATCTGTATGATATATGACAGTGTCCCTGTGGTGAGATTAGCCTTCAGTGACAGATCAGGGAACACCGCCAGATAAGAGTCTTTGTTAAGGCTCAGATGCTACTCCTGAAAAAGTCCCCCCACGTACATTTAAAGCAAATTGCAGGAGCTAACCTGGAAAACCAAAGACTATAAAGCCAGTCTCAGTGTCTCTTTTTATTTAAAGGAAATAAATATCAAAAAGCTGACTTTGGATTCCCGCCAGCCTTCCAGATAGCATTGTTTTACCTCCATGTTCCTTTCAGTCATTCTAACTGCTTACTTCTTCAAACCACAAATTGGTGGCATCACTTCACTGCACGGTCATGGCCACATTTGTGATCAGTTTCAAAGAGCTTGCCTGTTGCGCATGCGGAATCTAAAGTGGGGGAGGGAGACTCTGACAAGGTAAAAGTGAGTGTAACAGCTGATGCCTCCCGGAAGATCATTGTTCTCACTTGCCTACGCTCAATTCTCACAGCATCACGGGTTATAAAACCGTGCAACTCCTGTAAAGCTAACCACGGCCAATTATTTTCACCTTCCTTGAGCGCCATGTCCACTCCCTTTCCTGACATGGAGTGTGAGAACTGATTGACAAAAACATGTTCTGAGGTAAATGTAGAATGAAGCTGGGCTATGTGTACCCAACAGTCATTTCTTAAGAAATGACCAACTTCTCCTTGGTCATAACTTACTGTTGTCATACTGCTACTTGAGACTAAAATGTAGGGCAATACTGAGAAGGACAGAGCTCTGGTAAGCATGGCCTCTTTCTTTATTAAAGGGGGCCTGATGTATGGCAAATACAGACTGTCAGACAGACCTGGCTCCAAATTTTGGCTCTGCTCTGATGTGAACTTGGATGAGTGACTTTCACCCTCCTAGTTGCAGTTTCCTGGCAGGTGGACTGAAGAGAACACACCTTTCCTAGCAGGCTCCTTGTGAGGATTAAAGGCTATGAAGTGCCTGGCCCGGCACCTGGTACACAGGAGCTCAATGAATGCTAATTCATTCTCTGTCTGGTTAAAAAAAAAAAAAAAAAAAAAAAAAAAAAAAAAGGTCTAAGGAGCTGTTTCTAAGATGCGCTGCACTATTCCACTGGCCAAGGTTCAAGGCATCCACAATAACCTGTGAGCAACACATTCCAGAAGCCCATGACCATTCTGTGTGCTGAATGCTATATAACACTTGGAAATGAATCTGAGGGTCAGGGAGAACCAGTTTTGAGAAGAGATTTCAACCCTCAATCTAAACCCCCCACTTCTTCCTTTGGGTAGGTTTAACTGTTAGAAAACAATTTTTTAAATTTAGCCCAAATTTGTTTCCCTGCAATAGCCACTGACTGATGGATACTAATTCTGTCCTCATTACCACCAAGAGTGAATCGAATATGGCCAATGCGAAGAATGTGAACCACTGAATCCTGGGCATAACAGAATAGGAAGGGCCCTATATGCTCATCTCCTTAGGGTTCCTTCTAGTGCTCAGTTGCCCAGGTATAGAGATTCTGAAGCCAAGGGGGATTAGTGGCTGAGCTAACTGGTCCTCAAACACTTTCCTAGGTAATAGCCCATAGTATCCACTGAAGGAGGATATGGTGGTAGCCATTTCCTTTGTTTAATGGAGGAAATGGAAAGGCCCTTGGACAAAAGAAGAGGATGTTACTTATTATATAAAAGGCACTTTCCCATCCACTCATCCATAGAACCTGCTGCTGACTATGGAAAGAAGAGTGGGAATAAGTCATTTGGAAAGAGATCTCACCCGCCATTGATGATCTAGCCAATAAGAATGCTCATGACGCTTCCTTGAAGAAAAATAAACTTAGAGAATATAAGAATAAAGACATTGCTAAGAGACATTGACCAATGAATTTGAAAAAAATAAATAAATGGGGACATTCAAAAGCTACCTGTTTCGAACGCCACAAAGCCTAATATCAGTGATATTAATAATTCTAACCATCAATTCAAACCAACAATAGAAACCAACAATAATTAATCCCTTTGCTGTTACAGGCAGAATGAAGACACCAACTGGGGCAAAAATGAAAAAGGAAATTGTGAGAGACTGAGTATCCTCCTTCTTACACTTGGTGGATGATTTTGTTATCATTGTTGTAAAGTGCTTTTTCTCCTGGGAAGCCATAGGAAGAGGAGGCTAGAACACTACTTTAGTTGTGAAAGTGTGGGACTTAAATTAGCCATAAGAGAGAACCCAGAGAATCTCGTGGCCAGTAAGCAGATGCTCAATAAGGCACAGGCTGAAAGACATCTCCTAGCTTCTGCTAGTCTATTGGGCAGTCGATGAAAACCTGAGTTTCCACCTGAGTACAGGAGCAGCATCCGCAGCTGGCTGTGGAACAAATACATGAGACATGAATGGGTGGGATGGGGAGAGGGTTATTCCAGAGACCAGAGCCACTGTGCTCTGCAAGCAAGGGGAAGGGCCTAAAAGCTGAGGCAGATTAATTTCCAGGTTTTCTGTCTCATCCAGCTCCCTAATGACTCTGCTGGTCCACAGAGCGCAAAGTGACGCTGCTATGGTGCTGGGCTTCCTTTCTCTACATGCTTGACCAAAGTTTCTAGTTTCCCATTGGAATTCCCGTATCTACTGCAGAGTTTTCCAAGTGCCAGCTCCTAGGTTTTTGCACGGCTCAAACTCTCTCCCTTAGGGCTGTTGGCTTTTCTTCTTGGTTGCCTATGGACATTTTCCTTCTCAGCTCTGGGCTTTCAGTTCCTGGGTCCAAAGTAACACCCCCGGTAGTCCATTATGAGCAGTTGGGTCTTGCTCTGCAGCCGTCTTCTGCCCTCTGCTGGCCACAGCTGATGGTCAGGGTTTGCTCTTCTGGGCAGTGCCATGTGAAATGGTTTTTCTCTGAGTATCTCCGAGAAGAACAGGTGGGCTTCCATATTGCCAAAGAAGCATGCTGCCCTGGAACACAAGGATACCACCACATAGGGGAAAGCACCACTCTGGTGGCCCAATCTGAGGTCTCTCCTCAAAGAAGAGGTACCAGCCTTTCATTTATTAAACATCCATGTTGAGTGCTGTGTGACAAGCACATGGAAATGCTGGGGAGGCAGCCACGAGAAGAACAGCAAATATGGGCTCACAGGAAGCTTGCAGTGCTGCAAGTCCAATTATAGCTGCCTCATTCAGGGGCTCAATTCTAGTGTGGGTGACCTGAGCCCCAAGTCCAAATCTTCATGAGTTTCCATAAATAAATTCTCATGGGATTTGACCTCTATCTGCTGCGCTTATCCTTTTTCTAAAGGCAACAAAGTCTAAGACACAGGCTCACCCTTCAAGGAAGTTAAAAAATGTAAGGAAGATGATGACCATGATCAAAAATGACTATAACATAAGTCTTGATATGGCAAGAAAAAAGCTGTCTGGGAATGATGAGGAAGAGGCAATTAATTAGGACTGTAGAGATGAGGGGAAGCATTAAAGGGTGGTCTTCCTAACAGAGAAATCTGATCATGCCACTCCTTTGAAAAGAAAAGTAAAGAATTGCATCATCTATGGGCTCCAATAGGGACTCCTCAGCAGGATCTGGAGTAGGCATCATAATCTTCACCCTACTCTTCCTTACCAGCCTCCCTAATATCTGCTGGTCAGGCTGAAGGTGCATCTTTTTATCAAACAATGTGCACCCAAAACCCAGTACCCCTCTCAAGTTCATGTCACAAGTCTCAGATCTTTTTGCTGCATTGCCTTCTCTTAACTTCTCTTCATCTCTTCTTCCATTTACTAAGCTCTCTCTCTTCAACCCAGTTTCCAAGAACGTAAAAGTGACCGAGCACTTTCTCTGTCTTGGACAGTTATGGTCTTCATCTTTGGCTTCCTCAACTCAGCTCCACTAAACCCAAATTCCCAGAACCCAACCAGGCAGTGCCTAGGTTCCATCCATGAAGTGGCATTTAAGACCCTTGAACATTATTGCCTGGGGCAGGTCTGTGCTTGCCTTTTTCAGCTTCCTGCCCATCCATGTCCTGGGAGGTAAGCAATAAATCAAAACTGTTACCACTACACGGTCTTCGGTATCTGTATTATAAAGCCTGAAATTTCTTGTGTTACTTTGACATCGCTGAGCCTCACAGGGATCCAAAGCTTTATCCATGAGTTCCCCTGCTTTCACCAGATATGCCTTCCATCCAGCAGGAAAAGGCTTCCCACTGGGCTGGTTCCCCTGTTAGCCAGACCAACTGCACTCTGCCCCGTTCTCAACCCAATGGGTTTCACTTCCCTACCAGTCCATGGAAGTATTCAAGCAAACCCACCATACCTCATGGTGGGAACCAAGGGCCACCTCATCCTCTTGTTACTACAAAGCCTGCTTCCCACAGCCCTTGCTGGCGCACTCTGCCCCTAAGTGTACCCCTGGGTGGCCCTGCATGGTGTGCAGTGTCCTTCCCAGGGCTGTGGGTACAGGTGGCTAATAAACTGCTGCCTTTCTCATCTCTCTAGTGTCAAGTTTCAGGTGCTTGGCTCTCTCATTCAGTTTGGGGTAGGGACCCCTCCTTCACCAACAGGATGGAGTGGAAGTGGTCAGAACAACTTCTCTGGACTAAGTCTTCTACTGTCAACTCATCTTCTTTCCCCCATTGGATACCATCTGGATTGTTCCTTTATGCTTTCCACTTGAAATCACTGTGGGACCCGCAAATTATGTCTCTGTTGACAGCATCCAACAAAGCAGCCCTGAGCAGTGATTGCCCTAATATTCCAGGGCTCCCTTATTTGAGAAGAAGGAAGCAGACAAAACCAGAGAGCTGACGAGAATATGCATATGACTAGGAAAAACTTATTGAGTGCTCACAATATACCAAGCTCCTTGCTAGGTGCCTCATGTCCTTTGACCTACCTTGTGAGGTCGGTGTTCTTACGATCTCCATTTAAAGAGAAGGAAATTGAGACTTCACAGACTAAATAACCTGCCTATGGTTTCAGCCCTCTGATTTCAGAGTCTGCATTTTGCCCCAGTGATTTTTCCTGGATGTATGCCTTGCAGATAGGAGGTGATCAGTAACTATTTATTAGATTTGCTAACGTCGACATTTGGCCACAGAGGCATATTGGGATTTGTGGCGATTCCTAAAAAAGCTTCAAAGTTTCATGCTTCTACAGAAACTTCCTTTTTGTTCTCTGGAAAAGGATTTGAATAGAGTCCAAGAGCAATAATTATATAGTGAGAGTAATCTGGGTCTCAGAATGAAGTGATACTCCTTAAGGGAGTGACTTGCTATGGCTGCTATTATACCTCCTGGCTGAAGCTGGGGGAATTCTATGAGCAAAAAGAAAGAAAGAAACCCCTCCTGTTAAGATGGGAGGCTGCTAAGTGTGTTCATTCAAGTTATAGGATAAAAAGCAGAATTCACACATGCCATATGGTATAAACGTGCATTGGACGGCCAGGTTTTAAGTAATGGTTGTTAAAAAGGCTATTATGCATAAGGCTTTTTATGTCTCTCACTTCTTTGATTCTTTGAGCTCAAGTCCTTATCCCCTCTTATAGCCTCTAAGGGAGGAAAAGACATGTCCTTCGATCTCAACTGGCAATCTGGGTTTCTGAAAGTAAAATCCTGGAAGTATGATAAGACGTGTCTGTTTTGTTCTTCATGGCAGCCCCAGCGTTTGGCCCATGGTGGGCACTAAACAAATAAGGGCATAACTGAACTCAAGCGCCACTCCCACAACTCTCCCAATTGCCCTTTTAGGCTAAATTTATGTGGTTTGCTGTCCTCCATGGGTCCTTGGCCTGGGAGCACAGACACACGTAAAAGCTTAGGCTGCTTCTCTCCCCTTATGCTCCTGGAGCTCTATTTGGAAAGAAGAAAGCCACCTTCCAGGAGTGAGCGGGCACTTAGTTTCTCAGGGGCTTTGCTGTGCGAATGGAATGTGGGGTTCTACGTGAACGCTCTTCCTGCACTGCAGAGCTTGGACGGAGCATGACAAGGCAGAGAATCAAATGCAGGCTGGCCCCGGAGAGTGATGCTGAAGGCACTGGGAGAGTCACCTCCAGCAGCGGCAGGGCTCAGGCTATTCTCAGAAACATAATTAGCTACAAGAGGTAATAAAATAAAGAGGACGCCTCCTGCCACCTCTTGAAAATCCTGAGTAAGTTCATCCCAAGCAGGCCATTAATAAGTGGTCTCTAGCCCTCCCCCATAAGACCCACCTACTGTGCTTTTCAAGGGGTACAGGAATCCCTTGCTGACCATTCAGATCTTCACTAAATCAGGACCAGCCCTAGTTGAGCACTTTGTACCAAGGAGGCAGAATTGTGTAATCATTACAAAGTGGGTCTTGGAGCCAGATTAAGTTCCAATCCCTGGTGCCCTGCTTCTTGCCTCCTCATCCACCTTCCTCCCCCATCCTGTGTCCTTAGGGGCTGACCTGTGTGGTTCTCAGCCGCTGGTTCTCTAACCCTCCTGCTTCCCCGTGGGGAGCCCTGGCAGGAAACGGAGGGAGACAGGAGGGTAAGGTCCTCTCCTTGCCTCCCTGCCCGCTGGGTCACCTTAGGCTGGCTGCATCCCTCCCTCACCCAAAGGTCTCAGGTTTTTTACAGGAGACCTCCTCTGTTTTCTGGATCTTTAGGCTCAGGTTATCCTCCTTGCCCTGCCTCTTCAGGTCAAGGTGAGATGACAGAGCACCAGACCCGGTGGTGTGTAATTGCCTGCCCGCACCTTTGCAAGCTGTCCCTTTCTTAATCTCTCCTCGAACTGGGCCATCCGGGTACAACCTCCATCAGTACCTGGCTGGGATTCCGGCCGGCCGATACACCATTTATGAGCTTGTGACTTGGGCAAGTTGCTGGACCTCCCGGGGTCTCAGGAAGTTACAGGGTTTTGTTGTGAAGTTGAACTAGGTTAATACATTAAAGCACTAGGAACAGTATTCAGTGAAATGTTAACTAGTGTTATTATAGCTGCTCGCTTTGGGAGAAATCCTCTTTCTTAGGCTTGGATCAGCCTCATTCCCTCTCTCGTTCCCAATCTTCCTCTCTGCTTTCATTAGAGAGAGAAATAATTGGGCAGATTTTTTTTTTATGCATAAGTCTGATTTTTAGCAAATTATTTGAAACAACTGTAGTTTTTTTCCAAATTCCTAAGTGGAAACAGAGCTATTAAAGTGGCCTCTTACCTAACCCAAAGCCTCATGGAGGCCAGGCTCTTTGGTGTCCAATATGCTAACAGAGAAGTCGTCTTGGTTTCGTGCTGTATGCCAGTGCTGATGGACTGGTACTGACTCCCTAGAGCACTGTGCTGAGAAGGACTCAGGAAGGAGGAATGCTGCGATGGATTAATAATGTCTGCCATGTGCATGTTGGAGAGAGTGATAGTGACAGCATCGATGTCCCTTTTCTTCTTTTCTAGGATCCCAAACAATCAATGGGTCCCAAACAGTCCAATGGACTCCAAACAGTCAACCAACAAACTAAGCAACAGATATTGATGAGGCATATCCTTTATTTGGATACTTTCCCAGGCAAAGTGGACGACACAAAGCTTAGATACAACCCATCCCTGCCTCCTAGGAATTTATGAGCTAGCCAGAAAAACAAAGCAAACAAGGACAAAACAATGAGATCAGGCTGATCCTAACTATAAATGCAACAGCAATTGAAAGAAAGGAGAGCTCACTGTTTACTTCATATATAGGCATTAGCACTGGAGATGTGAGATAATTCAGTACATTACTATGATTAAAGTGAGGAGGAGATTCTAGAAAAGCATGAGGAAGGGGCGCTTAGCCCGAGCTCAGTGGGAGGGATGGAGTGTCAGCTTCCTAGAGAAGACAATGGCCAAACAGAGTGTTCAGAAGAGGCTTTCTAGTCAACTGCTTGATTTCCTTTTTCTCCAAGGTGGAAGCCACATGGTAACCTGCACTCACCACAGTCCCTTTGGATTCTGGAGCCAATCCTGCCTTTATTAAGGAAAATTTAAAAAGCCAATTCAAGGTTTAGGGAACTTGGCATCAAATTTGTTTTGATGATATTCCTGCTAAGATTTATGTTCTAGAAAACAGTGTTATTTATTCTTGAGACCAAATTGTTGCTCTGTTGACCAAGTCCTGCCATAGCTTATTTACCTTGCTGCCAAGTACTGAGACTCTCATAGGCACTGGCTTTTTGGTGATGAAACAAGATACACACAGTCCTTGCCCTTATGGAACTTACCATCTACTGGGGGAATGCAGATATTCCAAATGAATAATTCCATATTGTAATAAGGACTATAAAGACCTGGTGTAGGATTCAAGAAGACTGTGATAGAGTGTCTGGGAAGGGGCTAATTTAAATTAGAAGGTCAGGAAAGGCCTCTTTGGAGAAGGTTCTATTGAAGCTGAATGGGAAGGAGAAGTAGGAGTCAGCCAAATTAGGGGGAAGCAAGGGGGAAGAGGAGAGGAGCAGACAAAGGAAACAGCATGTGGAGAAGTCTCAAGTCAGGAAGAGCTTGAGATCTTGAAAGAACCAAGGACAGGTGAATTTGCTGGAACACAGTGGGCAATGGGGGTACAAAAGGGCGAGGCTAAAAGGGGAAGCTATGGCCAGAATTTGTAGGACTTTGCATGCCTTGGTAAGGATTTTGGATTTTTATCCATTGTGCAATGGGAAAGCCATTGTTGGGAACTAACCTTAGGCCTTGATGCTGTTTTGTCTTCCAGATTCTTCCAATAAGATCTATTTTCAGGCTCCTGTCTGCCTTTTGGTATACCTCCATTGCTCCTTGCCTGATCTCCTGTGGGCCACTTAAACTTCCCCCATTGACTGACTGTCTTCTTGGTAGCTTCCCTCCCCTCCTTCCCTAGCTGGGCTTCTTCCCATCACCTATTAGAGGTCAGGCCCCAAGTTCCAGGCCCTCCCCTCTGCCCACAGCCTCTGCAGCCAACCCTTCCATGGCTGCCTTCCCTGATGCTGAGCAGAGCCCTCCCCGCAGTTCTGCCACATAATCAAAAGAGCCCTGGAGGCCCCAGTTTCTGCAGAAATATGAAAATTATTTTTAAAGTTTTCTTTCTAAACAAAAAGCTTTTATTACAAGTGTAGGAGGGTTTTGGGGGGGTTGTTTTTTTTTTTTGCATGTGAAAAAGTTTTAGTGACAGCATGAAATAGATTCTGATTCTTTTCTGTTTCTTCCTAACAACACTACATTTTCTCTAAACATATTGGGTACCGGAGCATTTAAGAAGATTTTTTAAAAATTCCTATTAGAAATGCAAATTGAAATTCCATGCATACGTTTGAATTCTGATTTGGAAAGCTCTTGGAGTGATACATTTTCTAGTTTACCTTCAGGAAAGTGGGTCATCCATTTCCTGCTGAAAAATTAAAACCATAAACAATGGTTATATATTCCTTAATCATATCATTATCTTGCTTCTTCTCTAAAGAACAAACAGCACTTACATGCATAAGCAGGAAATAAATTTACAAAAACACTGCCCTATATTTTTTGTTTGTTTGTTTGAATAAATCAAAAACCAATATTTAGGGTTCTCACTGGAAGCTACTAAAAGATTATCCAGGGTAGGAAAGCATTAAAAGGACAAAGCCAGAGAGCAAAATTCTTCTTATCACATCTTCTTCCATCTCTGATCCTCATTCTAGCACCTCTTGAACTTGAATTGCTATGTCTAAAAGACCAAGGCAGCCAAGGTCAAGGTTTCCAGACATACTCAATTGTCCCAACAAATAGGTAGATATATCTCCCACCATTTGCAAGTTCCCAAAAAGAGAAGTAAAATACTGGAGGAAAGGATCCCTCTTTCAAGCCCCAAACAGTGTTCATTGCAAACATCCATATATTCAAGGCAGGCATCTGAATGTTGAATCAGGCTCTGTTTCATCCCATGTGAATTGACATGGACTTGTTTCTGCTGGGTTTATTGCAACAGAAATGATAGATAAACAAGCAAGCAAGCAGGCAAGCACCACCACCTGGTATTTGACAGCGTGAGGATTAGGTTTGAACACACCTGCTCAGATGTGCCCCAGTGAGCTGCCAGCAACACTTGCCATCTCGATTTGGAGGGAATGAACTGCGTGCTCAGCAGTCCTTGCTCCCACATTTCCCCCAAAGTGTGAAGCACCATACGGAAACTGTCAAGCTCCGCTCTGCACTGCTTGGGTAGCCAAGTAACGAGGCATGGGTTCCCAGTACTGCATGCCGGGGAAGGGGAAGTGAGTAAATGCAGGAAGAGAGAGTTTCTGCATAAAGCATTCAAAATACTGCTAACAACACTGCATCGGAAGCTGTTAATCAGGGATATATTTAGGTAGGAGAAGTAGTCAAACCCCTGAGGTCCAAGTTGTCATCCTGTGGAATTACGAACCCAGTACTAAATGGGTAAAGCCTGCACAAACGGGCAACCTCAGTGAATGCTGTTCATGAAGGTGGGCTTTAATTTCCCTCGGTACTCACTTTTCAATTCTGTGTATGGGTAGCCACTGCCTGTATATCTGCCTATAAATTGAAGACAACTTTGCAGATGCTTCAACATATTACTTTGCAGCTGAAAAGTTGAAGCTTCTGAGTGATGAACTAGGCATAGGGTGTTTAAGTAGGATTTTCAAGCTGCAGTGTCTTTACTTCCCCAAAAGTAATATGATTATCAATCTGCCATGTGTGCCTGCTGAGAAGGGGTGTATATGGGGACAGAAGAATGCCAAATGATCCTCTGAGTTTAAATTTGTTTAAATAAAGCACGTTAGGGAGTTGGGGAGGGAAGGACTAAGGATGAAGCAAAGTTGTGTCTATTGTAAAGCACTGGTATTTGAGGGAATCAGTTCTATTCAATTCGTCTCCTACAAAGGCTTTATAGTAATTGGGTGCCCCTGTAAATGTTGCGTTATCTGGGTGGGGTCGGGTCGGCCCCTTCAATCAGGTCAAGCAGAGAGAAACCAAAGCCTCTGCGCTGCCTGGAGGCCAGGGAGACTCAGAACATAATGTGCCCTTTGGACAACTGTGCCTTTACGTTCTTACCACCCAGTAGCTGAGATTTTCACAAAGCATTGACAAGTGCTTCAAAGTTTGCCCATTTTACCAATAAAAATAAAATCTATTAAAAATTCCAGACTAGCAGCACCAGAATATTGACAAACCATATCAAATTCCATTGATAGCTTAGCAATGCTTAGATATTCAAATACAGGACAACAGAAAAATATTGTTTGCCATCTAGTTAATAGAAGACAGCTGGATTCTCCTACCTACTTCTACATTCAAGCTGGTGTGCTATCACATATCACGTAGCTTCTGGAAAACTCCTTTCTAAACTTGTGAGAGAATGAGAGTGAACATGGGAAATGACCTCTTAGTATGATTATGAAAAAAAATTGACCTTGTGGCCCCTTGAAATGTCATGTGGATCCATGGACTTCACTTTGGGACTCTGAGCCAGATGCTTTTTAAAGTTCTCATTCAGTTCTAATGTGTTTGAAATGCGTTATTTTCCCGATTTAAAAACACCAGAATGGAAGAATCCTAAAGAACTCAGTAAACCGGGGTCAAAAGTGAAAACACAGCACAGACAAGAACATGTTCTCTAGGTTTTGGTCCTTTGGCATTTGCTACCTCCCCAAATTCAGAATAGCCTTCCAGAAAGAGAAGAGAATTTAAGGAGAATTTTTAAGAATGTAAGAGAATTTCTAAGCAGAAAGGATTTGCCATCATTATATAGTCTAGAAAACTTCGCTTTGGGAGTTTTAAGTACTCATGAGTTTCTCAGAGAATTCTTTAAGTATTTTCAATTTATCAGGTAGATATTATATTACGTATTTATGAAATATGTTGCAAATTTAAGGAGCAATTAAGAGATTATTTTGGGGAAGCAGATGTGGCTCAAGCGATTGGGCTCCCGTCTACCATATGGGAGGTCCCGGGTTCGATTCCCAGAGCCTCCTGGTGAAGGCAAAACTGGGCCTGTGTGGAGAGCTGGCGGCCCGTGCGGAAAGCTGACGCAACAAGATGACCAACAAAAAAGAGAAACAGAGGAAAAAGACAATGAGAGACATAACAAACTAGGGAGCTGAGGTGGCTCAAGTGATTGAGTGTCTCTCTCCCACATTGGAAGGTCTCAGAATTGGTTCCCCATGCCTCCTAAAGAGAAGACAAGAAGAGAAGACAAGCAGACACTGAAGAACGTGCAGCGAGTAGACACAGAGAGCAGACCGTGAGCACAAGCGGCAAGGGGCAGGGGCATAAATAAAATAAAATAAATCTTAAAAAAAAAAAGATTTAATTTTATTCTCTCTCTCTCTCTCTCTCTCTCTCTCTCTCTCTCTCTCTATATATATATATATATATATATATATTTTTTTTTTTTTTTAAAGGAGGTACCAGGGATCAAACCTGGGACCTTGTACATGGGAAGCAGGCACTCAACCACTGAGCTACATCTGCTTGCCTGTTATATATGTTTTTCTGTGAATGAGGTAGAGTGTGTAAAAAGTAGAAAAAAAAATTTCCCCCCATGATATAGCTCCCTTGTCTGTCTGCCCATTGTCTGCTTGTTGTATCTGCTCATTGTCTCTGCTCATTGTGTCTGCTCCTTGTCTGCTCAGCTTCTTTAGGAGGCCCCAGGAACTGAAACTGGAACCTCCCATGTGGGAGGCAGGCACCCAACTGCTCGAGCCACATCCGCTCCCTGCTCATTGTGTCTGCTTGTTGCATCAGCTCATTGCGTCAGCTCATTGCATCTACTCGTCTTCTTTAGGAGGCACTGGGAACTGAACCCAGGACCTCCCATGTGGGGGGGTGGACACCCAACTACTTAGCCACATCCGCTCCCCTAAGAAAATTTTAAGTAGCCCTAATAACTGAAGCAGAGGCAGGGATTGTGTGTGGATGTGTATGTGTGTGTATAAAAGTATATGAATATATTGAGATTTTATTTATAGTGTATAATTTTGCCATTTAATAAAGAAATAAGACATATGACTAGAAAATCATCCTAGTGATCAGGCATTAGAGGTACAGATGGAATTTCTATAATAATCAAAGGAATTCTTGTGTCCAGGGGAGTTGCCGAGCCATGGTTAAATTAAATACATTAGGCAGTTCATTTCTTATCTTTACTCAGGCACAAAAGCAGCTGTAAGGCCTGTATCGCAGCATGGATAACCCAAATGCAAGCATTAAGAAGCACATTCACTTAACATATCTGTTATTAATACAGAAATATATGTCACAGAACTGCCTCTGTTTACACAATTGGATGAACTCATTAATCCTTATTAGGCAACATGCTCCATAAAAAGTCCTTCATGGATGGCACAACAGAAGCTGAGGCAGACAGGGAGTATGCTTATATCCATTTCCCAGGTGAGGATATATTTGAAAGAAACATTTTTAAAAATGTTCTCAGGGTTTTAACAATACATTCTGGCTTCTCAAGCCAAAATGATACATTGCAAAGTAAATATATAGCTAATATAGAGTTCATTGCTAATCTACACCCTTACTATGAAAAGTTAATTACTTAGATAATTGATGTAACATTTCTATGATCCCGTTTAGTCATGAATAAAACGGGGATGAAGTACATAGTACCTACCAATCTCAATAAGATTGTACAAGGGTTACATAAAATAATGCATAAAAAGCTTTTAGCATAGTTCCTAGCCCAAAATAAGTTCTCATTAAATGGGAGCCGTGATGATGCGGATGATATTTCTCTTTCTAAATTACTGCTTGGAAAGACAAACTCACAGACACATGGAAACCTGATGTTTGACTGAGCAGGCGCAACAAATCAACAGGAAAAGATGGACTTCCCAAGGACCGGTGTTGGTTTGGTTGGTTATCCAAAAATATATATCTAAATATAAGATTTTCCCCATCTCATACACCAAGATTAATTCCAGGTGGATTAAAGACTCAAATCTAAAAGGCAGAATTATACAACTTTGAGAAGGCAACATAAAAGAATATTTCATGGGCCCAGGATAGAAAATGATTTCTTAAATAAGACTCAGGAAGTGCTAACCATTTTTAAAAGTCTTTAAATTTGACCATGTTAAAATAAAGAACTTCTTCCAACATTAAAAAATTGTAATTAACAAACATCCACAACAAATACAAAAAGATAAATTGCAAATTGGGAGAATATATTTGCCACATAGATAACAATGCATTCGTTTCCAAAAATTATGTAAAGATCACCATCAAATCAATAAGAAAAAGACATATGACAAAGTAGAAAATCAGGCAAAAGACATGATTAGGCACTTCGGAGTAAGGGACTCCTAAACAGAAAATAAATGTATTTAATAATAATTATCCCACTAGTAATTTGAGGAAAATGCACATTCAAAGCATAATGAAAACCATTTCACAGGCACCAGTTTGGCAAATATTAAAAAGTCTGACAATATTAAGTGTTGGCTAGGATGTATAAGAATAAAAACTCATATGCTTCTAAGGGGCATGTTAATTCATTCTACCCATTGAAGAAAACAATTGGACAAAATCAAGCAAAGCTGAAGATGTGCATAATTTATCATTAAAAATTTTCCCCATAGGAAAATTCATAAGAGATTCTTGTGATTGTACATGGGGACATATGTACAAGATTGTTCATAAGAATATTGTTTGTAATAACAAAAATGTGGAAACAAAGCAATGGAATACTAAACAGCATTGAAAATGAATGAATTTTGTGATACATAGCAATATGGAACATAATAAAATGGTAGGAACAGAACAGAAAAAAGCAAATCCAAGGGAAATACGTACAATATAATTCCATTTATGTCAAGTTCAAATACAGGCAAAATAATCTATGGTTATTGGACTCCATCAACATGAACCCTTCTCAAAAGAGAAAGACTGTCAGTAGCCTCCAGCCCAGCAGCGTCATAATGTCATCTGGCATCACTGACGTCCACAGGCAGTCACAGGAGGCTATTAGTTTAGGCCTTCACTTTGTAAAGTACCTTCACTTTCCAGCTTCTCATGTGGTCCTCACAGCACCCGAGTTATGAGGCATTCTGCTTCTTTACAGGTGTGTCAACAGATGCTCAGAAGGCTTCCATGACTTTCTCAGGTTCACCCAAACATCTGAGTAGCAAAGGATGCCTTCAGACCCAGTTTTCCAACTGTAAAGTCCACTCTTCCACCATGCCTGAGGATTACACAATGCACAAACTGCAGACAAAGCCCATCAACTGGAATGCGATGGGATTAACAGTTCATTCCCAAGGCCACTGGCTCTGGAGACCAGCTGGTTCTAGTCTGAGCTAAGTAAGTGCACCTCACCAGATCCATTAAAAAAAACCCTAATGAACCGCTACTATATGCTAGATCCTGTGCTACAGGTGAGGAACACAAAGGTGAATAAGCCTTTGCAAGATGTTTACAGCCTGAGACAACTCCTGGTCCATGGATTGATCAATTGATTGATTTAATCATCCATTTAAAGATTCAACAATTCTAAGGATTTTCTCCTCCAGCAAATATTTATTGAGTATCTCAGTCTAAAACCGGGGAATACAATGGTGAACAGATAAAAGTAGTTCTTCCCCTTATGGAGTTCACAAACTTATCATCTAGTGGAAAAGAAAGACAATTACATAAAAATAACTAGAAAGTGTGAAAAGTGGGAAACAATAGTATTCTATAAACAGCATTCTAAAGTGATGGCAGAATTCTCTTTTGGGGCATCTACTGCTCTTGTCTTTGGGAATACCCTTTAAAGGGAGTCCAGCCTGGCCATAAAGGAAGAAGTTTAGTCAAAAGAAACTACACTGCCCTGTGTTATATCAGTGTGAGAGTTGTTCTTCTTCGGTTCATTTCAATTTATTCAACAAATGGTTTTTGAGCATCAGCTTCTAGATACAGCATGGTAAACAATGCAAAAACAAACAAACTTTGCCCTTAAGGGGCTTAGTTTGTGCAAAGGTGTGAACTTCCTGGTCCTTTAACATCCACAGGGTCTCTATTTTTTCATGTACCCATTTCTTTCATTTAGTCAACAGGATGGCCGTATGTTGGGTACAGTGGTCAATATGGGATTCTTGGAGAAGTTATGCCTGATGCCCAATTGTCTTTTTTTCCTTCTTTCTCTTGAATTCCCTCAGAATTTCTTTAGGTCCTCACTAAGCACGTCAACCTCCTGTCCTTTCACCACCTTGAGAAATGATTGGAGGGGTCTCTGCCCATCTGGGGAGAAGAACCTGAGGGAGCTGGCCCTGGAGCAGCAGCTGGACCAAGAAGTGACACGTGACAACAGAGACTCAACAGCCCTTCTAGCGAGCACCCAGACATGTTCAGGAGGAGTCTGGGTTTCCTTTATGAACTTGGATGGGGGCTCAAGAAAATGTATTCGAACACTGAATGAAAGAATGATTACACAGGGCTAGAAATCTGAGGATCCCCAATTAATTATATTATGCTGTAGGAATGCATACACATTTTTCATGAAATCAATGGAGTTCATGACAGCTACTGCCACCTCCCATCACAAACAAACAAGCCGAGAACCACTGGTAAAGAATGAAAGAAATAGAAATTGATATAATACAAAGCAAGAAGTATTATAATCAAAGAATGCACAAAGTTCTTGCACTACCCTAAGCAAAATAAAAGCAGCATTGGGTAAAGTAACGTGTACTTCTTAAAGTTTAAGTTACTTGTCTAAGCTTTCCAGGGCTTCTGTAACTAAGTACCACCACCTAGCTGGCTTCAACGATGGAAATTTATTGTCTCACAATCCTGGAATCTCGAAGCCCAAAGCCAGGGTGTTGGAGCGTCTGGCTTCCTCTGAAATCTGTAGGACTCTGGCAGTGGCTTGCTGACAATCAGTGGCATAACCCAATCTCTGCCACCATCACATAGTGGTCCTCTGTCTGTCTGTCTGTCTGTGTCCTACTCTCCTACTCCTGATAAAGACACCGATCATGCTGGATTAGGGTACACACCAATCCAGTCTGGCTTTGTCTTTAATAACATCTTCAAGGATCCGATTTATGAATAAGTTCGCATTCACAGGACCAGGGCTTCGGACTTGAACATGTCTTTGGGGGGACATGATTCACTTCATAACACTTGTGCATACCTTTGTGTGCACACACGTACGGGATAATGGCTCCAAGCGTGGCTTTTGGAATGAGGCGGACCTGGATTCAAATTTGACTCTATAAATGTGGCTGTGTAACTTTGGGCAAATTCTCTTGCTCACTGATCACAGTTCTCTCAGCTGTCGAATAGAAAAATAATAGGCTGAACTCTGGGATCATTATGAAGATGAAATGAGAAAGAACTTGGAAAAGCACCTGGCTGTTCCAAGTGCTCAATAAATATGAGATATAATGACAACTAAACAAACACACACACACACGGAACAAAGAGTAAATGACTTTTAACATACTGGCTTTAAGTTTATCCCATATATTATCTGACTATAATCCCTTGAAATTTCTTGAACGCTAGCATATAAAATATGTATCCAAAATAGATTTCTACAATAATTATTATATTTTCGGTGGATGAGAACAAGGAAGCTGCATGTTAAGCAGGTGAGTTGGGTGGAGGGGGAGCAATGGAGGTGGAAGTAGAGGAAGTAGAAAATGCAATCTTAGGTTTTCTCCACAAATAAGGAAATAAGTGATACGAAGGTAAAATCTAATTCTTATTCCTTACCCCAGGTCCAGCCTCTAATCCACCTGGTCTCATAGCCTGCCTGTGCACACAGATGAGGATGGTTTTGCAATGCAAAATAGTCACTGTCAGCCCAAAGGTGAGATCTGCTCAGCTCCTCACTTTTCATGTGCAAAATGCTATAAATCAGACCCCATAATCCTTCTACCTTTCTGGGTCCTAAATTTCACTGGGGATTCATATTAATAACCCAGTTTTTGTAAGTCCCACGTTTACGGATATTGCAGATGTGCAAGGTGCCTACTTTGTGCCTCACATGATGGAAGCTATGAGACCCTCTGGCCAGGTGTGATCAGGGCAAGAGGCGTAGGCAGGCACTGTGCTCTCCCTACGTCCACAGCTCTCTCTCATTTTCCTACAATATGCTGAGAAACAAATAATCACCAGCCCCAGAAACAGGACTAGGAAACAATTATTTCGGACCATTAAAGGAAGATGCTCTTTCGATTCTGATGAGCTCAGGCTCCTGGGATGACACAAGGAGAGAAGAGGTGGAGGGGCACATTCTGGTGAGCTTGTGTATTTTTTCAGTATTTGCCTTTTATGCTGTTTTATTCATCGAGGTTATTTTCTCTTGACCGTGCAGTATGTGCCAGAAACCAGAGGGAAAGATCCTTCATCCTGGTTGTCATGGGCTGAATCGTGTCCCCCCCGGTCCTGGGGACGTGAACGCATTTGTAAACAGGACGTCTGAAGATGCTATTAGCTAAGGTGAGGCCAGCCTGAACCAGGGCAGACCCTCATGCAACATGCCTGGGGTCCTTGTGAGCAGAGGTGATTATAGGCAGGCTGCAGGAGGCAGAGGGAGACGGGGGCCCCGGGATGGAGGCAGGGGTGAAGGAAGGGGCTGATCCTGCTGACACCTCGGTTTTAGACTTGCAGCCTCCAAAACTGTGAGACAGTAACTTCCCACTGTTTCAGCAACCAGTATGTGGTATTTATTACACAGCCTGGCAAACCGAGACACTAGTCAATATTTAGGAGATGAAGAACTACTGGGTGGCTCATCAGAGTTATAGACAAAAGGGGAAAAAGACAGACAAAAGCTGCTGGGATAGGAGGGATTTTCAGGATGAGCTAATTCAACATCCTCCATCACCATAAGTGACATGGTTGTTTCTCTTACTGGATAGTTTGTTTTGTTTTTTGATTGTTTTTTTTCCTGAACTCTGTACCAGGCATTTTGTGAAGCACTTTACATGCTTGTCTCTTTAAACAATCACAATAAAACTGTAAGTCTACTTTTATTGGCCTTCTTCTACAGGAAAGCTTAAATAATCAACTTACAGGCTCAGGCAGAATAAGTACCTTTCCAGGGTCACTGAACTAGTAAGTTCTGTCTTCAGGATTTGACCCCAGGGCTGAGTGACCCCAGAGGCTGCCCTCGTAATAGGCATGCCAGAGACAGGCTTCACACCCTCAGCCGCCAACGAAACAAAGCACTACCGTGTTCTTGTTCTGTGACATTCAGGACTGCCTTCTTGTTTTTCAAAGCAGCCAGCAGCACAGGCAGGACTGAATGCAGGGCTCACTGCTCCAGCTGATGCTTCTTGGACCACACACTCTCTCCAGGACCATCTTAAGTTAAATGGATGTTTGTTTTAATTTTACGGGGTGCTCAGATAAGAAATTTCCATACTGCCTGGTGGCAAAACACTGTCAGTTCATCATCAGTTGGGTCCTCCTCTACCTCAGCTATCGAAGAGAGAGGAAGAAGATGAGGTCCTTGACACCCCATAAAGACCCTTCATCTGTGGCTCTTTTCTGCCTGGTTGTTCATAAAACTTTCCCTGTCTCTGTCTTCATTTTGTTTTCTACTGCACTGCACTGCATTCTGATTCTTCTTTTTCTATCTTCATTTCACTTTTTCTTCAAGCACTTTTGAAAGATGATGGACTTGGTGGTGGACCTGCTACCAAGCGGCTAAATAAATGGACACAGTGCCAGGCCACTGCTTGGAGCATCCGTTGTTGCTGAAAAAATATAATGCCCTGGGTAATTTGTTCTCCAATGCAATATAATCATCTCTACAAGGACACAGTTAGCCTGCTGAGTTCCTCATCTCTGGATGAAAGGACAGTTGTCTACAGAATGTACTACGATCAAGGCTCCCTGTGAAAGAAGGCAGAATAAAAACTGGCGAATAATGATAAAACTCATCCCCTTCCCCTCTTCTGGCTTCTTGATTTCTGCAAAATATTTCCTCATTCTCCCAGTCATCCAAACTTGAAACTTTCTCTCCCCCTTGCTCCCCCCAAATTTCATCAAATACCAAATATTGACAGGGGACACAGAGAAGAGAGACAATGAACTAAGTCTCTTCCAAGTCAAACTTCTCAAGCCAGGGCAGCCTGGGTCCCGCCCCCACCTCTCCAGGCCATTTTAGGTGGTCTTGTGTTGGCCTTGGTGGCACTGGACACTGCTGCCCACTCCCTTTCACTGCCCACTCTCCTTCGTTTCACGAGGCTGCTGCTTCTGCTTCTCCCCTCCCTTTCGGATAGCTATGCCTCACTTTCCTTTGTTTGGGTCTCTTCTGTGCCCACCTCTTAAATGCCGATGCTTGCTGGGCTTCTCCCTCCTCAGTCTTCTTTGCTCTTCACTCCTCTCACCAAAGTCTGCCGCATTCTCACTAATTTGGTTATTAGTGACTAAGCACTGCCAAATGTCGATCTTTGACCAGAACCTTCCCCAAGCTCCAGAACTATGTGCACAAGATTCCCTCCTGAATGTCCCCCAAACCCCCACACTGACTGTGCCCAGTACCAAATGCACCCTCAAGGCCAATCCAGCCTCCCCAGGCTCTCCCAGTCCTTCTCCCTGATACTCATGAATCTACCAGGGCATAGGTCCATAGTCCTGTCTATCTGTATCCGCCAAAATCGCTCTTAATTTTGTTCCTCGCCTTCTGCAGCTTCGGCTGTAGTAAGACCTTTTATCTGTCATACTTAGATGTTGCGATAGACTTCTTGGTCCGTTCCCAATCCATCTTCCACTCAGCCTCCCGAGTGATGTTTATGAACATCAACTAATCACGGTGCTCCCCACTATAAGCCATTCATTGATTCTCCACCACTTATTGAAAAAACAAAAGCAAAAAGCAAAACTATGTTCTCTCTCATGACCCACAAGGACCTCCTTCACCTGATCTCTGGTAAACATTCGAGCCTCGACTCCTTGCTCCCACCTCAATTTTTATATTCTAGAAATCCCCAGCTACTTGCGGGCTATTTCATGCATTATGTCTTTGCCTATTCTGTGCCCTCCTACAGAAACACTTCCCTCACCTACCTCCTCTTCCTGTCACCTTGAAAAAATCCTACTCAGCTTTTGATTTTTTTTAACTTTTTATTTTGAAATAATTTCAAACTTACAGGATAGTTGCAAAATAATATAAACCCCATACAGAGAACTGCATAATACGCCACCCCAAGATACCCAGAGCCACTAATTTAACATTTTGCCACTTTGCCGTATCATTCTATTTCTCTACCCATCATCTCTATACTTTATGAACATTTGAGAATTCATTACATACATCATAATCCTTGAACACATAATACTTCCATGTACATTTCCTACAAACAATGCTACTCATTTATGTAATCACTATAAGTGCAATTATCAAGTTCAAGAAATGTAACATGATATAAAGCTTATATTCTATATTCCAATTTTTTTTTACTATCCAATAATGTCTTTTTGGACACTCTCTCCTCCATTCTTAGATCCCATCCAGTCTCATGTATTACATTTAATTGTCATTATCTCTTTAGTTTATCTTTTTTTTTTTAAATGTGGAAACATAAACACAACATAAATCTTCCCCTATCGATTCCTCCCAATCATTCCACTCAGTGGGATTTATCACATTCACAGTGTTGCAGTACCCTCACCACATCCATTACTAGAACTTTCCCTTCACCCTAAACAGAAAACCTCCTCTCGTTTTGCATTAACTCCCCACTGCCCCTGTCCTGCCCCCTCTGTAACTTGTACTCTATTTTCTGTCTCTATGAGTTTTTATATCCTCTGGTATTTTCTTTATGGTTACCATCGGCTTACGTTTAACATCCTAAAGCTATAACAATCTCATTTCCTTTGATTCCAACTTAACTTCAACAGCATACATAAACTATGTTCCTATACCCCTCCATCCCCACCTTTACGAAGTACTTGTTAAATTACAAATTCATATATTATATATCCAAACCCATTGCTCTATCATTACATTTTATGCATTTGCCTTTTAAATCATATAGGAAGTAAAAAGTGGAGTTACAAAAAAAAAATACAGTATTACAGGTATTTATATTTATTCATGTCAGTATCTTTACTAGAGATCTCGGAAATTTCTCTTGGAAATTTTTTGCTTTCAGCATGTTAAATACGTCTTTCCATTGCCTTCTTGCCTCCATGGTTTCTGATAAGAAATTGGCACTTAATCTTATTGAGGCTCCCATTTATGTAACACGTCTCTCTTATGGCTCTCAGAATTTCTCTTTATCTTTGGCACTTGGCAGTTTGAATACACCATGGTGTGTTGTGTGTCTATTGGGGTTTATCCTGTTTGGAGTTCTTTGAGCATTTTGGATATGTACATTCATGTCTTTCATTACATTTGAGAAGTTTTCAGCCAATATTTCTTTGAATATTCTCTCTGCCCCTTCTCTCTTTCTTCTCCTTCTGGGACTCCTACACTGTGTACACTGACATGCTTGGATGGTGTCCTAGAGATTCCTCAGGCTCTGTTCATTTTTCTTCATTCTTTCCTCTTTCTGCTTTTCAGACTGAATTATTTCAATTGTCTGTCTCACCCTCAAGTTCACCGATTCTTCTGCCAACTCCAATCTGCTGTTAAGCCCCACCAGGGAATTTTTGGTTCTGTCACTGTGGTCTTCGGCTCTGTTTAGTCTAATCAGATTTCTAAAAACCCACCTCACATGTCATCTCTTCCATGAAGTACTCTCTGTGCTCCACCTGCACATTCTCCTCTGGTGGCTTCTGCTCCTAGTGCAGCTCTTGTTTCTGGGGCATCTCTGTTCCTTTTCACCTGTTGCTGCATTTCCCCCACTGCATGGTAAATATTTGTTTCCACGCTTATCTCATCTATAGACAATGAGTGCCTTCAGGTGGGCAACATACACACCTTCTACATGCTCTCTCTACCCAGATGGCACTCACACTCTCACAGGCACAACGCACATCCTCAGCATTCACACATGCTTGTTCAGATGTTTCACAAACTTACTTAGATGTAACATGGGTTCACTAACATGCTACACACATCATTCAGATGTCACTCTGCCTGTGTAGATGTCCCAAGGCTTTTCCTGTTGATCCTATATCCCTTAAGATGTTACATGTTCACTTTGGATCGAACATAAGTCCATTTAGGTGTTAACCAGCCCACTTAGATGTTATACACAGGAGTTACACATGCTTGGAATAGTGGTTCCCAAAATGAGATCCCTGGACCACCAGCAGCACCACCTCCTAGAAATCTGTTAGAAATGCAGATTCTTGGGCTCCAAACCAGATCTCCTGAATCGGAAACTCTGAGGAAGAGAGCTCAGCAATCTGTGATTTAACAAGTCCTATGAATGATTCTGGTGCACGCTCAAGCTTGAGAACCAGCAGCTTAGAAGATACACACTCTCAGATGATCTACCTGCCTGTTGAGATCATATCCTTACTCATGCAGGTGACACACACATTCGCTAAGATGTGACACATATTAGCTTTTTTCTAGCATGTCCACTTAGATAGTAAACAGCTCAGATGTCACACCTGACGTTCAGATTATGCATGTACTTGTTTAGCTATTATACCTGATATCACAAACCTTCATTAGGTATTACAAATGCACATTGAGATGATGCACATGTCCACTGTGGGTTAAAAATATGTACTTAAATCGTACACATGTCAAACCATTCACTTAGAGCTATCACACCCATGTGTTTATATGTCGCACACCCTTTTTCAGCTAACACACATGTTCACTCAGATATTATACATGTTCCTAAGTGTGTTTCACAGCACTCGTAGATAATGCACAAACTCATCCTGATGTTCAAGGTGCTTAATCAGATCACACATGCTCACTTTGATATCTACAGGATCATTCAGTTGTATGTTCACTGCCGTCCA
Source organism: Tolypeutes matacus (assembly GCA_026826555.1). NCBI lineage: Eukaryota > Metazoa > Chordata > Mammalia > Cingulata > Chlamyphoridae > Tolypeutes > Tolypeutes matacus. The sequence continues at coordinate 5,304,200 of JAKSZT010054401.1, read as the reverse complement.
TGCCCAGCTTGCACTGCTAATCCACCCAAACTAGAAAGGGTGAGCAGGCAGCTACTGTTCTGCCCACTGCCCACTTTGATGACGGCATCTTCTTCAGAAAGGCTCCTCTCCGCTTGGTCTCCTATAGCACCTGCTCTCTCTCCTGATGGTGCTGGAATGGCATTCCCATCACAGAACGAGCTGCTCCACCGCTTTGTGATGCCTCATTGCTTTTTGCCATCTTCAGGGAAGCCCAAGCACACAGTGGATTAGGCAGGGTGCGGTTCAGGCTGCCACACACAAACGCCCTCAGACACTTGGAGAAAATTGTTCCAGCAACTATAAGCATTTTTCTGGGTTTGCATGTGCTTTTAACCACAGACTCCGTCATCTTTGGCAACCCAGTCATAAATCTTCAAGGTTCATTCATTCCAGGGAAGATTTTGATTGGTTCTACTTCATAATTCTACAATTGTGTTGGCCACAATCAATCAGAGAGGCTTATGCAGCAATGCTGGGTCAACATCCAAGGCAAGGTGTATTGATTGCGCACTTATTATGAACTCATCTGCCTTCAGATGAGTCCAGAGGCCCAGAAACACTTATCTGCGTGCCCCAAGGGTGTCCTCCTCCAGTTGAGATAAAGAGCCTAGTGTCCACGGTCTGGCTGAAACTAATTTGAATCTTGGCTCCACCATCTACTGGCTATGTGACCTTGAGAAAATCAGTTAATATTTCAGAGGCATAGTACCCTCATCTGTATAACAGGGAGAGTGGCATTTACCCTGTAGGATTTAAGTAAATGCTTTATGTCTGGCACAAAGCAGGTAATCAAGGAAAGGTAGCTTTAAAAGGATTCTATTATAAGCCCAATAAAGGCAAGAATTATGTTTTCCTGCATTGAGGCTACCACAATACATGCAGGTAGAAGTTAGGGCTGAAAAGCAAGCTTCACTCATATAGGCAAACCCATCAGAGTCTCACAAAAGATCTACACTGGCGTCTCCAAGGCAGTGGTCAGGACAATGTCAGACATCCAACAGTCAAGAAAACAATCAGCTACTATGAGTCTCTTCTGAGGTATCATAGAACCCACCAGAAGGGGAAATGGGGACAACGGGAGAGACACAGGAGTCCCAGTTATCTTGGGGGCTGCTGAAATAAAATCTTGGAATGGGGATTAAGTCAGAAGTCCATTCCTATTGATTGAGGCACATGAGAATAGAGGAAGCAGGGATAGTGAGCTTGGAAAACTGGGCATAAGCAGACAATTCCAGGATAGACAATACCAAGGTCTGAGGAAAGGAAACAAGCTAGACAAATGCAGGCTCTAGAGGGCAGTGTTCGAACACCCTGATTAGCTGCAGGGCCATTGACAGCCGACCTGGGCCCAGTGATCAGCACTGGGTCTGCCTGGAAGGACAGATGCTCAACACTTACTCCCACCCATGAAGAAGGAGCGCAGGGGATTCTGGAGCTACCTCCCTTAATGCAGAGGGTTTTGGGAACTGAGATAAACCGAAGCCTGCAGGGAGGTCATTAGAGAGCTGGAAAAGGTAGGAGCAAGGGAATGGGGGGAGGGAGGTTAGTAACCCAGTGGCTGCTCTGTGAGTTGCTCATTTCTGTGACATTTAGGAACGCAGTGCCTATTGGTCAAAAGGGCCACCTGGCTGTGTGTTCACTCTAAATGAGTTAGCATTCATAGAGTGCTTCAAACAGTGCCTGAAGTGGAGTAAGAACATAGAAGCATTTTCTAGTATGACCGTGCTTATTAATTAACTCAACCAGTATTTAATGTGCATATACTGGGTATTAGTTGCTGGAGATGTGGAACAGTAAAATCATAGTCCCTAACCTCCAGGAGTCAGTAACCTAAGAATCTGATCTAATTTAAACAAACACAAAAACATAAAGGAAAGAATGTCCTATTCTTCCTGGGTTTGGGGAGGAGGGGGCATCCCACAGAGCTTCTCTAATGTGTCTGAGCTGGTTCTTGGGTGCTTAGCAAGAAGAAGAGGGAGTAGGATATCGACAAAAATCCCAGCAAGGAAGAAGACACAGCAGAGTAATCTAGGCTGGGTAATGGAGGGAGCCCAGGGTGCCAGACAGGAAACGGAGAAAGGGCAGGTTAGAGAGGAAGGCTAGAACCAGATCACCAAGGGCCTCGAAGGTTGCAACAGGAGATTGGACCTCAACCCAGAGCTGAGCAGAGTCCTTGAAGGTTTTTTAGCAGGAAAGTGATTCGATTTGATTTGCCTTTTAGGAGCATTACTCTGGCTACAGTGGAGACAAAACCTAGAAGGAGGCAAGGCAGGAAAAAGGGAGTCCTGCTAGAACATTCTGGCTGTAATTCAGATGAAAGATGATGGCCTGGATGAGGCACTAGCAGAGGTGATGGAGATGGAAGGGCAAACTCCAGAGACAATAAGGAGGTAGACACAACAGGACTTGGTGATCATTTGAATAAGGTGCTGGGGAGGGAGAAAGAAAAGTGTGTCATAACAACACACTTTCAGAACGGCTATGAGTTACCACTCAAATGTTTCTGTGGGGCTGGAGACAATGACCGGCTTTGATATCTGGCACTTGTACAGGGCCACCCCTTGGGGGAGGATGGCACTGATTCTCAGATTCCTGGACAGTCACGCAGCCTGGGGCCTTGATTTCTTCTTCCGGGATGACAGAGCAGCCTGGCAGAGCTAATGAAAGAGATAGTCACAATCTCCATTCCATTTAGCAAAGAAGATGGAGGCAGTGCCACACACAGCACTCCTGTGTCAGCTGAGTCAGTGAGCGGAAATTCCAAAGCTAAAGCAGAAGGACCTGGGGTCGAATGCAAAATTGGTCGATGGCTGTGGCCTGTTTGCTGGATGCATCAAAACAGACAGGAAACTGACTACCCGACTTCCAAGTGGGCAGAAGGCTGACTTTCTAAAACTTCAAAGCCCTATTACAGCTGTCACAGCTAAACTGTTCAGCTAAAAATGCCAGGGCTACGTTTTAAATGGGCACTCAATGGAGTGAATAAATGAATGAATGGATTTCTCTGAAATATTTAAATCCAGCTTTCAAGATTCCCTGGTGATTACATTAGCGTTCGCATCTTCCACATGGCCTCGGTGATGGCATATTAATAATGGAAATTGACGATTAATGGATCAGTTATGAATTTGAAGGGAAGATTTTAGTAGCATTCTGTACTTAGTTTAATTCTGTTCGACAGTTTTGGCTATAATTTAGATGAAAGTGTAACTGCCACTCTCACCAAATTTTAAAACGACTCAAAGCCAGTGACTTTCTTCTCTCCTTCCTTCCCCACCCTCTGTGGTGGTTAGGGAAGGTCTGATCTTTAAGGGGAAAAATGAGAACTAGAGATCATCTGGTTGCTTTATAGCCTTGAGGAACTAATAGTAAAAGGGAACGGAGAAGAGAGAGAAAGAAAAGGGAAGAGAGAAGGAAGGGCAGAAGGAAAGAAAAGGGCCAGGTGGACAGAGAGCAGGAGAAAGGAGGAAAGAAAGAAAATGCAGGAAAGGAGGGAGGAAAGAAGGCAGGAAAAAAAAAGGAAAAATGGGAAGAAGGATGGAAATAGGGAGAGAAGCAAGAGAACAAGAGAACAACCACGAAACATAAAAAGAATGGTAATGGTTGAAAGAAATAGAGTCTAGAGTCTTGGTGGGAGAGAAGGGTCCCTAATCACGGCCTTTAAATACTTGAAGAGAATCATCTGGAAAGAGAATAAGTTTATCTTGTATTGCTACCAAGGGCTGAGATTAACTCAATGAAAGGAATTTCTAAGGCCATTGTTGGCTTGGTAAAATAAGAGTCTTCAAACAATCAGAACTATTGAAAAATGTAACAGAATGGACATGTCATGAATTACCGGTGACCAAAAAAGTTCCCAAGAAGCTGTCTGCCCATGCCTCAGGGTTGGCAAATGAACTTCTTCTGCCTGATTTGGGGATTGAGCCACAGGACCTCATGATCCTAACTGTAGCTATCCTGATATAGACAAAGAACTATTTGCTGTGCTCCTGTATTTATGGTAAATCACTCTAGTTGGCACAGTGACTGAAAATGCAGTGAAGGGTGGAGGAAAGGAGAGAGGGAGAGAAAGAGAGAAACTCAGAAGATAAAAGGGCAGGGATTTACACCTCTCTCTCTCTTTTCTTTCTCTCTCTCGTTTTCTCCCCTCCCCCTGCAACAAACAGTTATTTTTGGCTGACTGGGGATACAGTGATGACTCAAAATGGATAGTTCCTATTGTCGTGGAACATACAATCTATGAGGGAGACAAACACTAATTAAATATTCCCTCTAAGGAATCCATAAATACTAAATGAGATAGCAGCTCAAATAAAAGTATTTTTGCAGAATATATAACAAGAAAACTTGACCGGGAAAGGAGTCAAGGGGTGGCAGTCAAGGAAGAGTTCCCTGAAGGAGTGAGCCTTGAGCTAAGATCCAAAGGATAGGTGGGAGCAGGAGATCATCCAGAGAGATGTACAGGAGGAGCCAAGGTCCTGTGGCATGAGGGGTCAAGGGCCCTTGGGAGCACTGGGATGCCAGCGTGCGTGGAGCCCAGAGAACAAGGGTGAGAGAGAGGGTAGGCAAGGCTGGAAATGTAGGCTGGGCCAGACTGAACAGGGCTATTGTGTTTGATAAAGGGTTTAAACTATAACAATCCTTTCTTTTATTCAACACATTTATATTGAGAATTTACTATATATGTAAAGCCCATAATCAGGGATGGTGAGGAAGACAAATATGACCTCTGGTTCTTCATGGAACTTAGAGTCAAGAAGGATAGAAAAATCATTAAACAGAGAATCACAATGTAAAAATAGTGCCGATACAGGGAAGCGTGGTAGGTCGAACTATGTACCCTAGAAACGAAACACCGTCTTCATCTTAATCCATTCCTGTGGGTGTGAGCCCATGTAACCAAGACCTTGAGATGTTACCTTTAGCATCCTCACAAGCTGTAGCCAACTGAATGAGGACAGGCTTTGACCCTATTACTAGAGGCCTTATAGAGAAGGCCACAGAGAGATGCCACGGAGAAGAAGCTAGAAGTCAACGAAGCTCAGAGGAGAAAGGAGAGGACATGACCATCTGCATGGCCATGCTACAGAAAAGCCAAGGACCCAAGGTCCTCCAGCAACCAGCCCCACAAGGCCACAGACTTCAGGGAGAAAGCATCACCTTGATGACACCTCAGTTTGGACTTCTCCTAGCCTCAAAAAGTGTGCCAATAAATTCCCTTTGTTTAAGGCAGCCCATTTTGTGGTATTTGTGATTGCAGCTGGGAGACTAATGCAGGAAGTAAACCGAATAGTAGGACACCTAACATACTCGAGAGGGTGGGGATAAGTGACAATTTCCTGAAGGAAGTGACATTTAAACTGAGACCTGAAAGAGAAGTAGACTTTAGAAGATAAAGAGAGGAACCAGCAGTAATATATTCTGAATGAACGGGTATGCAGCCACAGAGATGAGAAAGCACACCGTGTTGGATGGGAGAAGTTCAGGAGTATCTGGAATAAAAGGCATAAGGGGTAGTGGGGTGGAATTGGGGCTATAAGCACAGGATGCATGCTGAAGCCACCCATACATCATGTAAAGAAGTAGAGCCTGCATCCCCAGGGAAGGAGACACAGATAATGGATTGGATCCCAGTGGGTTCCAATGGACTGGAAAGGAGAAAGCCAAGAGTGGGGAGGCCAGTTAGGAGGTTGTTAAGAGTATTCCAGGTGAGAGTTGATGAAATCCAAATTGTATTCTGTACATAGAGTGTGAGGTAATTGGGTGGGTCTGAGGCATATTTAGGAGATAGAAGCCTTTAGACCTAATGACTGATTAGCTATGGAAGGTGTGGGAAGGAAGAACAATATCCCCCTAAAGATGCCTATTTCCTAGTCCCTGGAACTCATGAGCATATTAGGCCACATAGCAAAGGGGAATTAGCGTTGCAGATGAAATTAAAGTTGCTAATCAGATGACCTTAAAATGGGGAGATTATGCTGGATTATCCAGTTAGGCACAATATAATCACAAAGGTCCTTAAAACTGGAATAACCTTCCAGGTCTTGGGCCTGGGAAATGGTCTGAGGTCAGAACAGGCTTGGCTTCCCCTGCACTGATCAGCCATCAGCACAGAGCTGGCCTTGGGGCTCTCTCCCCTGTGCCCACACAGAGGCAACCCTGCTTCCTCCACTTCCCCAGCATGGGTCTCTACCCCAGGCTGGCCCAGCCCCCAGCTCCTCCAACACTGACCCCAAAAGGGTTGCCATCTTGATGCCATCACCAACTCAATGGATGGTCTTAGGCAGGTTCACATGACCTCAGTTTCCTCTGTAGAGGCCCTTTGTGTTCAGGAGCTCTTTGATTCCCTGTTGAAGGCTCACTTTTTCCAGCATCTGGGCTTGGCCTCAATTCTCACCAAGCCAGAGCCTAAACTGGGTTTACTAAAGCCCAGGGAGCAGAGGCCATGCCCAACTTTTCTGAAATAAAGACCCAGGCTCAGGTTTCAACATAGAGAGAACCAGAGAGAGGGCAGCATGAGTAGAACTCAGCCCAAGATGTTGACTTTGAAGATGGAGGGAGGGGGCCATGAGCCAAGAAATGATGATGACCTCTAGAAGCTGGAAAGGCAAGGAAGTGGATTCTCCTCTAGAGCCTCCAGAAGAAACATAGTCCTGCCACCTCCTTGATCTTAGCCTGGGGAAATCCATTTTGGACTTTTGACCTCCAGAACTGCAAGATAATAAATGCACATTGTTTAAGTCATGAAAATTATGCTAATCTGTTACAACAGAAATAGAAACTAACCCAGAAGGTGAGAGAGAGGAGGGGTCAAAGACGATGCCAAGAGTCTGTCTTGGGCAACTACGTGGGATGGGGCTTCCATTAGGGAACACGGGAGGAGGAGGAGCAGGTTAAAGGGCTGAATGTGGATTCAGTTTTGCACAAACTGATTATGGGGTTTCCTGTTCTCCTGGTGTTGGGTAAATGATTGATACAGGCCATTATATATTTTGTCATATCTTACAAAATTGTGCGGGAGAGAGTGTAAACTACAATGTAAACTATAATCCACAGTTAGTGGCAATGCTCCAATATGTGTTCATCAAGTGTAACAAATGTACCACACTAATGAAGGATGTAGTTAATGTGGGAAAGTGTGGGAGGGGTAGGGAGCGGGGCAAATGGGGATCCCCTATATTTTTTATGTAACATTTATGTAATCTAAAGTATTTTTTAAAAATTAAAAAAGCATTAAAAAAAGGTAAATGGCTGACTAAATCATATGCTCATAATCTATAATATGTTGCCATGTGTTAAGCACTATCAAATACTGTTTTAGAAGAAAATTAATGATATGGGGAAATGTTCATACTCCATTTTTATGTGAAAAGGTAGGTTACATTAGGCCCAACATTATTCCAACTTTGTATTTCGTGTGTATATATAAATTATAATGGTGAGCATTAGAAGGGAGCATGTGTGATTTTTATTTTCTTCTTAACACTTCTTTGTATTTTCTATTCATTCCACAGTGAATGTCATCATGAAAATATTAATAATATCATCTCTCAAAATGTATATCATTAAACTAATTCAGTTAACAAAAATAATTCAGTTAACAACTGTCAGCAATAATATTCTCTTTACTCCCTCGCTACACAGATATACACATACATACATACACATAAAAATATATTTCCCAAGCTTCATTATTTACTTACTATGTGTTCTTGGGCAAGTCCCTTTATTTTGTAAGCCTCAATGCAATCACCTGTAAAATGGGAATAAGAACTTACTCATTCTATTTTTGTGAGGATCGAATGAGCTAATGGATATAAAACATATTAGCGCAATGCCTGGCAGGTGCTAAATATTCACTAAAGTTACTCATTATTATATGCATGTCTCTTAGAATTAGTTTATTAGGAATCAGAGGTCCATGTCAGCTTGCCAGGAAAGGCAGATCCTCGTGAGTTTGAAATGTCCGTGATTTGGAATGGTTATGAGATGTCGAAATAACTTGTTTCATCAGCTGAGTACTAACCAGGGATCATAATCCAGCACAGCAAATCTGAATAGCTCTTTTGTGTTCCTTCTATGACTTTCCCATAAAAGTTATAACTTCAGTATAAAGAAAATTTCTAGGGAAGGAATAATGAAAGGCTAAGCAGATAAAAATGTTTGATTACTATAAGATAAATGACAGCAGAAATTTCACTGACAACCATTTCCCATTGCAATTCTTTCCGTACTTTCCTCAAAGCATTTCACTGGGTGAGAACACTGCAAAATGTCTTTTTGCTCATGTAGAGCTCAACAAATGGAAAATTTTATTATCAGTTACCAAAGATGGTCTGATATAGTCATTGTGAAAATTAGTAGTAGCTTAATGTGCTAGAGCAATATGCCATGTTTTTTAGATAAACGGAAAGGAAACAAAAGGTGTGGTTATTTAGGTTATTTTCTATTTTTACTTTATCCTTCTGGTTATCTCATTTGCCCACCCCAAGAGTATATGACTCCTGTAAGTAGAAAACAGGCAGTTTTTCATAAACAAGGAAACTCCTCACTGGTCCTCAAAGTCGCCTTCTTTACCTGGCTGCACCTGCCCTACTCTAGAAATTCCTTGAACTTTTTTGCTATTTCTAAATTCCTTTGGTCATTTCCACAGGGACTGGGATGGTGGAATTGAAGGCAGAGGAGGCTTAGATGCCTCAGCTTAAATATCAGACTCCATCAATAAAGTTCCTCTTCTAATCCTTCCTTGAGAAAAGCCTAAGCAAGTACGATGTATTCATTTAGAGTTGACTAAGCCCCTACAGTGGGCTCCTCTCTACTTTGTGTGGGAGACAGAGATGAATCAGACACCTGTTTTTTATGACAATCAATTTTCAGGTAAAGGAATGGCAGTTACTTCATTTGCAGAAGAACCATTTGCTTCAGAATATACTGCATGGAAGAGAAAAAGAACTAGACAATTCTGATGAAAACAGTACCAAATGGTTACCCTCACTGCAAGAATAGATCAGGGTCAATGTTTAGGGACATTGAGTGGGTTCATTTTTCCTTTCCCACATCCCAGATAATATAGCACCTAAGACCTTAGAGAACTATCTACATAAAATGTATTGACACTTCACATTAGTGTAAATATGGTTTCCTATTCATTAACCGTGTTTCCTGAAATACAGAACAAGAGATGTCAGCCCAATCTAGTTGATTTTAGAAGCCACTAAAGTAAGACAAAATGTTACAAAGCCAGAGTAAATAAAAAGTGAGACCTGGAGTAAAGCAAATATTTATTCTCTATATACAAGCACCTCTTTTGATAGAAATAGAAGTGACTTTTTCATCTCTTTTTCTTTTTTTTTAATCATGGTCCCAGTGATTACTGGGCCTCTGTGTCACATGGCTAGAGCCTTTTAGGAGGAAATGAAGGTGACGAGAAAAGACTAGCAGAATGAACACACCTAAAAGAAAAGAGGTGCATTAATTTTCATTTTCAGTGAAAATTTCCTTTTCTCAAATGAAGGGCGTGTCAGTGAAACTGCACTTCCTAGGTTTTATAAGTATGATTTGTCATCATAAATAAACGGAACCTGTTCTTGAATGTTCTCTGATTCGGGGCAGCCATGTTTCTCATGAGTCATCAAAATCTCTAAACGGGGAGGCGGGCACAGAGTTTCACGTGCTGCTAAGTCCGTGGCTGTTGGCCTATTGTTGGCTCAGGCCACGGGGCATGAGAAGTCCACGCGATTCTGCTCTACTGCGTGACTCGAACCTCTGATGCCATCACTGTGGCAGTTCGATATTACTGATGAATTCCAAAAAGAAATATTGGATTATGTTTGTGAACTGTCTTTTCCTCTAGGCGTATTAGAGTGTATTGTATTCAGAGGTTTATCTTTTACTTGATTAAATAATGATTAAGGCTTTGATTGGGCCACGTCAGTAGGAGGGGGACTCACAGAGAAACCGCACCGTAGGGAAGGGAGTTTGGAGTTTTAATGCTGGAGCCCGGTGAAGTAAGCACACAGAGGAGCTTGGTCGTGAGGAAGGAGAGAAGATCCTGGGAAAAGAGTTGAGCCTTTCGCCTGATAGTCTACAGCTGGTTTTGTGGAGAGAAGCAAGCCTGAGCCCGGAGAGAAACAAGCCCCGGGGAGAGAGGAGCCCAGGGAGCCTGAACTCTTGGCAGATGTTGGCAGCCATCTTGCTCCAACATGTGGCAACAAACTTTGGTGAGGGAAGTAACTTACACTTTATGGCCAGGTAACTGTAAGCTTCTACCCCAAATAAATACCCTTTTATAAATGCCAACAGATTTCTGGTAATTTGCATCAGCACCCCTTTGGCTGACTAATACAAGCACCAAACCTTGAGTCAGCATTTAAGATTTCTATGAGTAAAGCTATGGCTGACATGATGAGGCATGGCCCAGACCACCCGCTGAGGAAGAACTTACTGCTCTAGCTATCCTAAGATGGCCTCCAGACGTCAGCAACTTCAGGGTTGCTTTAGTGGCACAGAGCCACCTGACCCTGGGGCACATACTTTTTATGGGTTGAATTGTGTCCCCCCAAAGGTATGCTGAAGTCCTGACCCCCAGGACCTCAGAATGTGACCTAATTTGGAAATAGGATCATTGCAGATAGAACTAGTTAAGATGAGGTCATGTTAGGGTAGGTAGACCCTTAATCCAATATGACTGATGTCCTTATAAGTAGAAGAGAAGAGACACAGACAGATGCTGAGGGGAGAAAGTCCTGGGAAGATGGAGGCAGAGATGGAGTGATGGGTCTACGAGCCAAGGAACACCTATGGCCACCATAAGAGGCAAGGAAGCACCTTCCCCTAGGCCTTTCAGAGGGAACGCAGTCCTGCTGTCACTTGGATTTCAGACTTCTGGCCTCTAGAACTATGAGACAATACATTTCTATTTTAAGACACCCAGTTTGTAGTACATTTTTATGGCAGCCCTAGGAAACTGAGACACCTTTTGTGGAGAAGCCCACACAGAGTTGAGCAACATGGGGGCAAAAAGGCATGGCCATTTAGATCCACTATGGGATGACTCTGACGGGAAATATCTTTTCCAGAACTCCCAACCTGGCAGAGGCATTGTGAGACCTGCAGAGCTGTTTATCTTCCTCTCTTGAATCCTGCTTCTTCCTACTTCCTTTCACAAATGTTGATCCCTAATAAACATCTTGCTCTCCAAATTCTATTTCAGTGTCTGCTTCCAGGGAATCCAAGCTGTAACACAGATTGACTATACAAAGGTATGTCTTCTAAGGTGGCCAACAGGCTACATTAAAAACAAATTTTAAAAGCAGACAATTAATAGAATACACCCTATCAATAGAATAAAGAACAAAGGGTACTTGGTTATTTCAGTTGATGCAGAAAAACATTTGAGGAAACCCAATACCATTTCATGATTAAAAAAAACAAAACAAAACAAAACAAAAAAACACTCAGCAAGCTAGGAATATGAGGGAACTTCCTCAACCTAATAAAAGGTGTCTAATAAAAACACCTACAGCTAACATCCTACTTAATGGTGAGAGAGATGGAATTCTTTCCCCCTAAGAGCAGGAATAAGACAAGGAAATCCATTCTCACTACTTCTATCAAGGACTATACTGAAGGATATAGCCAGGGCAACTCAGAAAGAAAATTAAATACAAGGCATCCAGTTTGGAAAGGAAGAAGTAAAACTATCTCTGTTTGTAGATGGCACGATCTTGCATGTAGAAAATCCCAAGGAATCAACAACAACAAAAAAACCTTTTAGAACTAATAAATGAGTACAGCAAGGTTGCCAGGTCAAAGAGCAATCAATATACAAAAATAAATTGTGTTCCTATACTAGCAATGAACTCTCAGAAAATGAAATTAAGAGAACAATTCCATTCACAATAGCATAAAAAGAATGAAATACTTAGGAAAAAATTAACAAAAGGAGTTGTAAGACCTATACTCTGAAAACCATAACACATTGTTCAAAGAAATTAAATAAGAGCTAAATAAATGGAAAGGCATCATGTGTTTATTGCCTGGGAGACTGAATATTGTTAAGGTGGCACTACTCCTAAATTGATCTACACTTTGAATGCAACCACTATCAAAATCCCCAGGGGCTTCATTGCAGAATTTGACAAGCTAAGCTTCCTATGGAAGAATAAAGTTGGAGGACTCAAACTTCCTGATTCCCAAACCTACTACAAACCTGAAGTCATCATGACAGTTTGGTACTGGAATAATGATAGACATATAAATCAATGGAATAAAATTAAGAATCCAGAAAGAAACCCTTCCCTTTATGGTCAATTGATTTTAGATAAGGATTCAGTAGACAAGGCCACTGAATGGGGAAAGTAGTCTTTTGAAGAAATGATACTGAGACAACTGGATATACACATGCAAAAGAATGAAGTTGGACCCCTTCCCTTTACTATAGAAAAAAATTTAACCAAAAATGGATTATAGACCTAAAAGTGAGTGGTAAAATTATAAACTTCTTAGAAGAAGATGTAGGAGTAAATTTTCGTGACCTTAGGCAGTGATTTCTTAGATACATCAAAAGCAAGAGCAGTAAAAGAAAAAAATAGATAAATTGGATGTCATTAAAATTAAAACTTTTGTGCTTCAAAGCATAAGAAAATGAAAAGAAAACCCACTGAATGGGAGAAAATATTTATAAATCTTATAGCTGATAAGAAGCTTGTATCAAGAATATATTTTAAAAATTCTTACAACTACATGATGTAAAGACAAATAGTCCAGTTAAAAATGGGCCAAGTATCAGAATAACCTTACTACAAAGATACATAAACAGCCAATAAGCCCATGAAAAGATACTCAACACTATAAGCCATTAGAGAAATACAAATCAAAACCACAATGGAATACCTCTTCACGTCCACTAGGATGGCTATAATCGAAGACAGAGAATAACTAGTGTTGGGGAGGATGTGGAGAAATTGAGACCCTCATATATTACTCTTGGAAATGTAAAATGGTACAGCCACTTTGGAAAACAGTTTGGCAGCTCCTCATAAGGTCAAGCATAAAACCACCATATGACCCAACAATTCTACTCCTAGATGTATATTCAAGAGAAATGAAAGCATTTGTCTATACAAAACTTGTACACAAATGCCCATAGCTTCATTATTCAGAATAGCCAAAGAGTGGAGACAACCCACATGCCCATCACCCGATGAATGGATAAGTAAAGTGTGGTACCCAAACAATGGGCCCTAATCTGGCAATAAAAAGAAATGAAGAACTGATACATGCCACAGCGTGGATGGACCTTGAAAATATTATGCTAAGCGAAAGAATCCAGTCACAAAAGGCACCTATTTTATGATTCTATTTCTATGAAATGTCCAGTAGAGGCAAATCTATAGACACAGAAACTAGATTAGCAATATCCTAGTTCTGGGGTGACGGGGAAGGGCAGTTGAGAAATGAGGAGTGGCTGCTAACGGGTATGAGGTTTCTTTTGGGGAGGGTGAGCATGTTCTAACATTTATTGTGATGATGGTTCCACAACTCTGTGAATACCTAACAACCCCTGAGGTGTAAACTTTAAGTGGGCGAATTGTGAGGTATGTGATTTTTACCTCAAATCATGAAAAAAAACCAGAGCTGGCAACAAAAAGCATGGAAAATATTCACAGACTATGTCCAGGACAAGGTATTTCTTCTCTGCCACCCAGAAGATAGTCATGCCTTTAGAGTTCTGGTCAAGATTAAGACGAAGTCCAGAGAGCCATCCCGGTTAACTGTTAGGGAAATCGCAGATACCTGCTAAGAGGCCATCTCCCAGAGCTCACTGGGGAAGTCCTGAAGACTTCTAAGAGCCATCCTCTGGCCTTCCACTACCCCCACGTCCTTCTCTATTGTGTGCCACTCCATAACTGGGGGAGATGTTAAGTCTAATGAGAAGGCCGGCCCAGACCTTAAACCTGGAAACTGGGAACATGCAGCCCCAGATGCTTATCAGAACAGGAATTCTCAATGGCAGGGTCCCCTTTCCACCGAGGTGGGGCAAAGCCACACTCAACCAGTACAGATTCATCTCTCTTCTCTGGCACTAAGTGGGGCCTGTTGAGCTGCCATCTACCAACCTTAACCTGGAGCAGTTTGGGCTATGCCGGGAGACCAGCCTTGATGGGACTTTCTGATCTTTTGGACTCTTGTTCTGTTTAAATGGCATGGAGATTATTTGCTCTTTCTGGGCTCTTTATTCTGTACGAGGAATAAAGGGATTATTCACTGAAAGTTTCTGTTGTGCTCTGAACCTGTGTCCCATGATGCACCATTGTAGCAACTCACTCCACAGTAACTTCAATGAGGTAAAAGTGCCCCATAAGAAGCCAGAGTAAATTCTGGTGACAGTCTAAATAACTGACTCAGCCTTTTGGATCGTCCCTCCAGCACCACCTCCTCATTCTGAAAACTAGTCCCAGCCTGCCCTCCTTGAAGAGTCCTTGGTCAAGTTCATTAATTATGGCTTCAATTACAAACATGTCCATTTTCCCCCAATTCCCATTATCTCCTTTGGGCTAAGTCTGGCCACCTCTTTGTCATGATTTAGCCACACTAATTTTCCCCCTACTCCCATTGTCTCCTTAGTTTTCTAATTTTGACCACTCCAACTGCTTGCTCCTGACTCCCCACGCCTCTATGTTTAGGTTTCTGAGAACAAATGGCCCCTTCTGGACTTGTCCTCTATGCAAGAATCCCGTTTTCTCATCCTCAACTCTCCTCCACCTCCTCCAACTCCCCGACTGGCCTCACAGGCAGCTCCTATGACTTAGTCAAGTCACTTTTCTTTGCAAGTAGCAGAAACCCAACTTATACTAACTTTGTCAAAAAGAGAAATATCGTGGAAGGACATCCTAGAGTATCATTTTCTGTAACTGAAGAAAGAGTTGAATAACCAAATTGCAAGAAAGGCAGCTGAGCCACTGGGGCCTGAGGGACAAGTGGAACTGGACAACTGAATGACACCAGGACCCCTCCCTTGCCCCTCCTCTGGTCTCTGGTTCTTTCCTTGGTTCTGCTCCACCCTTGCTTCAAAGCCAGAGATCACGGCCACCAGTTCCTTGGCATCCATGTCAAATCATTCATATCACAGAGGTACCTACCCTATGCTTCAATTTTAATATGTAAACCCACAGGGAAAATATTTTCTTGGCCAAAAAATTAGAAGATACCTAGCCCATGGGCTGGTATTAGATCCCTAGGGCTGCGGGAACAAAATACCACAAACTGGATGGCTTAAACCACCCCAGCTGTGGAGGCAAAAGTCCAAAATCTGTGGGAAAGCATCTGTTCTTGGCTCCTTCTAGCCACTGCTGGTTTACTGGCAATGCTCAACTTCAATCGTCACGTGGCATTGACTACGCCACTCAATCTGCCTCTGCCTGTCTGTGTCCAATTCTCCCTTCTTATGAGGACGTCAGCCACATTGCATTAGGGGCCTACCCGACACCAGTGTGACCTCATCTTAACTGAACTAGTTCCATCTGAAACTAGCCTGTTTCTAAATAAGGTCACCTTCCAAGTTACTGGGAATTAAGACTTTGGGGAGACATAATTCAACCCATAACAGTTGCAAAGTATGGCCAGGCCTAATCCACCCAGGGAGGGACTCTGCCTGCATGACAGAGATTTTTGCTGATCTGCTGTTTCTTTTCATTGAAACACCCTTAGATGACACAGGCACTCTCCAGTTGGCTTCGGGTCCTGCCATACTCATTGGCATCATGTTGCATGTCTGTCCTAGCCCAATACCTTCACACAGTGTCCCAAAGAAATCCTTGAATCAAAAAATTCACTGATTTGTTAAAATGCCAAAGGAGCACTGCAAAATGAATTACCATATTCTGCCTGAGAAAAAAAAAATGACTCCCTCTGTGAAGCTGAGTTTCACTGTTTTCATTTCTAACAAAAGCCAGGTACTTTATTTTCTCCCCCTGTGAACTGGGTATAATAATACCAACCTCACAGAGTTATTTGGATGATTAAAACAAATAGGTCAGTTGGCTGTGAGCCCACACAGGATAGCATTCCACCAAAGTTAGGCATCATCGTCGTCATCATCACCAGTGTCGGCATCACCACGCTGCTTTCTCTCTTAATGCACCCAACCCACATGTATCTAGAGACGCACAACAAAGTTTGAGTCCATCTCTCCCCATGGATAAGAATTATCACCCTGTACCGTGCTGAGCCCAGCATCCCTGACTTAACCAAACTCTGGAATTTAGAAAAGAAAGTGGGCTCTAGCACACCCTAAAGGGATAAATAGCACAGGCTGCATGGCTCCTCCAACAGCTGGGACCACCTGAATTTGCTAATAGATTTTCCCTGTTCAACAGCCTCCCAGCCCTCCCATACAGAACAGCTCTGACAAGGTCCCCTTGTGTACAAAGCTTAGAACAGGCTTCATTATCCTAACAGTAGATAAGTCCTTTAAAACCAGCTATTCAGGGCAACACAGTTTATCTTCTGTGCTCTTCAGTCTTTAGATGTACACATTGGGGACATTAAAACTGCATCCCCTAACAGAGAAACAGTAAAGATTAATTAGGCATATCAGCCAAGTGGAGTCCTCCTGGGAATTACACGTGAATTTCCTCACTCTTGTTATTAGGAGGCTTGGACATAGTCTTTCCTTCTCCCTGTTATTTAAGGTAATGAACCTGATCATTAATAAGTAAGCAGATGAAGGGATAGACCTTTGCATTCAACATGGCACTCCTCAATCAGATCTTCTGCTTTAAGAACGGTAAGAGGACCTTTCTCAAGGACACTGCGTGGTGGGCTCTCGCCCCTCCTGGGGGGGGGCACTTCTTTAGAGAGTGGATGCCATTTTCAAGACCATTTCGATTCAATCTTTTATTAAAGTTCTACCTTGAGTAGGCAATTGACTTTTGTTAGTCCCTGGAGTAAATGCTTAAATGCGTCTCTGTTGCATTTATTTAAGAGGTTCCTGCTCCTTTATGAAATGCATTTGATTTGATATACAGGAAAAAGAAAAAGGCCTCATTTACTAAGTGCTGTTCTTTTTATAGTCAATTCTGCATTACCTTTTTTTTTTTTTTTTTTTTTTTTTCACATGCAGGAAATCCAGTTCTGAGCCACAGGTCCCATGAAGCCTGTTTATTTTTCTAGCTTGACTTTTTAAAAAATAAATACTCTTTCCGGTTCTGAAAATGTATCAGCTAGACAGTTTGAAAATTCTAATAATTTTTCATATGCCTATTACTTGATGCAACTACTACTCATCTGGATATCTGGACATTTTAAAATATTTTAGGTAAAGAGGACATATTTAGGGCTTTTAAAAACGGCCCATTTCGATTGCACAAAAGCAAGAAAGAAGCATTCTTGTTCATGAGACTTTGAACTATGCCGTGGCACTTTACTGAGCTTCTTCCTGGGGTCTAACAAGGATTTCTGGTGCGTGGAAAGATAAATTCCGGGGCGAACTAGAGAACATGATGTAAACCAGGATTCACTCTCTAGTCTCTGCTATGGAACCAAGATTCTGCAGTAGCAGTGGGCTGAGCCTCGCCTTTGTCACTCCCCAGCCACTTCCAGAATGCCTTTTACCCACTTCCTCCCTTATGACAAACTCACTCTTTCTTTGACTAAAAATAAAAACAATAAAATAAAATAAATGTATAATATATGTTTACAAAATATAAAATAATAGTAATATAATAATATAATTGCTGGGGAAGTCACAGACCTGCTCAGCATCCATCTCTCCTTTCCCCCTCTTGCTTTATTTGCCTGCAAATGTTTCTCTATGTTTCCATTCCATTGCCCGGAGGAGAGGTTAGGACTAATGGAACTGCCTGATGCCTTTAACCTAAAACTGAGGACAAGCAACCCCAGCTGCTTGCCAGGGCAGGAATTCTGCATAAAGGTCGCTTGACACATGTTTTCTTTTGCTCAGTGGCAGGGCCCACTCCCTCTGGGGTGTATAAATACACCGCCCTCTGGCAGCATGGGGTCCCTCTTCTCAATGTCAAGCAGGGCACACGGAGCCACCATCCACCAACCTTGACCCAAGCAGTTGGCTTCCTGGGGGACCGGCCATGATAGGCTCACTTCCCCTGCTCTTTTGACCCTTTGTGCTATGTAAGTAATAAAGCAGCCATTTGTTGTGAATTTCTACTGTGCCTGAGCCTGTGTTCCCACAATGCACCATACAGCAATTCACTCCATAATAATAATTAATAATAATAATAATAAAATGATGATGATAGTAGCTGCCATTCATTTGTATACGTGACAGTTTACATATATTCCCTCATTTACTCCTCACAGGAGCCCTAAGAGGAACATAATCATCATCTCTCATTTTACAAATAAGACTGAAATTCAGAGAAATTAACCAGCTTGATCAAAGTCACATACATTTGGACTCAGATGTGTCTCATTCCAAAATCCATATTCTTTACTGCTATGTTACACTGTTTCCATTAGTGTTAGCCAAATAAATCAGCATTATACCAGGGCTTCCCTTCCAAATTCAAAACTAAGGAGAAGCCAGGAGTCACCCAGTTTCCAGTGCAAAGTACTAAATGATAACTTTTTTTTCATGAGTTTGGCTTTGAAGTTAAACATAAATCCAATCCAATTTCATGGTCATTGCAATGACAGCTTTCTCTCTAAAGAATTGGCTTCACAAAGTGCAGGTAATAATAGCACCTAAGGGGTACCTGGTTTGGGTAAACCCACACTGAGAAATCGAAATCCTCTCCTTAAAAATCCAACCTTTATCATTAAAAAGAAAAAAATACCAAAAAATGTCCAGGTGACATCATGTTAAACCCAACGTGAAGGATATCAGAGAAGAGAAAGGTCAGAGCAGGTAAACTAAGGCTATCCACCAACACTTTTCCAACAAGAAGCTGGAAGACGTACTATTAGTGAGTGGGTTGAATGCAACAGGTGTTTCATACCAGCTGCTGAAGAGCCGAGCCCCCTCCTCCCCTCCATCGTCTCTCTCCCCCAGCCACTGGCCATCTGGCTGCAGCTACACCCACCATGCTCAAAAATGAAGTCCTGCCACTAATTGGCTGCAAATGACTTGGCCTCAGAGACAACTACGCAATATGCAAACTTGCACTAAGGAGAGCACTGCATTTGCTGAAAACTGCAGATATTTCTTAATCCAGGCAAAGAGAAGGGTGTGCTTGTTCCCTGCACTAATTGTGGTGCCTTTCAAAGGCCATGCCAGCCAAGTTAAGATCCAGGCTTATGCTCTTTGTCAAGTCTGCTACTCACATGCTTCAGCGGATTCTCCTGATAATGCTTTTCAACATCCCACACACTCAGGAGATTTCCACTATTATCTAATCTCCATTGCTCTCTCTGAAATTTAAATAAATTCTTGCTCATCTTTTCTTAAGAAGAGACAGAATTGGACCATGTCTACATGTAACACAGAGGGGAAATTTTATTTAAAATTTCAGCTTCCTGTAGCTATTCCTGTCTTCTAATGAGGGAAGTGTAGGGCTAGAGATGCCATCGCTCAAATAACTCTCCACTCCTTCCATCCCAGTTCTGAGATTAGAGGGGAGGAAATAAGGTCGAAGGCACTTCTGACTTAAAATGGTGAATTGGCACACACATTTAGTTCTGCTCCCTCCCAAACCCCATTAAATCCCAAGTAAAGTATTTTTTTAATGCATGAACTCACAAATATAAGAGAAAAGGGGGGAGGGGAAGAGATAAAATAAAATGTTGGGGTTAAAAAGTGGTTGGATGTGTGGTAAATGTCTCAGACTCAAGAAAGCAGAATTGTAAATCTGCTGCAGAAAACTCAAGAAGCAATCTACTTTATATCACAGAACTACCACTAGGCTCAAGAATCGATGGTGCCAAATACTTCTAGAAGAGGGAGAGAGGATGAGGCTAAAAGCTGGAGGATTTGTGAAAAGAATGTTTAAGATGCAGTTTGTTCACCATTGCTCTTCTACCACAGCAGAAGCCTGGAGCTTTCTTCTCTGGAGAGTAAAGACAGAGGGTCTCTGAACTGGGGAATACTGGGCACAGTTGAGAGCAGGGACACCATATGGAAAACAGGGGAATGGGTGAGCATCTGAGTACTGAGTGTTGAGACCTCCAGCCCTCTTCCACATTCACTCAGCAAACAGAGGTCAGTAGCCAGGCAAGGGATTGGAAGAGTCTTCTCTGAGGATTGTAACCAACCAAAGATAAAAGTCTAAAAATCTAAAATTTCCCCAAGAAAAGAGTGCATTCAGTCACCCTAGAGTGAAGACCAGAGCCAACAAGTCTTGTTTCTAGGCATGGAGCATCCAAACAGCTTCACAACAAAATAATCCAATCACCTGATAGAGAGAACAGAGAAACTGGAGAGGAAATCATCAATGAAATAATTTCAAGAGTATTTCCTACACCTGAAAGACATGAGAGTCAGCTTGAAGACTCCTACCAAGTGCCCTGCATAAGGTACCTGGTAAAAATAGACCCTTAGCAAGGCATTTCACAGTGAAATCTCAGAATTCTGGAGAGAAAGAAAAGATGCTGGAGACTCTGGCAGAGGAAAAAAATAATTATTTATACAAAGAATGAAGAACCTCAGTGGCACTGAAAACAAGAATGTAATGGAGCAAAGCCTTCAAAATATTAAAGGAAACCCATAGAGTCAGAATTTAGAATACAGGCTACCCAGGGACGGGGTAGGGGTAGGGAATAGGGTGTTAAGGCTTTAAATGTACCAAGTGTCTATTTGGGACGATGGAAAAGTTTTGGTAATGGATGGTGGTGATGGTAGCACACCATGAATGTTATTAACTGCACTGAACCATATATTTGAATGTACTTAAAAGGGGACATTTTAGGTTGGATATATGGTACTAGAATTTTTTTTAAAAATTTTATTTTTTAATTTTTTTAATACATGATACTGTACAACACTAGCAGTGAACCCTAAGTCAAACCATGGGCTCTAATAGTATAATTCATAGTATAATTATAAATATATGCTTTCATCAATTGTAACAAATGTACCACACCAATACAATTTGTTAATAATAGGGTAGTATATGGGAATCCTGTATGTTATACTTGATTGCTCTGGGGGTAAAAAATGGTAAGAGAAAAATGATTTTCAACTTGGACATCTAAAATGCTCAATTCTCAACTATCATTATTTAAGTGTGAGGATAGAGAAGAGTCAATTTCAGACATGTAAATTCTAGAAAACATAAACATAAAATACCTGTCATCTACCCTTTCTTGGGAACGGATTGTGCTTCACCAAAATAAAGTCATTAAGTAAGAAAGGAAAGAGTGGGATTTAAGAAACAGAGGCTCCTACACAGGAAAGCAGAGAAGAGAATCTCTGGGATGACAGTGAAGGGTGATTGCAGGATAAAATGTGTGTGCAGTCTACCTTCCTCTTGGCATGGGACATGACTCCCAAGGATAAGCCTCCATGGCGCTAAGGGATTATTACCAAGTGCCAACCAGTGACACATTTGGAAAAATACCTTGACCGAAACAGGGAAATGTTAAGTACAAATGAGTTTATATGGCTACGACTTCAAAGTGAGTCGGCAGGTCATTCCAGAGGTTATGCTTATGCACGTCTCAGCAGGATCTCATTGACTGCCACAGTAAACAGCGCCTCAAAAAGTAGGGGTCCTGAGGGCTCTAGAAACATCTAGGTGCTATAAGCAAGGCAGACAATCTCAGGAATTCGGCACCAGGTAAGAGGGAATATATGTTCCCCAATGTAACAGAGTTAGACTCATTTATAATTTTCCTACACATGGTTCTTCTGCCCCTTTTATATGAACCTATAATTAGCACTATACTCATTAAATATATGTCCTAGAGACTTAAATCTTTGGCCTGTTCATATGCCGGTTGAGCCCTGAATCTCAGCAGAGTCACAACGCCTACTCTCCAGTTCATTGGACTTGACCAGGACATCTAACAAAAGGATGGTGATAGAAAACACCCATCCCCCAAAACAGAGAGTATCTACAATTGCAAGCAAGACAATTCCATCCATCTGCCCCATGGGATCTAAGCCCCCTCTCAACTGAAAGTAGAGTGGGCATCACCATCCCCAAATCCTCAAGACTGAGGAATGAACAAACATAAGGGGGGAATGCAACTATGAACTAAAGTACACTTATTATTATTCTAACAATGGAAGAACTTTTATCATTGATATAAAGGCAGTGGCCACCAGAGGTTCTAAGGGGAGGGAGAAGCAAGAATAGGTGTAACATGGGGCATTTTGGGGACATTGGAATTGTCCTGCATGACACTGCAATGACAGATACAGGCCATTATACATTTTGTCAAAACCTATAAAATTGTGTGGTACAAACTGTAAACTATAATGTAAACTATAGACCATGGTTAGTAGCAATGCTTCAATATGTGTTCAACTGTGACAAATGTATCACACTAATGAAAAATGTTGTTAATGGGGGAATGTGTGGTATGGGGAGGGGTAGGGTATATGGGAATCCCCTAAATTTTTGATGTAACATTTATATAATCTGCAGTTTCTTTGAAAAAAAACAAACAAAAAAAAGAATGACAACCAGCAAGATGGTGGCAGAGTAAGGAGCGGCTGGAATTGGAAGCTCCACTTCCCAAAAATGGGGGAGGAAGAGATGATTAGGCACCAACTTCAGCTACTGATTAGTAAATTTGGCAGGCAAAAGTATAATTCTAAGAACAGCTAAAGTTTGAACCTGTCCAAGTCAGAAAGAGTCCGGTAGCCACCATTTTAACTTCGACCCTGACACAGGGGGAAGTAGGACAAACTGAAAATCACAGTGCTGGTAGGGACCTGCTTCTTTCCATCCAGAATGAATTGCCACTCTAGCATAAGCCCCAGCCCCACCTCTGGCAGGGAGGAAGCTGGGGGACCTGCACCTGCATCTCTGGGAAAATACAGGCCACACATGGGGGCTAGTCATCATCCTCCTCTGGTGGCGCAAGCCATCTTGGGGGCTGTTCTTTGGTTGGAATTGGAAGCTCCATTTCCCAAAAACAGGAATAGACGGTTGGCCACCAATTTCAGCTACTGATTGGTAAATTTGGCTGGCTGAAGTATAACCCTAAGAACAGCTAAAGTTTGAACCTGTCCAAGTCGGATAAAGGCCAGTAGCCGCAATTTTGACTCCGCCCCTAACATGAGGGGAAGCTGGGCTGACTGAAAATCACAGTGTCTATAAGGACTGGTTTATTTCACCCAGATTGGCCTGCAGCCCTAGCCCAGGCTTCAGCACCACCTTAAGCAGGGAGGAAGCTTGCAGGCCCTGCACCAGCCTCTCCAGGTAACTGCAGGTACATTTAGCTGGCACAGACTGAAGAGTCAGAAGTCTACCAGGGCAACAGTAGTCATTTTAGACCCACAGGACATAGATTGCTGCCCACACCTGCAGCTCCATCCCCACCCCAGGCAGGGGAGAAAGGGACATGAAGCTTCATCAGTCTCTCTGGGAAACTACAGTCTAGGCCTGTGTGACCTGGATTATTACACACAGCTGTGGCTCTGTCTCTACCCCTGGCAAAGGAGCATGTTGGGAGAAGCTTCATTGCTCCTTGGGGGCAACGAGGGCAGCTTGAGCCTCCACAGCTTACAGCACCAACTATATCCTTGGCTCCTACTACACAACTAGCAAGGGAGAAAGGGCAAGAAAGTCCTAAACTAAAGAGAGAAACTACACCCAGAATAAATACTCTAGTAAGCCAGATGCTAAGACACCAACAAAAGATTACAATCCACACCAAGAAATAGGAAGATATGGCCAGTTAAAGGAACAAGCTAAACCTCCAGATGACATAAAGGAATTGAGACAACTAATTATAGATGTTCAAACAAATCTCCTTAATAAATTCAATGAGATGGCTAAAGAGATTAAGCATATTAAGAAGACATTGGATGAGCACAAAGAATTTGAAAGCATACATAGAAAAATAGCAGGTCTTATGGGCATGAAAGTTGCAATAAATGAAATTAAAAATACACTGGAATCATATAATAGCAGATTTGAGGAGGCAGAAAAAAGGATTGATGAGCTTGAAGAAATGGCCTCTGAAAGTGAACATACAAAAGAACAGATGAAGAAAAGAGTGGAAAAAATTGAACAAGGTCTCAGGGAAATAAACAGCAGCAATAGACGTGCAAACATACATGTCATGGGTGTCCCAGAAGGAGAGGAGAAGGAAAAAGGGGCAGAAGGAGTATTTGAAGAAATAATGGTAGAAAATTTCCCAGCCCTGTTGAAGGACAGAGATATCCATGTCCAAGAAACACAGCGTACTCACATCTGAATAAATCTGAATAGACCAACTCTGAGACACATACTAATCAGAATGTCAAATGCCAAAGACAAAGAGAGAATTCTGAGAGCAGCAAGAGAAAAGCAATGCATCACATATAAGGGATACCCAATAAGCTAGAGCAGGTGTACATCACTATTGCCGGGTGGCATGGGAAAAATACAACTGAAGTGACCGATGGACTGTGGTTAACAGTAATAATGTAATATTCATGCATCTATGCCAAAGATGTATGGTGTTGATAATGGGGGAGTATGGAAAAAGTGTGCCAAATGTATGCTACGGACCTGGTAATACTCTGAGAATATTATCTCATAATCTGTAACAAATGTTCCACCACAGTATGGTATGCCAATAGAAGGGTGTTGTATGGGAATTCTGCACATGTGCATGATTGTTTTGTAAGTTTACAACTCCTGCCATAAAAATATATTTTAAAAATAATAGGGTGGGTTGGGGAGAAAATAAACCAAATGCAAGATAAGGACTATAGTTAGTAGCGATATTTTGAGATATTCTTTCATCATTTGTAACAAATGTCTTACAACAATACAAGGTGTTCATAGTGGGCTGATGTATGGGACCCCTGTATGATGTTATGAATGTTTGCTTTGTAAGTTCACAACTTTTACTACACACTTATTGGTTATATATGTTCGTGTAAAAGTGATATAAAAATAATAATAATAAGGTGGTTTGGGGGAAAATACTTTGGGTTAGCAGTAATATTTTTAGGATGCTCTTTAATCATTAGTTAAAAATGTTTCACAACAGTGCAAGGTATTGGTGGTAGGGTGAGGTATGAGAGCCCTGTAGGATGCTATGTATGTTTGTTTTGTAAGTTCACAACTATGATTGTACACTTATTGTTTATGTGTGTTTATGTATGAGTGATATATTTCAGTAAATTTTAAATAATAATAAAAGAATAAAAATTATTTTAAAATGTGTGTTCAGCTTTTCTAGAGAGTCACCAGACCAAACTGGGGGAGGTCAGAAGCTCCTGGGAGAGGTTTATCCAGGAAGATGAGATGAAAGCATGCTGAACGAAAAGGAAGGTGCTAAGAGGAGAGTTACTCCAAAGGGTGGAAAGCGGATGCCTCTGCAGAGCTAGAAGTGGCAGGCAAATGACCAGCCGGCATTTTAAAAATATATAGATATATACTTTTTTAATTTTTAAAAAAGATACTTAGATTACATAAATGTTACATAAAAAATATAGGGGATTCCCATATGCCCTGCTCCCTCCTCCTCCCACATTTTCCCACATTAACAACATCCCTCATTAGTGTAGTACATTTGTTACAACTGATGAACACATTTTGGAGCATTGCCACCAAGGGTGGATTATAGTTTACATTGCAGCTTACACTCTCTCCAGCACAATTTTGTAAGTTATGGCAAGATATATAATGGCCTGTATCTGTCATTGCAATGCCATTCAGGACAATCCCCAAATCCCAAAAATGCCCCCATATTACACCTGTTTTTCCCTCTCCCTGCCCTCAGAACCTCCAGTGGCCACTGCCTCCACATCAGTGATAATACTTCTTCCATTGCTAGAATCACAGTAACTCTATAGTAGAGTAACACATAAGTCCATCGTTCATTTCCCAGTCCTGAGGATTCTGGGATGGTGATGTCCACTCCAACTCTAACTGAGAGGGGCCAGCCAACATTTAAAAATACTTGGCTCTTTAAGCCATCCACATTTTAAAAATATTGAAAAATTAATTTTGAGGAAAGTTTACATGAAAGGGGAAGACCCTGCAAATTTAGCACATTGTTCCCATTAACATATTAATCAATCTTTGAATGCACAAAGGGAGGCCCAGAACTAAGCTTGGGGAAGGGAGCAAGAGGAGAGCTGAGTGGCTCTATATAAGGAACTTGGAATGCTTTTTTTCTCCTAAGAAAGAAGGAGGGTGAATTGAGAGAGAAGGGAAAGACAGAGGAGAACAAAAAGGAAAGAATCCAGAGCAAGTATTAGCAGAAATGACCAAGGGATTTAGTCTTAAGAACAGGCATATATATTATTCCAATGAAAGCCTTGACCTTCCCCAAACTTTTGAAGTCTGTCTCACATACAAATCACACACATGAAGGGTTTTCTTGGCAAAAACCATGGAAAGGAACTATTCCACACCTGCGTCAAGGCAGGCCGGACCATGTACAACAAGCATTGGGCTGGAGATGAAGTTTTCAATGATTGCAGTTGCACGGAACCAGAACACTAAGCGGAAATGTAGGTCACCCCACCCAGGCCCCCCAATCCCCAGAGAGCCCAGGAGGGACACAGGCAAGGGGTGCCGAGCCTCGTTCTCTTAAATCTTAAACACAGGGAAGCACTGTGCCGCAGGAACGCTGTGTTAACTTGCTGTACCTGAGCCATCACGTGTTGTTCTCTAACTTTATGGCCATTCTCAACACATTTGAAAGGAAATCCACAAACACACGCGCACAAATTGTCCCCCCAAAACTGAAGATCTTTACTGAAGATTTCTTGGGGAGATGAGGAAAAGAAGCTATATTTTACTCCACACAGATTTCCTCAAATCCCTCTTTAACCATGGTAATATGTCCCCAGGGCTCCCCCCAGGCCACTCCACACAGGGGCTGTTCACATCTCTCCCCTGGCTGCCACCTCTTCGGTCTTCTCAGTCTCACTGGCACTCCTCCCTAATCCTCCTGGAACATTCTAGAACCTCCTCCTCTTCCTTCATTCCCAGACTCTATGTTCCCCAGTGGAGCAATGTGTCTTTTCTCCACAAACCGCCAGGTCTACTTTCCAGCTGTCTCCTATCAGCTCTTCGGAGGCACGGCAGGGGATGGCTGTCAATCTTCACAATTACTTTTCCTTTCACACATATAAGTACATGCAGTGGGCACGGCGATGCACCACCAAGGTCTCTTCCCTGCACCTGCCCAAGGTTAGGCCCCTCCCCGGGGCAGCCGAGGCCTAGGCCCCGCCCGTGCCTCAACCTGGGGCAACTCTGCAGGGCCACCGCGGCTCAGAGCTCCTCATGGGATGGTCTAAGGCATCCGGGGTGCCCGCCTCGCAGTGGCCTTCTCCCTCCGGCCAGCTCAGCTTCCCACTCCCTTACCAGAGCTCTTCTGAGCACGCGCCCCAATCACGAAAACAACTGTAGCAAAGTTTCAAAGGGAAACACAGAGGCTCGAGTAAGATGCGTGGACGGACGCAGGGAGGGGGCAGCAAATGCACCCATGCGGGAGGGAAGGGTAAACTCGGAGCCTCAGCCTCAGGCACCCTGTCTGGATCCCAGGGACAGAGGGACATAAGCAAGAAGGGAAAGAGTGGCTTTGGGGAAGTAGAGGGAGCACTTCTTTGGGCTTAGTCTAACAGGATGAGTGGGATTTGCCCCGGAGCGGAGCAACCTCAGCACTAGCCCAGGGTGATGCTGGCCTGGGGCCACTGGGGCACATTACAAAAGGCAACCCCTTCTCAGAATGGGAGGTGGCTTAGGTAGCTGTAGTTGTGGCATAGACAAGACGCCATCACATAACTTTACTAGACACATAAGAGGAAGAGGGGGAAATAGAGAAGCAGCGACAGCAAAACGTCAGGTGTAAATGGCAGCTGAGAGGACTTGTTCTGGAACACTCCTGGAGCACCCCTTGGGGACTCCACAAACATCCAGAGGGGTTTTATGATAGGAAGCTCAAATTCCACTCTAGAAGCATTTCACACACACTTGTGCGCACACATGCACAAACACACACATACCGCCTACAAAAATCTGGGCTGATATCCAGAGTAAAATAAACAATGAACATATTAATTTATAACGGTCCTAATTATATTCCATTGCTAAAGCCAACTGTTTGTTTCAACTAGAAAATTGCCCTATTTAAGACATTAGTACCCAAAGGCAATTGATAACTGGTTCCCATTTCCACAAGTTGTGTTTGAATTTCAGTCATCGGACATCTCACAGTAGGGAATTACTATTTGCATTTTCAGGTACTGACATCTGGAATTCAGGCATGAGATTGAACACAATTATCCTTCACAATTAAAGTAAACAGAACTCGGCATGAATCTGCTAATTGTTCTTTCCCGCTGAGCTACAATTTTTAGTCAGAATAGATACATAAAAGAGGAAGTACCAATCTGTCCGTTCCTCTCACAAAGGCCAAAGTTATCATCTCAAAGCCTAAATCACATTATTTCACTCTCCAGCTCAAAACCCTCCGATGGAGAACAAAATGTAGGTTCCTCATCATGGCAAACAAGGCTGTGGATCTCAAGCTTGAGTGTGCGTTGGTGTCACTTGGAAGGCTGGTTAAAATGCAGATTGCTGGGCCCACCCCCAGAGAATCTGATTCAGTAGGTCTGGGGTGGGGCCTGAGAACTTGCATTTCTCAAAAGTCCCCAGGTGGTGCTAACACTGCTGGTCTGGGGACTGCCCTTTGAGCCTCGCTGTTCTTCCTGCCCAGGCCCCTCCCTACCTCTGCAGCCTCATCTCCTACCCGTCCTTCTTACCCTCCATGCTTCAGCCCCTCGGGCTGCTTTCTGACCCTACACACCTCGTGCTTGTTCTGGTTTCGAGGTCTTTGCACATATTGTTCCTTTTGCCTGAAATTGTTTTCCCCTTGACCATCACCTTCTCTTAACCACCCCAATTAAAGGAACTCTCCACCCAACCGTTCACTATCCATATAATCGTCCTGTTCTATTTTCTTATGACTGGCACGTGTCTATCTGAAAGTTTGTCATCATTATTTGCTTATATGTTCACTACCTGTCTTCCCCTATAGAGAGTAAGCTCCATGCTGGCAGGGACTTTCTGGCTCTCTGTTTTATTAGCAGCACCTGTAGGCAAATGATAACTAATTTGTGGATGAACAAATAAATCTGTGAAGGAGATCTGATGGTAAGTTTGAGTTTTCCAGTCATGAGAACACTTTCATCACCAGCCAGATTAGCACCTAAATACCCTACATCTATTGGTCTCTTTCCATTACTCTCAATCCAAGAACGTTTTGTTTCTCACATCATCTGTAATTAGAAAATTTATTCCTCATGTCATCTGTAATTAGAAAATTAGACCAAGAGGTATAATTTAGCACGAAGCTGGTATGTTAGTTATGCTAAGCAGGGAATGAATGTATCGATGTTAGCCTTATTCTAACAAAGACAATCAAGCTATTTTACAAAAAGAGCAACGGTGTTTGGAGCAAATCAAACATATTCAAAAATGAAGCAAAATTAAAATGTATTCCATTGTGTAGCTATTATTTGTGATACCAAATATATGACCCTCGGCAGTCACCAAACTGCAGGTGTATTAAAGGACATTTTGATTTTCGAGATTTCTTTTTTAATGCTGTTAGGACCATTTGAATAACTCACTTTCCAAGGTACACAGAAATACAAAAACTCACTTTTCTTAGACACTGGATTATTTGACAGCTGTCTGTTCTCCAACTCCCATGAAAACCTTAATTTTCACAATACTCATTTGAGTGATTTCTCACACTGTGGCCATGGATTTCAGGAGACTATTAATGTTTGGTTCAAATTCCGTGGCTCACAGTAAGTGATCTCCCTTCATTTCTTTTGGTTGGGAAGAGAAGGAAAACACTGTACTGCAGAATCAGATCACTGCTGGGGATTTTTCATGGCATTTCCTAAACTTGTATCTGTACAGGAATCCTCCACCCTTGTAGTGGCTCTGCCCATGGGTTTCTATCACGAGGACTTTTTTCGGGGCCGTGTCTGGATAATTAGCCCAATATCTCTTCCTAACACAAGCCTTGCAGAATGGCTAACCCATAGCGGTCCACAATGGGGGCTCAATGAATGAATGGTCAGTACAGCAAGCAAAGAAGCAGGAGCACAAGGTCATATTTAGAGAAAGGAAACCTGTCCTTACCATGTCCTTTAAGGACACATGTTGTCAGAGAAAATATTTTCTTTAAGCACAGACAGAGCCTTTAAGCTTATTCAAAGAGAAGGGCACTTGTGGACCTGTTACTGCAAATGGGCAATCATACAAGGCAGGAAAATATAGTCATTAATTCCCTGTGTTATCTTGGGGAAGCTGCTTCACCTCTCTGGGCCTCGTTTTTCTGTGTGTGTGGAGGTGGGTGAGGACAGGAATTAGGGAGTTAAGATGACTTCTGTGATCCAAAGTTCCATGTTCAAATATTGGATCCATTTCTAATAACTCCTCCCAGGAAAAAGGAAAAAATGCTATATCCCAATATCAAACTCGATTCTTTTAACAGTTAATCACCTAAACTGAAACATAAGTGAGGATTCACAAACCATCAAGCCAGTGTCTTGCTTTTTATTGACCTATGAAGACATTGGCCTGGAAGCCAGGGTCACTTTTCTGTATGGTGTCTGAGGTACTAATACACACCCTAGGACTTCACAACTGAGCTCAAATGGAAACCTAACATCCATCGTCAGGCTACTCCGGCCAAACTTGGAATCATACTTTGTGTACTTACTCTTTCCTAGCTTCATTTCTTTGGGACAGAAATTCTGTAGGTGATACCGAGGATCCTCTCCTTTCTCATCTGTGTGTTTGGAATAACATCGCACGATAATAGCATATTAATTTTCATGGTTTCATCTTCTTCTCTCTCAAACAGATTCATACAATTTGTGCAAATACATAAACATGAGTCAGGGCATGGAAATCTGCAAAAGGAACGACTTAACTCAGAGCAAGTGAAACAGATCCATCTATTTTTATTCTTCAAGCTGAACACACTGCAAAAATTAAGCAAAACAAAAGTCAAGTGTGACAAGGATTTTAACTAGAGACTATGGTAGATTGCCATCATCAAAGCCCATGGAAAAAGACAAGGCAAATCTTATTAAGGTTATCTGGATACCCGGCAACAACCAGCCCCAAGAAACCTATGGCTCCACAATCAGTTTCTCTGTGGAGGTTTATTCAGGCTAATGAACTGCGGGAAGGCATGGACCTGGAATTAACATTTAAACTTTTTTTTTCCTAACTGAAAATGTGAATGATCCAGGTTGAACACAAACCCATAGATTGGTTCATTCTTAATGAAACATGCAACTTTTCCTTTGCACGTGGCCCTGAGAGGTTGCCCACTGTTTGGTGACCATTTGCCTAACATGCCTCACTATATAGTCATCGAAATGAAGCGCATGCCCTGCACAGCTGCCTTCCTTTGTGCAATAGCTCTGCTACAAAACAAATTTCTACGGAGAATCCCATATTGGAGAACTACTATTGAATTGGAAGTTCCTTTGAGAAATAACCCAGCAAAAATTAGACTTTTAAAGTATCGCTGTGCTATCCAAACATGCCATGATTTGCCACTTTGTGCCCAGCTCACCTGACCTTGACCCATTGCTCCAGAATTGTCTTTGTTATTTACACATGATAATAGTAGCTTCCTTTTGTTTTCTAGGCACTAAGCATTGTGTTAGTATGTAACCTATATTTTCTCCACAATCCTTAGAACCATCTGTAGTTACATGGAAGCAAATACCAGGTTTTCCCCATTATGCTCAGGCATCCCTATCCATTAGTAAACCAATGAGAATTACTAAACCACACAGATTTGGACACATGCTTTCTTACTCTTTTAATTCACAGAGCACATGAATGGTGAATTTATTTTCTTTAATTAAAACATGAGAGAATAAAAGGCCTTTGTACTAATGCCAAAGCTGCTAATCTTCTCTGTGAATCTTTCTGTGAGTTGCCACAATATTCTCTCTTGTCCCAAATAGAAAGTTCGTGATGACAACATAAGATCTGGAAAACATTAACATACAGCTTCAAGGGCATATCATGTGAACATCTTTTATTGGTGGCAATGACATTTGGAAAATGTATCTTTTGCTCCCTTCCATCCCATGTACAATCAATAGCAATTTTACTGTCAATTTAACTTCCCCAGGATCTACTGAACGCCTATATTCCTCTCTAGTCCCTCGAATTAATCTTTATCCCTCATCTTCATTACTTGTGGTCTGGCTAGATATACTGGTTCCCTTTTTCTCCTGGGCACACAATTAGACCACATTTCCCAGCCTCCTTTGCAGTTCAGTGAAGTCATGTGATTGTGTTCTGGCCAATGGAATGTGTGTGGAAGTGTTTTCTGCTCCTTCCTGATGGCTCATAAGACCCTCACAGGAGTGTCTTCCTTTCTCTTTTCCAATCCATGAGCTGAATGGAGAAGACTCAATAGACTTAGAGTAGGGCTAAGCCACAAGATATAAGAAGGCTAGAAGAGAGTGGTCTGTCCATATGGCCCACCCAACCAGGAACACCTGCAGTGGATGCTTGTGAAAGTGGTGACACTAAAATGAGGGTATTATTTGACACAGGAGACGAGACAGCCTTCCTGACTAATACACTACTAAAAGAGCCTCATTTTCCCAGCTTCTCCCCTGTCTAATCCACCATCCCCACTGAACTCATGTTTATCTTCCTAAAGCATTGCTTTGTATTCATGACCCCCATTAAAAATGACATGTAGATGTATTGAATAGACATTTGTTGAGCATCTCTTATGTTCCAGGCTAATTTCTTGTAAAAATTCCTTCACCTACCTTTCAGGAATCTCCTTCTGTGTTTACAGGCTTGCTTTTCCTTACCCACCCGAACATACCCTCTAAGTCTCTAAGTTCCTGACAATTTAAACTATTTGATATACCACAAATAAGATTTGGATTTTATAATTTTTGCCTCTGAGCTTTTGAACCATTTGTCCTCTCTGTCTTCTCCGTGTTTTTAAACTTTATGTTTTCTTTAAGTTTCATTGTAAATGCTACTATTTGCAAAAAGCTCCATTTTCTTGACTTCCTATTGAAAACAATCTCTCTTTCTATCTATCTCTCTATCTATCTATCTACCTACCTACCTACCTACCTATCTCTATCTCTATCTCATTCCCATATAATGTTATCTGTTTCTCTTTATAATTTCTACAAGTTTAGGGAGAATGGATCCACATCTGCCTTGTTCACCATGGTATTCATTGGGACTAGCACTGTGTCTGGCACATAGTAGGTTTTTTGTTAAATAACTATCACTTATTCACTGGAGGTTAGCACAGTGCCAGAAGCTAAATCTATCATTGTTGAATGAATGTGAAACACACAGTTCTCTGAGGTTACATCAGCCTAAAGTTTAATACTCCACAGTATCTTTACTTTCTCCCTCCAAATATTTCTTCTTCCTCTCTATTCCCTGGTTCAATGATGACTTTCCCTCCCTCTAATTGACTAAAACCAGAAACCTAGTATGGCTCATTCCCCTCTTTCTCTCCCTCCCTCCTACCCAATCCTTGATGATGCCACTTCTTAAGCAGGCCTTGACTGCATCCAGTCTTCTGTAGCTCCAGCTACCTCAGTGCAGGTTTCCATCACCCATTGTCACCAAACAGGCCTTTCTGCTTTTAGTCTGGCCCTATTCTCCCCATGCACAAAGTCACACGAGCTACAGAGTAGCCAGAATGCTCTTTCTAAAATCAAATGCAAATCTGATCATCGCCCTCCTTGCTTAAAGTCCTGAAGAGGTTCTTGATTGATTCCACAGTTAAGTTCTATGACCCACCTTCTCTTCATTCATAACTTGATTAATTCTTAATTCGACTACTACATATGAAGCACCCATTCTAAGCCCCTGGTACCATTCTCAGGGCTGGGGGATACACTGGTGAACAAAATTAACAAAACCCGTGCACTCACTGAGCTTCAGTTCTAGTGCAGACGCATGCAATAAATAATAGAGACAAAAAAATAAGTACGTTGTTTTGCAAGTTAGCAGGTTGAAAGTGTTAGGGGGAAATAGAGCAATCGATGAGTTTGGGAGTGCAGATTTGAGGGAAAGGGTAGGCCCTTATTGAGAAGGTATTAATATTATTTGTGTTGAAAGAGTATACAACAGGCAGTTAGATGAAGAGGAAATGGGAGGAAATGGTCAGTGCTAAGCCCTGAGGCAGAAACATGTCAAGCCTGTTTGAAAGTGTTGATCTGAGGACCTTTTGGTAATCTCTGCTTCAGCCAGGAAGATATACTTCCAGTTTCTGAGGGTGCCACTCTTTCTCTTCTGGGCCTTTGCACGTGTTAGTCCCTCTGCCTAGGATGGCCTTCTTTTCTCTCTCTACCTATCTCACCCCTCCTCATCCTTTAGGGGTTACCTGGGCAGCCATTTCCTTAAACTCTAGGGTGCAACAAGTCCCCCCAAGGTGGGACCTGGCCATCTGCGCTTCTCAGGAACTCCCAGGGGATGCCGGTGCTGACAGCCCACGGGCCACAGAGTAGCCGGTCACAGAGGCTTGGTCTAAGCCAGTGGGTCTCAGCCTCACACCACGTTGGAATCATCTGGGAACTTGTATCCCTCCCCTCACCCCCAACAATGCCATACCCAGACCAATCAAGCCAGAAGTTCTGGGTATGATTCAGGTATCAGTGTCTTTTCAAGCTCTGCAGGTGACTCCAATGGGCAGGCAGGTTGAGACCTTCTGGATGCTAAGATCCCTCCTAACTTGGAAACCTAGCACTGGGGTAGCTAAACCTTTCCAGACAGGCATCCCTGATATTGCTCGGGCATGACAGTGACACTGCCATTCTAGAAACAGGTATGTAGCACGGTGGTTTGGATCACATGCTCCGGGAGAGACAGGTTTATTTTTTAGGCAAACTTTCATATAGGAACCTTATTATGAACCTGACTTCACATACAAAGCTAGGCAATGGCAATTATAACCTGCTCTGTTGCTTTACCTTGGGCAAGTTGCCTTACCTCTCGCAAGCTCAATTTCTTCATCTCTAAATTCTAGATCATTCTAGCTGACATGCAGGTCTATGGAAGGATTTAAAATATGATGATGAATAGCACCTAGAAGGTAGCAGGGGCTCCGTAACTTGTGGCTGCTACTGATATTAAATATGAGATTTGGCAGCTTTTTTTTTTTTTTAAACAGAAATGCTGCTTGTTCTCTTGCTCTGCTCCTGGTGAGCATCCACATGGAAAATAACCGCCGTTAGGGAAGCCTCTATCAGCTTAAGCACCACCAGGGGAACTCTTTCCAAAAGTTAATTTCCTCCTCTGTCCTTAGCTCCCAAAGCGACCCTGGGAGGAAGCCACTGTTTTACTTATTAAACACGTGGCTAAGATGCAAGACAGTAGTTCTAAGGAGTCTTTCAGCAAACAGAACCTTTTCCAATCCCCGATCACCCTTCCGCCTAATGAGCAAAGTTGTCACACTCACTAGGAGTAAGGCTCCTGTCTGATTTCATTTGCTAACAGTGGATGGGAGTTTTGATTGCCTGACACAAATCAAACATTCTCTTGGTAGAAGTTGCAACAGCAATGAAATCATCAAGGTGGTCCACCTAGTTAGTAAGTCACGAGCACATCTGTGCCTTGGCGTTTGGGAAAGAGATCTTGGAGCCAGTGAGGCTGGGTTTCCATTTCTTCTATGCTGTGGGCACCCTGAGAAGTGGAAGTATTTTTTTCCCCTACTCGTTGAGTATGAATTTTCACCCATACCAAGTACTTGAGCATCAGGGTGGTCCTCAAATTCTCCCCCACCTTCACCCAGCCTGACCAACAAGTCTTCGGAAAACAGATATGGAAACTGTTTCCATCAATCCAGCACTGTCAAGGTCCTTCAGTGATGGCTGAAAATTCCTCTGCCTAGAACCCACACCCAGACCTGCCTGCTCTATCAACTTTCTTCAACCTTCCTTCAGTATCCTGACTTATGTATCTACTCCACTGCTGTGACTTTCAGCATACTGGAATGTTCTCTTTCTTCTCTGCCACATCTAAAATTTGGGAAGTCTTTTCCCTAGAAATATTATTATAAGATTTTAGTAATATTAATAGTACAATCAACTCAGTTAATAGCTGTAAAGTGCTTAAAATAGTGCCTTGCACGTGTATGTGCTCAATAAAGGTTTGGCATTAAGTGAATTATTTTTATTGTCATTATGATAGATGGCCAGCTATAGTGCAAACCTTAAGTAGGTTTTTGTAGGATGACCTGTAATTTAGACACATTTTTATAATAATCGCGTACCTTCTAAGCATTAAGCATTATGCCAAGCACATTATATGTTTTACCTCGCTTAATTCTCACAACAGCCCTTTGAGGAAGGTACTGTTATCCTCATTTAAACAATAAAGAAACTGATGCCCAAGGAGGTTAAGGAATTTCTTCAAACTCACACAGCTAGTACGTGCCAGAGCTAGGAGTCAAACACGTGGCTGCATGTCCTTAAGCCTGTCCTCAGGTGAACTTCCCAATGAGACAATATCTCTTCTGCCCTGTCCTTGTTTGCTGCCCTCAGCATCACCTGGAGGAAGGGTAGGAACCTGGTAATGCCAAAGAGTTTGGCAGGTGTTTTTAAAAAGCCAGGGGAGAATTTTCATCTCTACTCCAGATAGAGCATTGGGCTGTGGGTTCTGATTCCTTTGGGAAGAATAAGAAGTTGCTCCCTTACGTTTTTAATCATCACTTAAATATATGTTCTTTCAAGAGATCTTTCTGGAAATCATCCTCTAATCTCCTAAGAATCACTGATGCAAAGCTCTTCGTAAAGTTCATTGGTTATTAATGAAAATATATTTCTGTCAACTGTATTTGTTTCTTTTTCTTACCTGTTTTCTTCAATGCAACATTCTTGAAAGCAAGAACTGTTTTTGCAAAATGCATATCCCAAGGTCCCACGAGCCAAATGTGTCTCCTCTGGTTGACTCCACTTCCCAAAATCCTATCCTAAAGGCAGACCAGGACAATGATAATTTTATGTGATGATACTATTGGCTCCTTAACTGCAGACCTATCTCTGAGTCTGTTTGTCTGGTGATTTGCACTGACCCAGAAATCCTATATTGCACACTCACAATTTGCACTTGTAACTAGTTGGCTACAAGGAGGGGCACAGTGTTTGGCCATTTGAGGCAGCTTGGCAGAATGGTAAGCACTGCCCTTCCCCTCACAGAGAATAAAGGTGGAACCTTAGCTTTGTCACTTACTAGCTCATTTACTAAGGCAAGATATTTAAGATGTCTGAGAATTTCCTCCTCTGGACAGTCATTGTGCCAGATTTTAATGAGGGTGATTTCACATTATATAAACATGCCTGGCTCAGAGTGGATGTTCAATAAGCGGTAAGTAATATCAGGCTGAGCAAACACCAATTAATCCACCCCTATAGCAATGAGCACACCCAGCACCCAAATCTTGGTTTCTAATATTTTTCTCCACTAAAAGAACTAGTCAGTCTCTTTGGAGAAGTGGCTTATTATAGGGCTGGGACAGGGAATATACAGGATGAGCCTGAAGCAACTTGTAGTGCCAGAAAGTAAGGAAGTGCTTAAAAGGCAAAACAACAGGATATGTCAAAGGGATACAGGAGTCAAACGAAAGAGCACTCCATGGTCAGAAATAACATAGCCCTGGACCATAATTCAAAACACAAGGTAAATATCCATGAGTCCATTCTGATATAAATAAATGATTAAATAAATAAATGGGGAGAATAGACAGAACTCCTGTACAGAAGAGTTCAAAATACTTTAGGTGGATACTAACCCCTCAAGGAGATGGAATATAACTTCCCACCCCGTAGGCATACCATGCGCATGGTCACATCCTTCCAAAGTATGGAAAGGTGGTGGGAGAAGGGCAGGACTGACTTGTTGCAGTGGAGAAAAATGGCAAACACTACCTCAGCCAGTGATCAAGGTCAACATCAACAGCGATAAGTCATGTTAGTAGCCTGTACCCTTGATACGATGTGATGAGAAGGGCGCTTGACCACTGTGGTCTTCGTCCCCCAAACCTTTAACCCCTGTCTAATCATGAGGAGAGCATCAGGCAAAGCAAACTGAAGGACATTCTAAAAAACAACCGGTCAGTACTCCTCAAGCCTGTCCAGGACATCAAAACAAAAAAGTTTGAGAAATACAACGATCCAGAGGAGTCTAAGGAGACCTGGCAACTAAATGCAATGTGGTTTCCTGGCTGGGATTCTGGAACAGAAAATAAAAAACCTTAAGTACAATCTAAGGAAATCCAAATAAAATATGGACACCAGTTAAGAATAATGTGTCAATATTGGTTCAAAACTTGTGACAGATGTATCATAGTAATGTTAACAATACAGAAAAGTGGGGAGTGAAGTAGACACAGAACTCTGCAATATTCTTGCAAAATTTCTGTAAAATAAAAGCCTTCTAAAATAAAGAAAGTTCTGTTAAAATGGGTGATGTATCTTGCTCAAGGTCACACTGAGAAAGTATAGTATTTTAACTATTAAGTATCATAGTGAAAAAGTGGGAGATTATTTTGCACACTTGGTTAAGGATTTCCTGTGTATTTGGGAGCTTGGAGCAATGTAACAGTTTACAAATTTTCTAATCCAAATTATCCACCTTCTAAAACACCCTATTAAATAAGTTAACTGAGATAGTTATAAAGCAGCATCCAAGAATTTATGGTAATTCCTTTCTCCAGAATTCTGATCAGAGTAAAGAATATTTGATCCATTGTTTAAAATATATATATATATATATATATATATATATATATATATAAACATTGCTTTATTGGTATTTCACATAGAAGGCTAAGGCTGAGAATCCAAGATCAATTATTCTGAGAGATGCTCTTACCCACAAATGTGATGAAGCAAAGTTAAGGATCAATGCAGCCTGATTCCAAAGGTATGGAAAGAACTGAGTACTCGATTCAATGTTGGTGTGCTGGTAATATGATATCTACACTATCCTGCAAGGGAGGCACTTTTTAAATAGCAAATCCTGAATACATACATACCTTGGCTACTTAAGAGAGATCTGTGCAGGGCAGACGTTAAATACCATGGAATTCCTTGGTGGCTTCTGTGAAAAGTAAGGCGAGAGAGAAAGCAATAGTAATTCCATTGCAAAGTTCAGGGACTCATTCCTTCCTGGCCGATGTGATAGTTGAAAAATATGCCCATCATTCATTGACACGCCTCCTTATCCAGAGTTGGGGTCTACGTCCCCCTTGCTTGAAACTGGGGTGGGGGGAGGCTTTTGTAACTCTTTCAACCAAAGTGGATGGCAGAAGTGACACAATGCTTTCAAGGTCAGGTCACAGAAGTCAATAAAGCTTCTGCCCTGCCCACAGGAACATTTGCCCTCGAAGCCTCAGCTGCTCTAGCTGCTCTGGCCTCTCTATTCCCCCAGCTCCAGCCACTGTTTGACGACAACCACATGAGAAATTCCAGGCCACAAAAACATGGGCAAACACATCCTGAATTCCCGGCCCACAAAATCTATGAGAATGATAAAATTACTATTGTTTTAATTCACTATGTTTGGGTGTGACATGTTATGCAGGATAGTCAGTTTATGATTGTTCAAGAAAGAACTGGGTTCCTATGAAATGTGGTTACAGGGTAATAAAATGAGCCGCTGACTGTTTGGATCAAGCCCAATCATAGAATCATAAATCTACAAATACAGATTAACAGTAAGTAATGGTGTCTTAGTTTAATACTGTAATTGTTTACTTATTACACCAGAGTGTCTGCCTTAATTCAGAAAATATTTGTTAAGCACCTACTATGTGTCAGGTACAAAGACAGGCATAGACCTATCCTCATGGCGCTGACAGTCTAGAGGGGGAAACAGACAAAAACAAGTACATAAACAAACCAATTGATTACAGAGTTTGATGCATGCTACAAAGGAAATTAACAAGATGATTGGGGGAAATTCTACTTTAGACAGGATGATTAGGAGAGGCCTCTCTGAGATGACATTTAAGAAAAGGCCAGAAAATGAAGGGGGAAAAAAGCAGTCATGTTAAGAGCAGCAAAAATGTTCCTAGAAGAGCAAGAGCATGTGCAAAGGTCCTGAGGTGTATTTATGCCAAGAATAGAGTAATAGTTTATATGTAAGAGACGTATGTAAGAGAAAGGAAGTACTCTACCAGGGAACACCGCTTCTATGGTGGAATTGTTTTGGGGAAGTGGCCTTCCAGTCAGAGATTTTATTTCCCAACTCCTTTTAAATGTAAGCATGGTCATGTGACCAGATTTTGGCCAATGGGATGTTAGTGGAAGTCCCACTACCAGCCCTGACCCATGCTAACTCTCTACTCTCTTTGCTTGTCTTCCAGCAGGACATCGATGCCTACATTGTTCTGAGAAGCCACGTGTGAAGATGCCAGATGCCTGTCAACCTGAGTCCCTGAGTGACTGCCTGGAACAGAGGCTACCCTTTCTCCCTCTTCCAACCAACTAGACTTTACATGACTACTTTAATAAGCTATGGGATTTCAGGGCTTAATTGTCAGTTTTACCTTAACTGAAATAGGGGAGAGTGATGTAAGATCCAGCTGGCATTCATGAGGGGCTTGATCAAGTGGTAATGAATTTGATTTTTCTCTAAGAATAGTGAGAAACCATTATTGTAAGCAGGGAAGAGAGATGATCTGATTTACATTTTAAGATCTCTCTGGTCTCTATGGAGATTGGCTTGGAAGGCGAAAGAGCAAAATTATGGGTGGGGGGTTCTTACAAAGAGTTGGCAGGAAGTAAAGAAACAGAAGTCCCGTGCACGGCCTGTCCATCGGGAACTCTGCTTTATCTTGAAGAGCAAAGTTCACAAAATCATAATTTCCTTTCGATGAGAAGGAAAAATCATCTGATTCAAGGGAGTGATTTGTACAATAGCAAGCAGCTTTTAGACTTTCTAGAACTCTTAATAAACCCTTCACATGTTTTAGAAAATAATCACCTACTCAAATATTCTCTGTCCCTGACTGTGTGAAGAAAGCTAAAATCAGGCTGTGACCATTTGAGAAAGCAGCTAACTGAGACCACATCTTGCTGCTCTAAAACCCAAACTCTGAACATGATCTAAGACTCTATAGCAGTTTAAGATACCATGACTATGAGGATGGAAAAGATCTATGGGTAGAATGATGAATGAGTGATCCACAGCAAACCACACTTCCTAACACAAGCCCGGCAGAATCACAGGAACCCAAAGCACCATTGCCTGCCAGGAGTGTGTGCATGGTGGGAGTGGGCGGGGTGGTGGTGAGGTCAGAAGACATCCAGTTTGCGTGTGAGTTTATCCAGGCAAAGAGTAGCACTTATGTCTTATGATAATATAGGATCTGTTACTTTTTTTTTGCTTTACCTTACAATCGTTATCTGCTGGATCCAATTTTCATTTGCAAGTCTTTCTTAAACAAGAATCTGTAGCCCAGTGCAAGGTAAGGTGATTTTAATCATCTTTCCCCTCTACAAGATATTTCATGAGTTATTACTTTGGACGCATTATTAGAATTTGACATCGGACATTCTAAACCTGCTCCCCCAAATTAACAAGTTAAATCACAGTCTGCAAACAATACAGCCTAAAATATGAAAGGGCTGTGCCTCTTATCTAGCATTACAAGGGGGAGATGTTGCTGTCTAGGTTTCCGGGTAAAGTCTATCAAAAGGCTTTCTCGTTCTGCAGTTCTCAGAGCTACCAAATGCGAGCTCCAAATATTAAAGGAAGATAAGCCTGCATATGTTCTTACAAAAGCTAAACTGAAATAAATCCAGGCAATCAGTGAGTGCCGTTTGCACATTTATTCTCTGAAAAGAAAATATATGTTAAAAAAGAATTGCCGAATCTTAAACTGATGATATCAGAAGATGGTAAAATCAGTGAGGAAAAAAATGCAATTATCTGCTTTCAGAGAACATCTGCCAGTATGAAGGGATTTTTGTTGTTACATCGTGGCGGTTGATGTTGCTTTTAATGTGCTCTTTGACATTTGCATGAAATCTGGGGGTTGTATGGAGGAAAATGCCCGCAACACATGCACACGCATACATCAAACCTTGTCATAACTGTGAGTGCCCCAGAAATTATTGCAAAAAACAGAATTTGATCGACAATTGGAAATTGCATACATTACCCATCTTTAGCTTTTACCCAGGCAATTACATGACCTAAAGGACAAAATGCAGCTGTTCACAAATATTCAAAGTGATTCCCAAATAGCATGATTAGTGCTTGCCTTTCCTGAAGTTTCTAGACTCGAGCCAGCTGTGGCAGTTTGAAGCTTTTTTGAATCCCAGAAAATCCTGTTCTTAACGCTAATCCATGCCTGTGCATGTAAACCTAGTGTAGGTGGGACATTTTTTCTTAAACTACTTCAGTTAAGGGCCTTTGATTAGATTGCATGACCCAGGGGTGGGTCCTAATCCCCCTTTATAAACAGAGGACTGATTTTTCAGAGATACAGAGAAAAAGCCTGCAGAGAAAGAGGAACCCAGAAGCTAAAATCAATGGGACACAGAAGCTGAGAGGAAACCACCTTCACCAGAAGCTGAAAGCCACAGGGCCCAGAGGAGAGGGGCGAGCCGAGCCGTGGGCCCGACCACTCACAGCTGCACCTCAGGGAGAAAGGATCTCCTGATGATGCCTTGATTGGGACATTTCACGGCCTCAGAACTTTAAGTTTTTAACCTAATATATCCCCACTGTAAAAGCCAGCCCATTTCTGGTATGTTTCTCCCAGCAGCTTTTAGCAAACTAAAACAGCAGCCATGCAGTGCTTCTTGATTTTCTCCCCTGAAGCTTTTGTTCGCCGCTGTAGAAGAGCTGTAGAGGGTTGTCATTGTAAAGCAGGTGCCCCTGTTCGTTCATTCCACAAGCATTAACGAGTATTCACTATATGTCAGTTATGACATTGGCAATTGAAGATCTTACCTAAATATGACACCAACCTTACCCTTGAGAACAGAACACTTTCTAATAAAATGAAATACAGGTATTTAAAATATAGACAAGGGACAAGAACTCTGCTGGGTGTCCCCAGGCCTCAGTAGTTGAAGGAGTTCATCGTAACAGGAATTCTCATGGTTTGCTCAGCTTTTGCTGGTTCAATGTGAGACCTCCATGGCTTCCCCCAACCAAGTAGTCCAAGGAATCCCCAGGAGTATCTCACATAAACTTTCTTTTTTCCCACCAGGCCTCTATGTGCACTGGACTTCCCACTCTCCTTCAAGCACAGTCATTGATGGGCACTTCATAGTTGGAGGAGGCTTGTGCGGACAAATGAAGAAGCTCTAAGCTACTGCCCATAACCTCTTTCTCCATAGAGCTCACACTTAATGGCTGGGACAGAAATGGAACCAGTTGCCATTATGTCCTATCCATTCCTTATGTTTTATTTGTATTCAAATGACATCATATCATGTGCATCCTTCTGCAACTTGCTTTTGTTCATTACAAGTTGTTATGGATTGAACTGAGTCCCTCCAAAAAGATATGTTGTAGCCCTAATCCCAGGACCTCAGAATGTGATCTTATTTGGAAATAGGGTCATTACAGACGAAATAAAGGAAGCTAAAATGAGTTCATCCAGGAGTAAAGTGGACCCTTAACTCGATACGGTTGGTATCTTTATAAAAAGAGGAAATTTGGACACAGACAGACAGGCAGAGGGGAGAATGCCATGTGACAACCAAGGCGGAGCTGGCAAGCCATCACTGGAAGCCAGGAGAGAGGCACAGAGCAGCTTCTTCCCTGGAGCCTTCAGAGGGCACATGGCCCTGCCACCACCTGGGTTTCAGACTTCCAGCCTCTAGACCTGTGAGACAATACAGTTCTTTTGTTTTAAGACACCCATGCCATGGTACTTGGTTACAGAAGCCCTAGGAAATGAAGATACTAGTATGCTGGGGATCTAACGTATGATATATAAAGACCAAGCCATGCTCTTTAATATCCATTGTATTCCCCTGGACAAGTACACTTCTTGCTCTCCAAAGGGGAGACCCGCCTCTCTCTCTGTGAGACTACCCGTTCTCCACAACCTTGCCAACCCTTGATATTATCAGTTTGGCCTTCACCAATCTAATAGGTGAAAATGGAATCGCATTATTTATTCCCTGATGAGTAAGGTTGAGCATCCTATAGGGAAGATCGTAAGGGCTGCCTTAGATCTCTTGGCCTCACTTGCCTCCCAGATGCTCAGCCACTTACTCTACCTCTGCGGTGACCACAACCAAGGGGCCTCCTGAGCAAGGAGTTACGTGCTTGGGAATCGCTTCCACGTTGGTTGGGAGCATGCGGTCAGGTCAACCAGGTCTCTGGCTCCTCCAGCCACTTCCAGAGAACTAAGATGCCATGAGGCATTGGATCCTACTTCTACGTGATTACCAAAGACGGGCTTGTCATAGCCATAAAGAGAGGGGAGTTGAGCTCCATTAGACTAGATTTGAACTGTGGGGAACCAGGAGATGATAGGGATCCAGGAAGATAAATTTCATCTCCTCCCTCCCTCCCATGGCCTGCTCTGAGCTGTGATTCCCACAAACATTCCAAAGATGCCCATGTGGCCAAGTAGACACCTGCCATTCCAGTGACCAGCTCTCCTGGCTCTTTGTGAAGCAACAGCCAT
Source organism: Tolypeutes matacus (assembly GCA_026826555.1). Classification (NCBI taxonomy): domain Eukaryota; kingdom Metazoa; phylum Chordata; class Mammalia; order Cingulata; family Chlamyphoridae; genus Tolypeutes; species Tolypeutes matacus. Next base: position 5,259,386 of record JAKSZT010054401.1, on the reverse strand, counting down.
AGTGTACCACACCATCCTGCATTGTTCCCCTCCTCCCCTGCCTCACCTTCCTTTTCCCTCTTAAGCCTGTAGCAGCTTGTACCTAATATTGGAGGTAGCATGATTCATTTCACTTCCTGAAGAATCTAATGCTTAGATGGGGTCTGTGTTTCAGAAAGATGACTCTAGAGACATAGTGGAAACTGAGTGGGAATTGGGGAGAGACTACAGCTGGGAGATAAGATTTTAGCAGTTTATTCCATTGGGGCAGGTGCCAGAATTTGGGCAGTGGCTGCAGAAATGGAGCGGAGTCATATTCAAGAGAGTTTAAGGGACTTAATGGTGATTAGATCACTCTTGTAGAGACCATGGAGGGAGAAAGGGAAAAGCATGGGGTACCAACAGTTGTTAAAGATTAGAGGAAGAAAAGGCAGTGAGATGAGCACAAAAGGCAGGTCAGGAGGTAAAAGAATTTGGAGAAGAGAGAATTTCAAGATGGAGAATTTGACTAATGATGTTAAACAAAGCAGAATGGCCAAACAGACTGAGAATGAAGAAGCAGCTACAGGATCCAACCAATAGGTATTATTGTAAGTTCAGTAGTAAAGGAGGGATGGGACCAGAAACAGAAAGTGGATTCGAGAAAAGAGAGGTTGGTAAAAGAAAATGATTAAACAGTGATCTGAAAGGAGTATTGGGAAATGGGGGAAATTCCAGGACACAGAGAAGCAGAGTGCTTGGGAGCCCCCAAATGAGAATCCAGCATTGTACTTTTAATGCAGGGAAGTGGGGGGTATGTATCAAGATTATTCAGGCAAGGAGATAGGAGACATATTGGGGAGTGAAAGCTGGAAAAGAAATATTCCTTGGTAACTGAAAAGAGGTTCCAGAGAATTCAGGTGAATGGAATAGAAAAGAATCAGTGGCAGGAAGTTCTTATTTCCAAGTAAAGGTCCTGCCTTTAATGAGTCCAACTTTTGTATAAACTTAACCTGCATTTTCTACCCAGGGCCCAGGGTTGACAGGCATCAGTGGGTTTTGATTTGTGGTTTCCTGGGAATTCATCCTGTCCCCAAGTACTCCATATTATCAGGGCATGGAATACCACCATTGCAAATGCATTGCTTTTGAAACTAGCCTGTTCACAAATGCTTCTGGAACAGTAACCTCTAACGTGGTTGTGGAGATTAGGCAAAAACAATGCACTGTGGGAATTAGACCTTAGGAACTGCAAGGGCTCCAGTGGGTAGGGGAGGGCTTGGAACATTTAAAGAGGAGGCCATCAAAGAAGCAAGCCAGACACAAAAGGACAAATGCTGTACGACTGCGCTGCTGTAAACTAAACGTATTATGTGAAATATGAATATGGGTAAATTGCATATATAAGACTGTTTTTCTTTGCAGCTGAACAAATGTAGGTTAATACTACAAAATGTTAATATCAGACACAACGGAAACATTTTACTGAGTGGAGGAGACCAGACACAGTACTGCATATTGTATGATTTCATTTGTGTAGAGTGTAAATACAGACCAATCTATAGAGATGAAATCAGATTGGTGGTTGTGTAGGGCTGGCGAATGAATACTAGGGGGTGTGGAGTCTTTCTTTTTGGAGTAATAAATTTGTTCTAAAATTTTGGAGATGATGAATGTACAACATTGTGATTATACTAAAAGCCATTGATTATACACTTTAGAGAGACCATATGGTATGTCAATATATCTCTATAAAACCACTTAGTAAACAAATAAATAATTGTGCAAGAATAGCCAGGAATAGCAGCTATGTACAGCAGGGAAAACACAGAGAGATTGAGAGGTGAGGAATTTTCTTGTTTGTCTGTTTTTTGTAATCTAATAATGATTGACGTGATGAAAGCACAACTATGTGATTTACCAAGTACCATTGATTGTACACTTTGCATGAATTGTATACTTTATTAATATGTATCAATAAAATTGATTTGTTTAAAAAAATGTAGGCTTTCAGCTGTAAGAAGAAATGAAGTCGTGAGGCATATGACAACATGGATGAACCAGGAGGACATTATGTTGAGAGATATAAGCCAGACACAAAAGGACAAATACTGTATGATTGCACTATTATGAACTAAATATATTGTGTAAACTCATGGAGTTAAAAATTAGAATATAGGTCACAAGAAAAAAATATGAGGGTAGAGAATGGAAAGCTGAGAGTTATCATGTGCAGAATTGGTAAAATGTTGTTTGTAAGTCTCTGGAAATTAATATAAATGGTGAAAGCAATTCACAGTGTGTGTAACTAGCAGAGCTATTAAATGGGTATGACAGTGGTTGAAAGAGAAAATCTAAGGTCATGGATAGCACTAGAAGGAAAGTTAAAACATGTAACATGAGACTGTTTAACATGGTGAAACCTCATGTGAAATATGAATAAGGGTAATATTGCATATATAAGACTGTTTTTACAAAATTCAAATACAAATAACCTCGAGAGATGGAAACAGAATAGCAGCTATGTACAGCAAGGGAAGCATAGAGAGGTTGAGAGGTGTTGAGTTTTTTTGTGTGTTTTTTATTTTTATTATTATTGGAATAAGGAAAATGCTCTAATGGCTGAAGTGATGAATGCACAACTACATGATTATACCAAATGCCAATGATTGTATACTTTAAATGGATTTATGCTTTATTAATATGTATCAATAAAATTGATTTGTTTTTAAAAAGATACATTTCACCTACTTCATTATTTTTATTTATTATAATGCCTTCTTCTGAAATTCATAAAACAAACTGTTCCTTTATATAAATTATAATGTCCTTAGCAATCACACACACAAACACACACACACACACACACCAAACATACAAAAACACATTTTCCCCCTGTATTTTTAGTAAACTTCTTTAGAGAGAGCAAATAATTTACCAGCCAGGTAAATTATTACAAATCCAAAAAAAAGCCCAGAATAATAAGCTTCACCTGTACTCCATAATCACGCTATCTGACTGAGCTGTTTTTTGATCAGGTGTCAGAAATGTATCCTGCCACAAAAGCTTCAATTACTGAAAGCCTCTCTCAGAAAGAGTTGTAAAGCACGTAGCAAGCCACATCTTGATTAACATGTTATTTTTACAAAGTTACCATGGCTAAGAGTTAATAGGCTAAAGAGCTAAAAAGGAGACCTTGCACTGGCTAGAAATTTGCTTCTGGTTTCACAGAGGAATCGAGATGCTAGGATGACAAAAAAAGAGCTCTTGAACTCTAAATGTGAGGTGTCAGGCAATGCTGTGTTTCCAGGGACAGACCCTACCCACTCAAAGGCACGTGGGCCCCATCAGAGTTTTTCCCACCGTGGGAAGTTAACTGTGCCAAACGTTCCTAGGACTGCCTCCATGAGCCTGTGAATCTCTTGGATGGCAGCAAGTCTTCATACTGAGACACTGACTGGACTTGGTTTTGGGAATTATTCAAAAATAGTTTAGAGCTTGGTTTGGTAAATATTATGCATTATGGGATGGAGAATCACTACGTTTTGTTAAAAAAAGAAAAAAAAAAGAGGAGGAATAATTAAAAGTTGATGAAACTGACTTTTCTACATCTTATAAAGGGCTCCAGTGGAGATGCCCCAGGGAAGTTCCGGAGGTGTTTTAAGAAAGGGCACTATTACTGGCATAAATACACAGACTTGGAAGAGACTGCTTTAGAGGAAATCATACCTTTAGATGTATAAAGTCCTTTCAGCTAATTATAGAGCAGCAAGCATACACTCAATATATTGTTTTTGATGCGTTTTAAGAAAAATAATGTTAAGGATTATCTAAATTCTTGTATACTTTAAATCTTATTACTAGATAGCCATGCTGCATATTCCTTCCATATGCTTACTGGAAGCATTTTATATAAACCAAATTACAAGGCATTTGCAGACAGGTGGTTGGTGAATTACCAGATCTTTAATTCATAAATTTAACTTCTTACACTCATTTGGCTGATTGTGTGTAATACACATAGACCTTGAATGATTCACACAAACTATTTTTTACTCATAAAAACATGCCAAAACCTTTTCAGAAAGTTGCTTTTGTCTCTTTTTAGAGTGCTCATTCTTCAGTGTGTATAAACAAGCAAATGCTTTGATATTCAAATTAATGGAAGCAGTAGAAATGAGAGATGAATCCATCTGAAAATCACACGCTTTCACCTAATGCATATTAATGGAAAGCTCACACACACACACACACAAATATTTGAGGGAGTCTCTATCTCAGATGCAATGAAAACCTCCCTTGCAGGTAAAACAAATAGAGAGAAAGGTTATTTTCCAGGTAACCACAAAATCTGAGTTCTAGTTCTGCTTCCCCCAGGATAGCAAGTAGCTAGCTAGAAGCATGGACTTGGAGAGAAATGGACTTAAACCTGGACTCAGCTATTTGTTAGTTGTGTGACCTTGAGCAAGTTAATTAACGTTTTTGAAATTAATTAATTTATTCCTTAATTTTATGGAAATAATCACAGTACTCACTCTTGATTTTGAGAATAAATAAGAGTCCATGTAACTTGCTTAGCACATGTCCATATAACTTTCTTTCTGTGCATCAGTTTCCTCTCCTATAAAATGGGGCTATTACCTCATTGATGCATGAGAAATAAATGAGATGACAGAAAATTCAAAGAAAATGTACATGCTGTGTCATGCTGGCTGTCGTCATGTAAAGACACAGGCTATTTTACTCACATTACAGAGAATATTAAAATGCCTTATCTCATACTTTTCAGACCCAACGTACATTCTCAAGGACGTGCATCTCCTCTGCTAGGAATGGGGGTTGGATAACGGTCAGCCTGGGTTACTTGAGTTTTCCCAAGCTTCACCAACAGATGGGATCATAGTAGCTGTCCTGAGTCAAATTCCACTGGTTCCTGCATCACCTGTTCATACAGGACCCCCAGGCCACCCCACCCCACCTCTCACAGCCTCCCTCAGGCCTGCCTGGTGGTCCCCAGGAGGTGTCTGAGCTGGGCTCACAGATGCCCCGGCTCCTACTCCAGCTCCCTTGCTCAGTGTTCGCTACCAGCAGAGCCACTTGAGTGTGGACTCTCCCTGCTGCCACTGCCACCATGCCCCTCCCCCGTCCCCCCATCCCCGCCCTCGTAGACTACGCAACCAAGCAAGCTCACGAAGCTGTGGACCCTGGAGGTGCGAGAGGTGAGCTGTGCTGGGGAAGGGGACCCTGGCCCCACACGTTCCCTCTCAGCTCGGCCACAGCACTGCCCATGCCTGCGCGTTCCATGGGCCCTTTGTAGAGACACTGCTTTCCTTTGGGTTCAGGTGGGGCAGAGTGTGAAGGCGAATGTGTCACAAAAGCCATCATGTCCTAGTTCCCTGGCCCATTTTATTTTCTTCCTCACCTCCAAACAGACTCGTGCAAATAGAGGCACAGAGGCTGGCTGGCCCGTTATCTCCCAGACTACACAGACACGTGGAGCTCAAGCCAGACACTTCTTCCGATGGAGTCAATCCATCGGTCAGAGCATGTTTTCCAGAGTCAGATGGAGGATTTGATCTCCATTCCTCTTGCTGACTAACTGCACACCTCTAAATATCAATGTCCTTTCTATAAAAATGGGAGATAAGGGTAACCCCTGTCATGAGCTATTGAGAGAAATGACAGGAAATGAGTAAAGCTATCTAAATTAGCATAGTTCCTGACACATGCTTAGCTCTAAAAATGCTAGTAGTTACAGATAAGATAGACATACATTTAAGAGCAACCCTCATCCTCTTTATTGTGTCTTTCCATGAAGCCCACTACTGTATAAAATGTATCAATTGAACACATTTTCATTAGAATGATAGACCTTGAAAATGCAGGTGGTAGCTTCTTCAATTTGGGGAAATAATTCACTTCACTGATCATAAAAGTAGACTTCAAATGGCTTTTCTATTTCCACACTTGGTGTTTCTCTGCAGAATTTCAACATCGCATTCCCCTCCACCAACAAAACCTTTTCTTTATCAAATCATTTTTCCTGGTCCTTATATACCTAATATTGCATTTTAAAAATCAGATTCCTGTTGGGGGATAAGAGGAGGCATCATTCAAACATTCAATGATTATGGATTATTCCATTCATTCATTCAAAAAGACATGGATGACTCCATCAACACACTAAGCATGGTGACCAGGTGCCAGGTAGGTAGGGGGTGTCAGGGAACTGCTGGCTCTCAAGGTGGACAGAATACATGGACAATGGTAGATATGGCATGTTAGGCATGGCTTAGTGTATTGTCTTCTAACTGGCAGGTGGGCTAAGGAGACCAGGGCGGGGGGCTGAGCAATGAGCTGCCTGACTGGACTCATGTAGTAAGATGATCTGGGCACAGTGAAGGACAGTAACCACCCAGACTTCAAAGCCCCTCCCTCTCTACCACTCCTCGATGGGGAACACTTCAGTCTTCTCCCTGCCCTGAACCTCACCATTCCATGACCATGATCAAAATCTCCTTACCTTCATCTCGGGCTCTCCCACACCTACTGAACTACCTCTTCAGAGTTCAGAATTTAGGCAGTTGATTCTCCCCCCTGTACATGAATTCCCTTCTAATTTGTCCTAGTACATTTGTCATACCCAGGCCAGATACTATGATATTTTCACTCTCATCTTATTTTTATAATATTCTGGGTCCACTGCCCTTCGCCCATTCATCCCTCAAACTTGAGTCACCCCAGCCCACAGAGTCTTGCTGGAGAAAGATAAAGTTGCATTGACTCATGTTATAATAAATTTGTGCTCTTCTATGTCAGTGGCCCTATCAGGTTAGCTCAACATTCTCTTTAATTTTTTGATTGCCTAAACAAATTATCTCAGGGTCTGTCCCAAACTGCAAAAGCTCAAGCCTTCAAGTCCAAAGACCTTGCTTCAAGATCCATCACTATCACTTACTCAGGTGAACTTAATCAAATCACTTACCCCTTCATCTGACAAATTTTATCTCTAGTCTAGAGTCAATAACATCTGCCTTAGATGTTTCACAGGAACATGTGAAGTCTCCAAAGGAGATTATGCAGAAGAAACTACTTTGTCAATGTTACAAGTTTGCGTAAACCCAAGACCCTTTATGCCCTATTTCTTAGTGGTCATTCTTGGCCTGTGATGACTCTGTTTTCTGAGTGGATCAGGGAGCCCACTGGGCAGTACTATTTCCACTTATTACCAGCTGTGTTTCCACATTTGTCTTCTCTTCCTTATCACCAATTTCAGAGGAAAAGGCAAGCCTTCCCATCTTCAAGATTAAGTCTTCCAACTGTGCTTGCTGAACTACATTTTACTACACCCCTAAATGAATCTATCCTTCTCAAGAGTCTTCAACCTCTCTTCTGTTAATGCTTAATTCCTCTCTCTTGAAAGTCACAAGACAATAAAGATAAGTTTGCTTTGTCCTGCTGTGTCTCTCAGCTAAGCCTCCTCATCTCCCTTTCACTACTGAACTCTTTGAATGCACGGACCATATGCCACTTCCATTTCTTTACCACCTTTCCCATCACCAGGCTTGCATTCCAAACAGCTGGTAATCCTGAAGGTCACCAGTGATTTTGTAATTGTACAACTCCAGGCAATTTCTAGTAAGACTATGAAATCAAGAGATAGGATGGAGGCTAAAAGTTTAGAGGAAAGAAGTATAGAAATTGAGAGAATCAGAAAGATTCTTTTAAGTGGGAGTTATGGAAGGCAAGAATGCAGAAGAGAGATAGGTAAGAGGAGAAGAAAAGAGAATGAAGAGATAAGGAGAGAAGGAAGTACTGTACAGCAACAATAAATGCCCTTTTGAGCTTGATAAACAGTGACAAATGGTGTTTGTGTTACTGCTCCAGAGACCTCCTGAGGATGAGCTGATTGTGTGGTGTGGCTCTTTTAGGGAATGTGGCATCTTAAAGCACCCCAACGTCAGCAGGTCAGTCCAGGGCGCTCCTAGCCTTCTAAGCCTAAGACCTGAAATCGTTCTTTTCTCTATTTTTTTCTATATTCAGGCAGCCACTAAGTTCCAATCACCTCCTTCTCTCCAGTCCCAGGGCCAGCCCTGAATTCAAGACCTCAGCATCCAAACACTGCTTCCTTCACCTTGCTCAAGACCCTTCACCAGCTCCCCCAGGTCTGGTGAGCCTGGTGGCTCCGAGTCTTGGACTCTTCAGGCATGACCTGGCCATCTTCTTTATTTCCAAGTGTGAATGCAGGGGCCATTCCTATGATCAGCCCTATGAGAGGGATGTTGTAGTTCAGGTGATTTACGTTCTGGGTGTAAACTCGGCCAGGCTCTTTCTTATCTAAGAGGCAGAAGAATTTCACCCGAGTGAGTCTCTCAGCTTGCTCCAGGAATGTGCCACAATGAGAATGTGTCAAGGAATGCTATTTCCTTTTGTCAATTAGCTTGAGACAAGTCTCATCCCTCAGACTACAATGCACATGCCGTGAAAGCTTCCTCAAGGCCAGTGCCATTTAACCTGGGGAAGCTGAAGATTGAAGCTCACTGCATCAGGGGAGGGGATGTCAGAACCGAGAGATGACCAGACTAGCCCTGGGAGGACCAGGAAGTCAAGAGTGCGGCAGGGGGTGGGGGCAACTTGCAAAGGTGTACCAGCACTTGGGCACTGGAACATGGGTGTTTTGGATCAAAAGCTCTACTTTCACATATTCTAAAATTACTCTGTTTTCATTTTCCCAAGCACTTTGAAATATTTTGTTTTTTTTAAAAAATATTAGCCCTTTTCACTGTGCTAGGGAGAATTAAAGCATTGAAGTTTGGGCCTTGTTTGAGTTGAGTTTTAAAGCAAACAGCCTACCTAAGAGCTAGTGGTAGTAGAAGCCCCACCACAGAGATGGGAAAACACAAAGAAATGGGGCCAGTTGTATGGCGCCCCTCTTCTCACTAAAAAGTCTTCTCTTTTCAAATCATGATATCCATTGGAAGGGCGATGTTGGGAGTTGGTGTTCAATATGCCCAAGGGAGGTAATTTTATAAAGATTCCTATGGCCAAAGAAAGAAAGGGAGGCAAAGACAGATCTAGGAATCAGAACATACAGATTCTATCCCAACTCAAGGCCAAGGCAAATGCCTGAACCTGTGCAAATGGCCTCCCTATTGCTTTGCCTCAATTTTGTCTTTGGTAAATCGGTGGTGTAGGAGTAGATGATCACTAAAGCTCTAAGTCTTTACAAAATCAGTTGACTTAAGAGTATATCTGCACCTAGCAAATGCTCAATAAGACTATTGTGATCATGCTGGGGATTGGAATGGTGATGGTGGGTTTAATAAAAAAGATAGTAATTACAAATCAAAACCGCAGGAATGAACTCATTTCCCACCCATAAGACACCTTCTGGTACTAGATGGGCATGTGGGAAAATTGTGCTTACTCTACCCTCACAAGCATGGCCTAGAGGAACATCAAGAAACCATCAAGACTGACAACGAGCACCCCAAAAAGCAGAGCATATCCACAACTGCAAGCAAGACAGCTCCAGCCATCTGCCCCCTGGGATCTAAGCCCCCTCTCAATCAGAAGCAGAGTGGGCATCACCATCCCAAAATCCTCAATACTGAGGAATGAACACGTATAAGGGGGGAACGCAACTATGGACTAACATAGACCTATGATTATTCTAGCAATGGAAGAACTTGTATCATTGATATAAAGGCAGTGGTCACCAGAGGTTCTGAGGGGAGAGAGAGGGAAGAACAGGTGCAACATGGGGCATTTGGGGGACATTGGAATTGTCCTGCATGACATTGCAAAAACGGATACAGGCCGTTATACATTTTGTCAAAAACTATAAAATTATGTGGTGCAAAGTGTAAACTATAATAGAAACTATAGACCACAGTTAGAACAATGCTTCAATATATGTTCATCAATTGTAACAATGTACCACACTAATGAAAGATGTTGTCAATGGAGGAAAGTGGGGTAGGGGCAGGGGGTGGAGTATATGGCAATCACCTATATATATATTTTTTGAGATTTATTTTATTTATTTATTTCTCCCCTCCCCTCATTATTGGCACTCACTGTCTGCTCTCTGTGTCTGCTCATCTTCTTTTATGAGGCACCGAACCCAGGACCTCCCATGTAGGAGGAAGGCACCCAATTGCTTGAGCCACCTCTGCTCCCTGCTTGTTGTGTCTCTTATTGTGTTTCCTTGTTGTGTCTCCTCGTTGAGTCTTCTCATTGCATCATTTTGTGGGAATCGCCTATATTTTTGATGTAACATTTATGTAATCTAAAGCTTATTAAAAAAAATTTTTTTAATTAAAAAAAGAAACCATCAAGCCAGTGAAAGGAAATCTAGAGAGGCCCATAATGAGCCACCACAGAAATCAAAATTAAATAAACAATATTAAAAGATTAAATCCAAGAATCAATGGATTCTTTTCCCTACAAAAACCTAACTTGCTTTATTTTTATCTAACTAAATTTAATTGCCATTATGAGCCCCATTCTGTGGGGAGGAAGAAACTTAACTTCAGTCAGCTCAGGGTCCTCCCTTCCCCTGAGGTTCTGTCTCTGCTCTGGAGGGCTTCCAGGAGTTGTCTCCATAGATGATGGCATCTGATGACGTGTTCTCATTTCTGCTTGGTCTTCCAACGTTGGTCCACCCAGGTTGGTGTTAATTGCCCCATGTTCCTAACCACAGCTCTCCCGTGGATTTCTGGCTCCATTTTTGTCACACCTGCGTGCTCAGGAGCATACGGCTGCTCTCCTGCCCTACAGGGAGGGGTATCTGCGATGCCTTCTGTGTTAGTCGGGGAGAACCGGCAGGTATGTGTGTGTGCATCTATATACAGGTTCTACCTGAGAAAAGGGACATGGGCCCCCTCTGCCCAAACCCATCTCTTCTTGATCACAACCACCACCCCCATCTCTGCCTGGGGGAGTAAGGCATAGGTGCTTCCTCAGGTCCAATCCCCAGCTAAGCTTTCCTTGCTTCTCTCCAGCTTCCTCCATCACAAGACATTTGTGGAATATAAAAAAATATAGGGTTGAGAAGGTAAGAAACATCTCGTGACTTCTCTGCCCCCAGGGCCTGTGGACTCTGGCTGAACAAAAAAGAGGGTAATAACCTTGGTAAAGCAGAGTGACCAGAAGGTGGCGTCCTTATTGCTTTGTAGTACATTTTTGCTGTGTGAAATCTTGCTTCTTCTCTTTCTTATTCTGGTTGAGAGGAAATTCTGAGTCATCTTTATCTTTGCTTTCCCAGTTTTATAAATAAGGGGGTGTGTGGTCCAAAGGAGGAGAGAGAGAGAGAAGTTGAGATCTGAGACCTTCAAATTTCTTTCTGGATGCTTGTGACTAGTCACCAGGGAGGAGAAGAAGGAAGGAATTGGACTAGACAGGTCTCTTGGGGAAAACTTGAGCACAAGAAACTGAGTCAAAAAGGCCCATGACCCAATGACGTTTCCCAGAAGCTGTTTCTTAACTGATGACCAAAACTGGGGAGTAACCAAGCCCAGAAATAACAGAGGCCACCACCATTATCAATGACTTCTGCAGCTGTGGACAGAGTCCTCCAGCCAAGAGCAGAAAGCTACTCAGACTGGTTTAAGACATTGTAAATGGCACTGAGACATTGGTCAGAATAAAACGGTAATAACCTTAATATTCAAATACAAAAGGAGTCTGGGGACATGTGAGAATCTATCACAGAATGCTAAAGGTGGATGGTTCTGGCTTTTGCTTTTTTTTTTTTTTTTTTTTTTTTCATATGTTACATTCATGTAAGTCCTATGTTCAACACAAGGTCTGAAAATCTGACTCGGTGTTAATCAGGCATATCCAGGTAGATCCAAGATCTTGGCTCCACTTGGCAATAGGGCCCCGAATTTTCTAGGTCAAACTGCATCCCTTGGTCCTCCCCTGAGTTGTCCTGAACTAATAACGTGGCCTTGGAACTTGCAAGTGGCCTGGGAATGCCTGAGGTTAGGAGATGCCCTTGTCTTCTGAAGCCACAAAGGATGCTGTGGGTACAGCCTCATCCAGATCAAAAGAATGAGGAGGCAGAAATAACCCAAGGCAACATGATGGAAACACCAAGATGAAGGGAAGACATTGAAAAACAATCTATATAACGGTTATATGTGGTTCTGAGGAGTGACTAACTTTCCTGGGAATAGCTAATCCCATGGGTCACATTCTCTATATAAATCCAGAAGGGATTAGGGATGTTTTGCCTGTAAAAGATAATCCAGAGAGAACTGAAAGTCATGTCACCTAGCCAAAACAGTCAAAATAGGACTTCAGGTCAAAGCTACAGGAAGGCAGATTACAAAATAACTTAAGATAAAATATTTTAACAATTCAAAAGGGAACAGGGCTACTTTTGGAGAAACTATAATTAAGTGATTAAGAGCACAGGTTTGAGAGTCAGTAACCATGGATTTGAATCTCACTAGCTCTGTTCCTTAACTTCTCTGGGTGTCTCTCTTCTCGGCTGAAGACTATGGGTAATAACAGTACCCACCACCCCAGAATACGGAGAGGATTAGTGAGGTAATGTCCATAAAGTACTGCCTGGGGTCTGGCACTTAAAAGGATGCAAAGAATGGAAGCTATAATTATGGCTGTTTTAGTGTTGATACCTGGCACAAAGTAGATGTTGCCAACTCCAGATAGAGGAGAGAATTAGATTAGGGGGACATGATGTAAAATCCAAATGAATTCTAAGCAAAGAAATGACTTTAAAACTGACAGTTCAAAAAAGATGACATTCATTGTGTCCACTGGCAAAAGAAGCTTCCACATGGGTAAATCTGTCCACGCATCTCTCCATCCTACCTATGTGTTGTAGAACCAAAATCCCAACATAACAAACCAGACAAATCAATAAAGTTAAAACAAGAATTCCCACTTGAGGTAACCACCAAATTGGATTACGACATAAAGAGCTTTCACATGCATGTTGAAAATCTCTGTAAGTGATTTTATATGACCTGAAGCAGAATAGCAAGGGCTAGTGATTATATAAATAATAGAGCAGGAAGATAGCATACAGTATTTAAGGTTATTCGAGACAATGAGTAAGCATAAAGCTGCCAGCTGAAATGAGAGTGTCTAATCGCATTCTATAAGGAATTGATTTTCTGATCTTTTGATTTACTGGAAACACTTGGCCAACTGCTTTCAGAAAGATAAATACAAGTCTCTCAGCTGGATACGTAAAGGCAAGCTCCGTCTTGAATGAAACAAGAACTCACAGACCTTGTACAGCCTACTCTTCGGTTTTAGAGATTGTCTTTAGGAAATAAGTATTAAAAGTATGTTTCCTGGATTTTCATAGGAGAGGAAGGGCTTATTAATTTAGATCATTTTCATTGTTAGCATAAAAACTCAAAAACAGGTTCATATTATACATAATCCTGTATAGGATGCAGAAACCCTTCAAGGAAAATAGAACTTTCTCTTATTCAAAGTGTGAAAAACCCCCATCCCAACGACAACCTCTTTCCTTTGCCAAGTCACTGGTTTTAAGCAAACGGGATCCACAGTCCCAGACGCCGCACTGGGGGACTCAGGTTAAGCAGTCCACATGGAGCCGTTTGTTTATGAAATGGCCACGTTGTCACAGTGGAGCAAAGGAAAAAAGCACCTCCATCGGCTCCCTCTGTGGGCCCTCCCTGCCTTACCACTCCCAGCAGCGCCAGGGACGCGCTGGTTCAGCTCCTAAATGGCCTTCCTCAATTCCCATTCTGTCTGCTTCACTTTTGGCCGACAATAGCAAATGCACACGGAAGAGGTTTGCAGCCTAGCTGGAGCCAGGGACTTGAAACAAAGGAGGCGCTTTTTTTTTTGCAATTTTCTCCATCCGTCCATGGTGCCTGGCACCTGGGAAAGGCACTGGGACAAATCAATTTCCAATAACCTCAGAGAGCACAGGGCCCTGGATAATAAGCAGTAAGTCTCCATGAAGAACAAATCTGGTCTAAAGAAGGCTCCTGGGTTTGCACAAAGCACAGCTGCAGAGAGACGAGAAGGCCTGGTAGAAAAATTAAGCCTTGACTCCAGTCCGCCAACACCATTTTGGATTCTGTTCCACTTGACTGTGTCATCAATGCACTTCAGAAATGTTGAGGCCATTTTCGGGTGCAGGTCAAAGGTCTTGTCCAAAGAAATCAATACATGATAAGGGCTTGGGAAATGGGCTGGTAGATTTGAAGGCCCCGTGAAAGTCAATTTACATAATTCAGGCCATTAGGAGGATTAAGTTTCATCAGGAAATTGTGGTTCAACATAGACAAGAGCACTGGATCTAATAATTTTTTACTTTGAAATATATGGTGAATAAAGGTTTTATATTTGCATTTCTAAGGATCATTTGCTATAGGAAAAACCAGCATACGCTCCACGTTTCTTACAAAATAAGATTCTGTCTACTCAGCCCAGTCCAGCCCCAGGACTACCTTTCAAGCTGCCTCTTTCCACTACAACGTCCAAATCTCCTCTTCAGCCACGTGGAAGCACTGCCTCTGTGCTCACTGATTCATTCATTGATTCATTCACCCATTCAGTTACTCCGCTTAGCACACAGCATCTCAGTTATCGGCCTAAGCCATCCTGGCAGGTGAGCAGGGTGAGTGTATTCGTCAGACTGGGAGCAGAGAAGTGAAAGTTCTGCTCAAGCATTTGAACTTCATTCCTGCAGACAAGGAGGTTCCACGAAGGACACGGAAACTCAAGGGGATTTTGTCATGGAATTGGCTTTGCCTGGTTTTCCCTTTGGAAAGATTACTCTGTGGGTATTAGAAAGAAGAGATGTGGTGGGGCAAGGGTGGACACAGAGGCTATTTAGTGACCCAGGAAAGGCATAATAAGACTCTATATGAACCCTGTGATGGGAATAGGGAAATACGGAGTTGATATAAGAGAAATTCAGGAGGTAAAGTTGTGAAGGACTTGATGACCAAATGGAAAAGGAAGTGAGGGAGAGGAAGCTTCCAAGAGGTGCTAGGTTTCTGGCTCAGGTGATTGGATGCAGGTGAGATGAGAAGTGTAGGGGAAACAGGTTTGTGGAGGCAAGTTAAATCCTCTCACCTGTTCTTTTTAGGTACTGAACTACCATCAGGGTGTTAAACAAATAGATCTGGGCTCTTTGGGGTGGAAACATCAACAATGAATTAATATGAAGTCTCTATTCTGTTCAGTTTCTGTTCTTTTTCCTTTCACCTGACTGATCAAAGACTTGAAGTGCTAGTATCTTTTAAACATCAATTTAGAAGAATTTGTGAGATAATGAAACACAGGCAAGTGTTGTCAAGTGAGTAAGTTGGTACAGCCTTCCTGGAGGACAGCTTAGCAGAATGAGGCTCAATTTACAGCGCGCCCACCTTACATGGCAGATATTTTATTTCTGAGTGACGATGGTTTGCAGCTTGTAGTTGGCTGAATTATGGATGTCAACAAACATATGTTCTTAGACCGCATTCCTGTGGGTGTGAACCCACTATAAATAGGACATTTTGAAGAAGTTATTTTAAGTTGAGTTTAACTGAGCCAGTATGGGCCTTAACCCAGATTACTGGAGGCTTTATAAAGAGAAAGTCACAGGGAGGAGCCAGGTGGAAGTCAGCGGAAACTGGAAGAGCAGGGAGAAAGGAGTAGATACCGCCATGTGACGGGAGGCTTAGATAAGCCCAGGAACCCCAGCAACCAGCACCAGAACACTACAGACTTTGGGGAGAAAGCAAGCCTTACCAATATCTTGATTATGAACTTCTCCTAGCCTCAAAACTGTACGCCAATAAAATCCCATTGTGTGGTGTTTGTCATAGCAGCTCAGGCAAACTAAGACACACAGCTCCTCTTATCAAAAAGTGTAGTCTATCTCCACACCCCTGAATCTAGGCTTGAAATATGACATAAGCACATGACTGAACAGTGTTTGTACACTGGGGTTTGCTCTCTTCTCCTGCTGGGAAGCCTTGTGCTATCAGATGAACAAGTCCAGGACAGCTTCCCAGAGCATGAAAAACAAGGAGAGGAACCTCAGCCATCTCAGCCATCTCAGCTGGCCCCGCTAGGTCAGGGTTGCTCAAAGTAACACAGCCCTATTAGCATCTGGGGCCAGATAATTCCTTGTTGTGGAGGGCTGTCTCACACACTGTAGGATGTTTAGATGCATGTCTGGCCTCCACCCATTGGATGCAGGAGCTCCCTTCCCCCAAGTTGTGACAACCAAAAATGTCTCCAGACATTACCAGATGTCCCCTGGGGGCCAAAATCACCCCTAGTTGAGAAACCCTGTTCTTTACTTGATCTTAGCCAAAAAGCTGAGAAGCAATGAAACACTGTTCTAAATTATGTGTTCTTATGGAGAGATATTCCAAATATATATTATGGAAATATTATATTATAATATATATTATATGTTATAATAGCAAGCAACATTATTATATTCTTATATACCCTATGGTAAATATTTTATGTGGATTATGTCACTTAATCCTTCCATAAGCATAAGAGGTAAGTATGATAATGATGATTATTAACATTTTACATATTAGGGAACTGAAATGCACAAAGGATAAAAATATTGTGCCCAAGCCACCCAGCCAGTAATCAAGAAGGCCGGGTTTTGAACTCAGACAGACTGTTTCTAGTACCACTCTCTTAACTACCATCCAATTCTGACTTTTCATTAGAAACTAAAACTAGGTTATAAAAAATATGTATACTGTGATATTTTAATTTTCTAAATGAGGGGTACTGCGTGCAAGTATAGAGAAAACCTGCAAGCATGTACACCAAAACATTAATAGTGATTATTGCCATCTTTTTGTTGGAAATTCTCATTTATACTCTTTCTGTATCTCCATATTAAAGCAATAAACATCTACCTGCTTTCAAGGAGGTGCACGGTCAGTAGAAAAGACTAACCTATACAAAATACCTCTAACGCAAGAGGGAAGATGAAGTGTGGACTGAAACATGAAAAGTAAACGAGAGTGATTATTTCTGATGAGGAGCATCTGAGAAGGTGGGGGGCAGTTTTAGTAGGTTCTGAAGGAAGTGAAAACATTGACAGATGCACCCAAGATAAGAAGGCCCAAGACACAGAAGCAGGAACGTGAAGGACCTGATCGTGGAAAGGCAGCAAGTCTGGGTGCGGCTCGAGAAATCAGGAGATAATACTAGGAAGAGGGTCTGGTACTTACTTTGGAAGGAACTGAATCCAAGAACAAAGAGCCTGGATCTCATGGTGAGCCACTGGAGATTGTTGAGGACTGGGGTGATATGGGATTTTACAGTGCCCATTACTCCATCACTTGAGGAAAAGTACACTATTAAGAGCGCCAACTTTGGAGCCAGCCTACGGAGGTTCAACCCCAGTTCTACCCACTAAGCATATGCATGATCTTGGACAAATCAGTTAACCTCCCTCTGCTTTACTTTTCTCAATGGAAATTTGATACTGTGAGAAATGAATGATGTAATAGAAGCAGAGTAATTAGAATAGTGCCCAGTATATGGTACACAATATATATGTTTTAGCTACTACTATTAATTTTCTTTTTCCATTTGCCAAAAATAATGGACATTCCTCCAGATGAATAGACAGAAAAACTACGTTTTTCAAAGTGTCGTAATACTCCAATTTATTTAATATTCCTTTATTTATTCAATGTCTTGTTGATAGGTATTCAGATATTTTCCCATATTTAAGCTATGAAATACTGTATCATTGGATATATAGCCTTAAACACTCATGCACTTATTTCGCTAGGATATTTTCCCAAATTCAGATTATTGAGTGAACAGGTATGTGCATTCTCAATTTAAAAAATATTTGCCGGTTAAGTTCCAAAAAATATTGTAGGAATTCACACGACTATCAGGAGTACACTAAGTTGCTATTTTCTCACACACACACACACACTTGCCAGCACTGAATGAAAACATGTTAAAAATATTTACCAATCTGATTACTACAATATAGTATCTTGAGGTTTTTTTAATTTGCATTTTTTGCAGCCACCAGTGAAACTGAACTTCCCTTTATATAGTTATTGGCCATTTACAATTTCTCTTTTATGAGTTTCTTGTTCCTACCCTTTGCTCATTTTACTATTGCCTATTTCTTGCCATTTTGCAGTGGCCTTTGAGAGCAGGTTTGCTGTGATGGTCTGTAGCTGCGTGTGCCACGGAGAGACATGTTCTTAAAGTTAGCCATTCCTGTGGGTGTGGACTCATTGCCACTTCAGTGAAGGTGTGACTCACCTCATTCAGGGTGGGTCTTATTCCTATCGCTGCAGTCCTTTATAAGCGGAATGAATACACACACAGAGAATGTACATATGTCAAGGAATTTTTACCTTCTAAGGCTTCATCGTCTACATGTACTAGCGAACGACCACCCTCTGGACGAGAGTCTGAATCAAGATCTTTCCTAACCTCTGAGGAGTTGTGGCGATTGAAGTATCAGCATTCAATGCAAATGCATTAGAAGAGTACATGTTTCCTATTATAAAATCAATGCTTCTAAGAATCTCCCTAAAATGAATCAGTATCACATTCATCTTCATACATTACCTTAAGGAAAAAAGAAACCTTTCCTGAAAAGGGACCTCAGCTTCATTGCACTGGAGCCACTATCTTATTGTGAAGCCCATTTCTCCAGGACAGCCTTGCATCCCCAAGTGGCAGGATCTTCTCTGGGACCTTGTAGGAACATATGAGACTCGGTAAGAAGTTCACGTAATTCTTGAGAAGACCAAGGGCTCTAGGGTCCCTGTGGCTTTCGATCAGCTCCGGGCAAGCTCCGTATATCCTGGTTCAAATGCTCACTAGATCAAGGACCATGCTATCGTATGCCTATGTCCTTTGTCTTTGCAATGAAATAGTAAGCTCAGTTGTCATTTTTCACTTTGCTTTTCAGGAACCCCAATGTTTTCTTGGACGCAGAACAAGGATATTTGGCATTTCTCCTTGTGAGTAATGATCTATTTATGGACTTGTTTCTCTGGCACATTTCCCCTGACATAGTTCTCAAGACACAGAGTAAAAAAAAAAATGAAATTGGGCCAAATGGCACGTGAGTATGGCAACTGAGACGAAGGGGAGGGTGATTCACTCAGTCTGTTGACCAACAAATATTTATTGAGCCTCTACTGTGGACGAAGCTGGGCCCACCTACCAATGTGCTGTGATTTGAGGAAGACCACAAGTCTCACAGAAGCTAAAACATCTCCCTCGACAATAAAATTTCATCTACTAGAGATTTTAGAAACATCTTAGCCAAGATCAGGAGCCTGAGAAAAAGAGATACAACAGTCATCAAAAGGGGCAAGAAGAAAAAGAATTTGAAGGGCTGCTCAAAGACAGGATGGTATTCAAGAGGGATTATAATCACAAAAGTATTTGGAGACAGAATTAGCCTACAGCATGACCACTATAAACATATATACTTTCAAAAGCAGATACTCAGCATCAAATGATAAGGAAATGCCATGATTCAGATGTGAGGGTGGGTTCCTGCGGGCTACAATGAGGGTGAAAATGAAAGCAGAGGAAAACCCATAGGAAAGCATTGTAAGGGTGTAATGGAGACAGCGTGGGGATGAAAAAAAGAACGGGTCTGCTCCTGAATCAACCAGAGGATGGACACCACGGCAAAGCAGAGGGATGGAGGACAAAGCACATACTGGCTGGAAGACGTATTTGCTAACCACGGTGCTTAGATAGACCCTAACATCCTTTGAACTCTTTCTTTTCTCAGAGGGCAGATGAAGCCATTGGGTGGACTACTGCTCTGTAACTATCTCAACAATGTGGGAGTGATGGAAACCTCCAGAAAACGGGGACATCACAGTTCATGAAAGTCACGGCAGCCAAGGGACTCCAGAGAAGAAGGAGCAAAATCCCTTAATCTAAAACCTCTAGAAATGGTTAAAAAGGACTAGGTGGGAGGATGCGAGTCTCGAGAGTGAAAATCGGATTCTGTGAACTCTGAATGATTCTGCTAGGGAAGGAAAGGTGAGTTATCCACGGAGTCAAAAGCGACTCTACAAAGGGGTGGTTGTAATTAGCTCCACATTAAAGACCATATACGGAAAGAAGGGACACATGACCAAGGTTGAATATACTAAAATAAAACAATTCCAAGGATTTGTAAAAATAATAAAAGCAAGAATGAACTAAGGGCACTAAGAGTTGAGAAAATGTTAGGAGAGAAAAAGGAGGTCTCACTAGCTGCTAAGAAGAAGGGAGGTGAGAAGAATTGGGGCCGATGATAAAGAAGAAAAACTGGAATGGTACAATTCTCCTGCGGCCCTGGGGGTGGGAGTGGACTGCAAGGCTGTCTGCAAGAGGGTTAGGAGTCACGCATTAGGCATCAGCAGCAATGCATGAGCAAGAAAAATGCAAGAAAGAAGAATCTCTGGAGAAAAGGGGCAGAAGACTGGAAAAGTATCAGAGGAGAAACTACCCTAGGTAGAGTCCATATGGAGCAATTGATAAGGGGAAATCTGCATTCAGCAAGCCCTTGGGAGTGCACTTAAAGGCACTTACATGCTTAAGAATGTATCAGTTGGATTTCATAGGCCTAAACCGGTATTGGTTAATTAACATGAACATCTGTAATGTTGGAAGAAACTGTAGTTCTTTGATTATTTTAATATGTCTTCATTTAGAGCATGCTGCTGATATTTTTGTAATCCAAGAGTAAGGAAAGGGGAAGGCAGCTGGTAATTATTGAGAATGAGCAACACACCAGGGGATTTATAGACAGCTCAGAAACTCCTCACAACAATCATATGAGGTGGGGATTATTAGCCCATTTTTAGAGAAGGAAGTTGAAGTTCAGAGAGGTTAAATGCATTGCCAAAGTCAAAGCTAATAAAGCAGAACTGCAGACCATCTGTTGGATTCCAGAGCCCAAGCTCTTCCCAATGTTCTATGTACTCTGTCCTTGGGCAGGGCAAGGGCAAGGGCAAGCCTTCAAGCATCAGGTGGCATGCACAGCTTTGGGCTTGCCTCTGACCCTGTCTTGCTAAAACATGCTTCTTTAGGACAGTCACGTAGAATCTCTAATCCAGCACATTTTGGGGAAACCTCTCTTTGCCCATTGCCTGGCTTAGTTGCTCCAATTAGGCTTCTAGCTTCCAACTCTCGGCACCTCCGAGTCAGTCCATTCATTCATTGTTCTTTTGGTTCACCTATTCATTCCATTATTCGCCCCTTCAATAAACATTTACTGTCTTCTTAAATATGTCTAACAAATCAAAGAAGAGGAATGTGTCCATCTTCTACTCTTGCCTGTCATTAAGACCTCAATCAGCCTGCCCCGGGTCTATTTAGCCTTTTCATTCCATCCTGTCTGGCAAGACCTTGTGCTTCTAATTCAGGTTCATATGAAACAGCTGATTCCTGAGGGGTCAGCACAGACCCCTCCCTCCATCCCCTCCTTTTTCCTCCTCTCCAACCAGCCCCCCTCTCTACCCACCTGCAGTCTTAAATCACAGCCGAGAACCTTCTCAGATCCTCTGGGTAATCTCAGACACGTTTCACATTAAAAAGGGAACATAGTAAACATAAAGCGTAATAGCTTTAGGTAAGTAATTTTGGGCAAATTAGGTAAAGTGATTCCCTGTATGAATGCCAAATATGTATTCTGTTTACCAGAGAGCATTTCCAAGTCATAGCAAAGAGATGCCCAACTGATGCTAGGGTGATTTATAGCCTCAACTGGCACGTACATTTCCATCTGATTCACAATGCATGCTTTGATTTAGAATTGACAAGGGAAAGGTCAAAAATTTTAGTCTAGCATTGCTGCGAGAGTTACTTTATCTCCCTTCATTGTCTACAAAATGATGGTGCTGAATTAGAAATAACATGTTAGTAATGAATACCTGTGCAGAATTTTTCAGTTTACCCTTCTCATACATTCCCTCAAAAATAGTACTTTACAGTTCATCCTTGTCTTCATATTACAGACGAGACAATTAAATCTCAGGGGCATTAAGAAAATTCTCAGGCCACACAATTTACTAAGTGACATAGTGAAGTTTCCAACTCAGATCTTTTGACTGAAATCTCACATTCTTTCTGCCACCTTTCATGGTTTCCAAATGGGCTCTGTGTTTTCTTTCAGCTCGGAAATGATATGTTTTCGTCTCCTACAATTATGGAGCAGTCATTATTTTAAATTCACATTTAAAAATATTTACAAAATATTATCCAGAGGACTATAATTTTACATAATCTCCCCTGGGCAAAAGAATAATCACTTAAGTTATAGCATTTGCCAAAACTCAAAACAAGAAATAATTCCGAATTACTCTTAAAGGGAAAGAAAAGTTCTTAAGCTTCTGGCTGTGGGTTCTAGCTGTTCAATACCAGGTTTATCTGGAGGCCAAATCTACGCTGAAAGTAATTCACCATTATTTTCAGGATTCAGGGCTGGTGGAGGAGAAATTCAGCACTCGGGAGAGAAGACTCAGAAAAACTCTGGGTGGGTCGATACTTCAGTTTGCTACTGAAGGATGTTGTATCCCTTGACGGCAAATATCCTTGGCGTGGTCCATAGTCTCTTTGAGGAGGAATAAAAGGAAAAAGCAGCCCTGGTTTCATGCACTGTCCCCTTGGATCCACTGACAACAAGGATGCTTGAATTTGAAGAAAAAGTAGAGAAAATCTCGCAGCAATGGTGAGAATCTGGGTGGTGGGGACGGAAAAGATTTCCTCTAGGATGAAAGCTCACTCTTTGGTGAAAAACTATATGGAGAATTCTCTCCTTCATATACCATTTCTGGAAAAGCTACAAATGATCTGATAAAATCTGATTTATTCTCTAGTGACTTGATCCTTCTTGTAACATCAGGCAATCAGTTCACCCAACTCCAAAGGTTTAGCTTTCTCTTCTTTCTGCTCTTTCTGTATGAATTCTGCTTCATCTGGAGATACAGAGCTCAGTTTCTCATCATTGGCTTCCAGACTTGCTTTACCCGATGACTCCTATAAAGGCTGAGACCTTTTAAGAGTGACTGTGGGTCACCTAGTCTTTTTTAACATGGTTAAACTTTCCAAGTATTTTACATTTTCCTTCAATTCGTTTAGTAAGTTTCTTCTATGTAGTTGGTATTTAAGGGAGTGAAAACCATGGAAAATCCAGTAATTGTTCCCCATGGGAAGCCACAGAGATCAATCCGGGCTCATGTTTTCAGGCAACACTGCCACACCTCATACAGCCTCCCCACCCCCACCCCCAACAGAAACCCCGGTACAACTGGGGGTGCTCCACAGAGCTGCCTCAGACCACACAAACCCCAACAAACCGCGCAAAATACCTGTCAGCATTTCACCCAGAACCAAACCTAGTAACCAGGGGCACATTCACATTTAAATATCTCAAGATATTTAGTGTGCTAGGTTGCCTACACAAACACAGATTTCCTCAATGGTGGCTCAGATACAGAGGTGAGAAGGTACATGTGCTCAATGCTTTGAGTTTTCCTAAGGCATCTTCTTGCCTTGATTCTTTAATCTGTGTCCAATTTGTTTATTTTGTTGGAGCACTATGCAAATACGTCATTACGTAAAATGGAGTTTGATTCCTATGGGTGCCACTTAATTTCGGCTTTTGAGCCTTAACCTGGCTATCTGCTCCCATGTAGCTGGAGGGAGACAGGAGTTGGCTCAAGCTAAAAGGATGATATAATGTGTCAAGTTGTCCACCAATGACACGGACTCTTTTATGAGCCAGTGAGCTCCCTGGGGTGTGTACCGCCCACAAGTCCCATGAGTCTGAGAGCCAATGACATCGGTTGAGAAACCTGTGCCTCATTCAGAGCCATGCCCTGGGACCACCCCGCCCCCCAGGCCCTTTTTTAGCCCCTTCATCCACAGATCTGCCCAGCTCTGGGTCTCTGGAGCTATCCAGCAATTTTAGATGTTCTCCTGCTGTCCTGTCTTCCAGACTTCGTGACTGCTATTAATTTCTCAAATCCTCCCAAGACTCTAAATTGTTCTTTCCTCTTTATTTCATGTAGTCAATAAACATTAGTTAAATTTATATGATGTGGCAAACACTCATAGGTGTTGGGGATGTAACAATGAACAAGAGGAAGGTATCCTCTTATGATGGTGACATATTAGTAGCGGGATATAGACCATAAATAAATAAGCAAATAAACGCATATATGAAAAGTAAAATAGTCGGTATTAACAAAGAAATTTTAAGCAAAGCAGTGATGGTTATACTCTAAACTGTTAATAGCAGTTACTACTAAGGATAATAAAACTGGGATTGGAAAGTGTGAGGGTGGGAATGGTGGAGGGGAAATTTCCCTTTTATCCATTATTTGTGTTTTTATAAGAGTGTATTCATGTACTGCTTGTGTAATTAAAAATGTTAAGCATCACTAATTAAACTTTTTAAAAAAGCATTTGGAGGGAAGAAGTTAATGGGGTGAGTATTTTAGAAAGGGTGGTCAGGGAAGACGTGTCTGATGTACTTGAGCAGATGTGTAATGTGTATATTAATGTGTATGTGTATATTAAACATAATATTTAGCCCTTATTATGTTCTAGACTCTGCATTAAGGCAAGTGATTTATAGATTCCTCACAAGATCCCTGGGGGAGTGAGGGTACTTTCATTATCTCCATCTCACAAACCAAGATCTAAAATTTACAAAGATTAAGGGGTGCCCCTGAGTTCCCAGAGCTAGTAAAGAGCTGAGCTGCGACTAGAACCCAGTTCATCTGACTCGAGTCCACACTCTTCACCTACCATCTGCTCTGCCTCCAGAGCAGCGAAGGATTGTTAGAGCATTTGTGAATCTGAGTTGTACTTATGCCCCCATCACAGAGAGAAATCTTCAGTGAGTATAAAGAAGACATTGTGCCTCGATTAAAGTTGTCGGGTAAAATGCATTTATTTTGAAACACATTTCTTAAGGTTAAAGATGGCAAGAAGCTACACTGAAAAATAAATCTCTGCTGGTATGCTTCTGGAAAAACACCCTCCCTAGGTAAGGGGGGCACCATCTCATCTTAACATGGGCTTGGGCTGCAGCCTAACTTCAAAGTGTGACTCTAACGGGAGAATGTCAGGCCACGGAGGAGGAGAAGATGGAGCTGGGGAGGGGACCGAGCATTGGCAGGGGCATGGGCTGCAGATGTGGATGACAACATTTACACATAGCAGGTGTGTCCACTTCCTGGGAATTCTCTTTCCAAGCTAGAGCCTGTGAAGTGAGCTTCCTCGATAGCTCTACTGGGCTGGGGATTGTTCTGCAGTCAGGCGTCATGGAATTGGCGCTGGTTTAACAGGCAGGGCACCAGCCTGTCGTCCCAGCCTCCCCCATAACCAGCCATGGGACCCTGGCCAAGTCACTTAACCTCTCTGGGGCCTGGATTTTCTCATCTGGAAAAATAAGACAATTGGAATATATCATCCCTTCCAGCAGATCTGTGAATCAAGGAGAATCTACAACTTGTTATTCTTTCGGAGCTAGAATTTCAATTTAGGTCCCTTCTTTATTTTATCTCTTGCAAAATGTGAGCTCCTAAAAAGTACTTGGTAGACTGGGTACTCCTGCATCTACAAAATATGTGTGAGGCTAGATGGCCAAAGAACCTTCAGATATATCAGCTGAGCCCCATTTTAGGATAAAGAGTAGCATTCCCTCCTTCTCATACAACATTAATGTTTACCAAATGTTCATTAATCGAAAGAAATTGCTCTCACTTGAAATTGCAACTAAAAGAAAACTGTAAAATAATTTATAAAATTTAATATACCTTTAAAAAAGAAAAGAACAACAATAGTATATGTAAATGCTAATGAGCAAAAAAAAAGTTTGAGGAACACACACCAAACAATCCTTTTCTGAGAAAGGGGTTGGGGCAGAAATGTGAGTGATTTTTTACTTTTTATATCATGTACTTCACTTTCAATTATATCTGCATTTTGTATAGCTTTGTAGTATATATATGTGTATATATATATATATATATATATATATATTACACACACATACATACTTATATTTGTATATGCATTTACTCACACACATACATACACACACACATAATTGGTTTAATTAGGTTTTTTAATTGCCAAAATACTCTAATTGTTCCATACTAGCCTGACCAGTAATTATTTATGAATATATGTCAGCCCACATAAAAAACTAAACCCAAAAGATTTTCTCAAACCTAGAGCTGATGCCTTGCTTTTCCACTGCAGGGAGAAAAATACACACATCGATGATGTTTTTTCCAGTTAATACAAGTGTGAATGAAAAGGTCTTACTTTTTTTTTCCAGTTGCTGTGACCCCCAGGAGACGAGGCTGCGGGCTGATTATTACAGCATCTGAGCATGTGGATTTGCCTGGCAGCGACAGCTAGCAAAGGCTGGGAGATGAGAGAAATGATAAAGCAGGCTTGGCTCAGGGAGCAGCTGAACTGAACAGCAGCGCGCTCAACCTGATTTCATTTCTTGTTAATTAGATCCGATTCCACTTGATTATGTATTTCATTGGATTTAAAATATAGGAGGGGGTCACTGCTCCACGCTACCCATGAGCAATGTCAGTGAAAAAAGGTACCCAGACACCCTTGACCATCAGCAGGCAAAGGCATGAGCCCTCCTCGTGACGGATCTGCTCCAGTAAATATGATCGCCTTTTCTTCAGTTGGTGTCTGTGAGCATTCCTAGAACACTTGATGCCATAATACCCGGAGGAAAAAAGCCCTCTCCAACATAATGGAGGCAATAGAAAATGTGCACTCTCATGCCACGTAAAGATTTATGACAGTCACACAAAGAAAGGTATTTGTTTCCTACGTGTATGCATCTCTGCTCTCTGTGGTTATTGATGAATGGGAAAAGACAAATGTACTGTATAAGGAGGAAATAACAGCAGGGAGTGGAGCTGCTGCTCACTTCCCATCCAGTTAACCCAGAGAAGCTGCAGAAGCTAGACCTAAGGCTACTTGGGGGGTGAGAAGGTTCTGGGGTGACCTGAAACCCTGACCCTTTAAGAGTCAGAAGGGATTACCTATCTCCCCAGTGTATCAGAGTTAGACTCATTTACAATTTTCCTACACATGGTTCTTCTGCCCCTTTTATTTGAACCTATAATTAGCACTGCACCCATTTAACTCTATGTCCCAGAGACTTACATCTTCAGTCTGTTCAAATGCCAGTTGAGCCCTGAATCTCAGCAGAGTTGCAGCCAACACCTACTCTCCCATTCACTGGACTCGCCCAGGACAACCAACAAAAGGATGATGACGGACAATGCCCATCCGAAAAAACAGAGAGTATCTACACCTGCAAGCAAAACAGTTCCATCTGCCCTATAGGATCTAAGCCCCCTCTGAATCAGAAGCCGAGTGGGCATCACCATGCCAAAATCTTCAAGACTGAAGAACAAACAAACATAAGGGGGTAATGCAACTAAGGACTAAAGTAGACATTATTGTTTTATTAATGGAAGAACTTGTCACATTGATATAAGGACAGTGGTCACCAGAGGTTCTGAGGGGAGGGAGAAGAAAGAAGAGGTGTAACACGGGGCATTGTGGGGACATTGGAATCATTCTGCATGATACTGCAATGACGGATACAGGCTTTTATATATTTTGTCAAAACCTGTAAGATTGTGTGGTGCCAAGTGTAAACATAATGTAAACCATAGGCCATGGTTAGTGGCAATGCTTCAACATGTGTTCATCAATCGTAAAGAATGAAAAGATGTTGTTAAGGGGGGAAAGTGGGAGGGGGAAGGGGTGGGGTATATGGGAATCCCCTAGATTTTCGATGTAACTTTTATGTCATCTAAAACTTCGTTAGAAATAAAGGAAAAAAAGAAGAGTCAGAAGGTGGTGTTTGGGATTGACTCACATCTCCCACAAAAGGCATGTTCAAATCCTGACCCGGCGTCCCTGTGGGTGGGAGCCCATTTGTAAATTGAGCCTTTTAAACACGTCATTATTCACTAGGGTGGGGCTAAATCCAGCTAGTCTGTGTCTAATCCCTAAGGCTATTTCCCTACTTCCCTATTGTGAAAACCAAGCCATGCTATTTGTCCTTGCAGCTCAGGCGGATGAAGACAGAATGGGATAAGCACAGGCTTTAGGCTCAGACCTGCGTTTGAATCCAGCTCTAGCTTTGAGAGTTTGGCTGAGCTAACTCACCTTCTGAGACTCGTGTGCTCAGCTGACAAGGGGGTCTCAGTACCTACCTTCCAGGGTGTTGAAGAGAGTAACGAGAGAACATATATAAAGTCCCTAGGAGGTACGTAGCAGATACCCCCTCACAATTTCCTCCCTTTGTCTCTTTTTCTCCTTTCCATTCATGCTCCTTTCCCTTCCTTTCCCTTTTTTCAGGCAGACATGGCCAAGTTCTGTCTTTCTACCTTCTTGCTCTGTTCTAGAAGTTCTAATCTTCAAAATAAGCCACAGAGCCATTAGCCAAGCCCCGCCAAGTTGATGGGTAGAATAGTTTTCTCCTCCTTTCTCTCTTGGAGCTTCAGGAAACTAAGAAATATGGAAGTAGAGAAACAATCACATAAATGCATATATGAATAAATGAAGGAACTGGTCTAGATGTTCTCTACAGTTTCCTCCAGCCCTGACACAGATAGTTAGAGAGACAGAGCTTGTATTCCGCTTTAACTTTCATCCTTTTGGCCTGGTTTTTGTACCATGAATGTAGTGTTTACTAGTTAACAGAGCAGCCAGGCCTCGGAAATATTATCAGCAGCTCATACCACCACGCTGAATGGTGTTTCCTTCAATATTTTCAATTAGGATCCTTGCTATATCCAGTGTGACTGCATTCCTATCCCACAGTGGGAGGTTAGGAATACCCTTCCTATCACTTAAGTGGAAAAAGTAGGCTGAGGGTGAGGCAAGTGAGGTGCTCACATAGGGTGAAAAATTTAAAGATGCCCCAAAAATCTCAGTAATAAAGAAAAATAATAATTTGATGTAATATTTTTAAAAATCATAGTTAACACAAAAATTCATAATGAACACAATATGAACAGTTTAAATAAAGACAGGATCCAGCCTTGCTCTTGCACAACCTTGCCTCACTTGCCTCACCCTAATCCCAGCCCTGGGTAACAGACTGGTGTTCTGGTCCCAGCTCTGACACTCCGTAGCTTCATGGCCTTGGGAGAGTCATGGAACCTCTCTGGTTCCCCGTTTCCTCAGCTCATATCACTTGGAAGCCTGATTAGATAACTTCTAATGAACCTTTGAATTAGAAAAATCCTCTGAGTTTTCTATGAAATGAAACTGCTTCGTTGGGGAATCATCAAAGACTCAAAAGGACAAGATTCATTCACTCCGTCAGTCACTCAATCCGATATGTTTACTGGGGACTTACTATGTGCCAAGCACTGTGTTAGGTGCTGCAGACACAACGTGGGGATAGCAGGGACACATTGTGTTGTCAGTCAGCACATCTTCCCCAGAAAGTAACTTGGACTCAAACAATGAAAGGATTTAAGCAGGGGAAGGCAAGGAGAGAATTCCAGAAAGAGGGAACCGCATGGCTAAATACCTGAAAGTAAAAAAGAAAAATCTCATTTGGAGAATTGTAAGAAGTTTAGTATGGCTGAAACATAAATAAGATAAATGGAACCAAAACTATCAGCCTTTGACGATGGAACAATAAAAATATTTGACAGCGTGTAAAGCATGGAGCAATGGCTCTAGCCTGGGAGCTGGTCTCTGCCCCATTGCCAGCCAGCTGGATGATCAGGCTTCCGTAGCCACCAGGATTCTATTTGAGAACACATTACGATTTTTTTCTACAAAGGAGGGAGGCATTCAATTTCCCAAGGAATGTTGCAAACCTCACATCTGAGGTATTTAGAGTTTATTTCCCTCATTACCAGAGAGGCTGGTAATTAACACGGGTAGTCACTTGGCTGCAAAAGATTGGCAGGACAGCTCAGCCACTGTTGTCTGATGCCTATAAGCCTGAAGACCGAAACCCCGCCGCGCCCCCCAAAGGCAGTCAACTTTCATCTTCCCCAGACAGGAGTCGAGAAAGAGGCAAGCAGGAGAATGTCTTTGCAGACCCCCCAGCCCAGGTCACCCCCACCTAGGCTTACCTAGGCTTACAAAGGCCGAGCTGACCTGCTCCCGCCATATTTGCACCTGCTGATTTAATTCCTGCACTTAGGAGGACAGGATTTGAGCCAACCATGTGTAACCAATGAAAATAATAATTTTAAACAAACATGGAAGCCCACAATCTCTAGTCCTGAATATGAAGTCAAAGCTTTCTGCTTTTAGCCTCACCACTGTCACCCATATGGTAGCTAGCATTTACTGAGCACTTTCTCTGTGCCAAGCTCTGCAAATAGTAACTCATCTAATACCCACAACCATCTCATGTGACGGTTTCTACTATTATCTACATTTCAAGATTAGGAGTAATTTGCAGCACAGAGAAGTAAACTGCATGCCCGTAGTGGCTTGGAGTTATGTACTCCAGAAAAGCATGTTCTTAATCTTCATCCTTCCCTGTGGGTGTGAGCCCCTTGTAATTAGGACATTCTGATGAGGTTACTTCCGTTAAGGTGTGCCCCAGTGGAATGAGGAAGGGTCTTAATCCTATTACTGGAGACCTTATAGAGAAGGCCACAGAGAGGGAAATCACTGGGAGTAGCCAGAAGCTGGAAGTCAATGGAAGCCATGAAAGAAAGAAGACACTGTCATGCACATTGCCTTTGTGTAGCCATGTGACAGAAAAGCCAGGGACTAAGGAGTGCCAGCACTGAGCCCCAGAATGCCACAGGCTTCAGCAAAGCATCGCCCGGATGTTGGACTTCTCCCAGCCTCAAAACCATGAGCCAACAAATTCCTGTTGTTTGAGCCAACCCATTGTATGGCGTTTGTTTTAGCAGCCGATAAACCAAAACAGTGACCAAAGTGGCACAACTGGCAAGTGGCAGAGCCAGAACTCAAAATAGCCAGTGTAAGTCTAGAGTCTGTGCCCTCAGCCCCTGGGCTGCATCGACAAATCCTGATGATCATCCTGTGCCCAGTGATACCCTCGGGGCCCTCAGAGGCCCCTGAACTTGCCCAGAGCACCCAGCGAGCTGAATCCTCTGGGCCTCAGCAACCTCCTTAGGCATTTAGTAGTGGGACAGAAGAGCACGCCCCACGCCCGTCCTCAAATCCATTCCCATGCTCTTGGGAAGAGGCTTCCTTCTTCCCCCCTGCCTCCGCTCCCACACTCTACTTTCCCACGCCTTTCAGTCCTCCTTAGACATAGCTCTTCCCATCTGCTCACACAGAGTAACAGGTCTTCCCTCGTGAGCAAAACTACACTTGATGCTCACTGCGCCTCCTCCCTGGGCTCCCACATCTCTTCCCCCACCCCCACCGGGCTCCCTAAATGACTGACAGGCATGCATTGCCCGGATTTTCTTCCTCCCATTCTCCACTGAGCTCCCTGGAATGTGGCTTCTGAACACCCTGCTGAACTAAAATTGTTTCTTAATGGTCACCAGCAAACTCCTTTTCAAAGGCTTTTTTCAATTCCCTGTTTTCAATCTCTTCAACTGCTCTGCACTTAAAACCATCCTAGTAATTTACACATTTGATAATGTGTGGGGATAGAATGTGTAGAGTTAATGCCAGTTCTTTCCCGTCATCACAGTGTTGCTTTTATGTGCTCCTTACTGGTGCTTGTGTCTCTCCTTAAACCCTACATTTGGCTGAATGCTGAGATTCAGTCTTTTCCTCTCTGGTCTACTCTCTACATCCTCTGCCTTAATGAAAACAATAGTTGGCATTTACTGAGAAATTGCCACATGCTGGGACCTGTACCATGTGCTTTCCAAGATGTTCCAGTGTCCTCCTAAAATCAATTTCCCCAAAGCATCATTGAGCCAGCTTCACTCCCCATTGCTGTGTTAGGACAGTGCCTCCATCTGGCGAGCTACCGAGGATCAAACCCGAGGTGCTATCTTTGACTTAGCGTCTCCTTCATCCCCAGTAGTCAACCTGAAAACAAATTCTGACTATGTTTTATACATTCTAACATCTCTTATTGGAAATGTAAGACGGGAACTCATTATGCTTTGTTACAGGAAGTGCCCTGGTTCCTTGGCTTTCCCTATTGGTGGCCAGGGCACAGGTGGCCCACTCTCACCCCAGCGCTCCTGGATGGGGATACAGGGTTCAGGCTTCGCCTACCAGGTAAGCTGGAAAACTAGAACGCTATGAGCTCTTTAAATGATTCCCAGTGGCTTACAAACTACCTGACCCCAGATTATTTTTAAAGTTTAAGTGAAGTACATGAAATCAGGTAATTCTGACAAGGGGAAAGGTGATGGGGTTTCACATTTACTGTCAGCCCACAGTAAAACTGTGCCAAGGATTGTTGCTTCCAAGATGGCTAATGATAAATACTAAAAAGGTGATACCACAGTGCTGTTTTCTTACTGACGCTTCAGAGAATAGTTCTTCATAGAGGTGGGAATGAAAGTGTGATTTTGCTTTGATCTGGGGTCCCCTGGGACTATTTTGTCACCGTTTTCCCAAAGACTGTTCACCCTGGAGAAAAGGAAGTTAGGATTTAGCTTCTATGATTCTAATGCAGGAATCATAACTTCATGACTGGATTTCCCATTTGTTCATTCAACAAATATATATTGAGTCACGACCATGCACCAGATCTTGGTTGGATGCTGGGAATTCCTTGCCCTCACAAAACAGGGAAGACAGCTACACCTGTATTCCCAGAAAATGATGGGGAGGGAAGAGGGTGGTATGGGAGGTCACAGGAGACCTTTCTTATATTAGCAAGGTTTTACTTTTCTCACTTGACTCTCAAATATATCTCCTCCTCTCCATTCCCACTACCACCACCCTCTTCATTTCCTTCATTTCACACTTGCTCCCACAATAAGCTCCCTGCCTCCTCTCTCACCACCTCCAACCCATCCTTCACACTGTGGTCAGAGTCATCTTTCGCTCATGTAAATCCGATCATGTCTCAAGCTTTCCCCAACCTTCAATCTCTCTCCTAGCCTTGAGGATAAAATTGGAACTCTTTGGCTTGGGATATTTCCTTTCACACTTGATCCCTGCTTTATCATTCTGGCCTGATGATTTGCCACTCCAAGGAGCTAAGACCCACATACAACTCACATAGTTCCCTCTGCCTGAAAAGTCCCTTCTTTCTCCCTGTCCTTCAAGATTTAGTGTTCGTCAACTTCCCAAAGAAACCTTCTTGGGCTTCCTATGCTCCTTTGAGTTAGATGCCCTCGCTTTGTGCCCTGTGCAGTCCCACCCAAACACCTGCTGTGTGGCACTGTGGTTAAGTAGTGTGGTGCAGGTGCACAGACTGCATCTGCATGCCAGCACCCTGTTGTCTGGCCACACAGGATGCTGACAGGTAGCCTAACTCAGCAGACACTCGCACAGGTTTCCTTCCCACCCTTCCTTCATCTTTCAAAATGTATGTCAAAGATTACCTACTCAAATCCCTCTGGGGAGGTGGGGGAATCATTTATTTGTCTGTGCTATTAGCCAGTGGATTATCCTATAATTACAACAGTTAATCAGATTGCATCACAGTTCATAAAGGACTTTCCTTGAAGGCTTGGACCATTTTTTAAAATTTCCTTGTGCTTTTCCTCCAGCCTCCAGCACACAAGTGTTGATGTGAGTTTTCTGAATGTTGAGGAAATCCAGGAGGAGGAGATGTAATATATAGCACATATGTTAAGAGCTCTCCACTCTGATTATTTCACGGGTGCTAATCTTGTATTTACAACTAGATTGTAAACCCTTTGAGGGCCAGAATTATGTTATCCACTTACATATCACCTCCAATGCCAAATACAGACTAGGGGCCAACGAATACTTGTAATTAGAATTTGAATATAATCAAAATGGCTTGAACTTGCAGATGAAGGAAAAAATTTTTGTGAGAAAAAAAAAAAAAAAACTCTAGTACTAAAAAGCAAAAAATAAGCATGATCTTTTCTTGCCAAGTTTTGCAAGGAAAATGAGAATGTTCACCAAGAAATAAAAAGGACATATGCTGGCAATTATATTTAAACTCCTCTATGCCAATTTCAATTTGAAAATATTTCTGGAAAGGTCTTTACTTCACCAGTTATTGGAAAGGGGGGGGGGAGGGGGCTTTTAGACTTCTATCTTGCCGAATGCCTTTTTAAAAAAAATCACAAAAGCCAAGCTGCTTTAACAATATGCAGCCCTTTCCCAATTCCCTTCCTCCTTCCTTTTTCGTGTGTTTCTTTCATTCTTTTCTTTCTCTTTTTTCTTCTCTTTACTATGTTGGCTGTGTTGACCCATGAGTCAAGGTCTCTTTCATATGTGAACTTTCTCAGTTGATCTAATGCATTTCATGCTTGCTCCCACTTTGAAGTCACAAAATGTTAATAATTAATAGAAGTGGTGCCCATCCTAAGGATCAGCCAAGAGATGGTTTTCACCTGTCATCTCAAAGTGAAGAGAACCCCCCCACACACACACACACACCCCACCCACTCTGGTAACCTTTAGTCACAAGTACTGGATCTGAGCTTCCAGCATTTTCTTCTGTCAGCCTCACCATGGCTTGTAGGTTACCCACACACTTCTCTTACAAATCCAAGGTTCCTGAGGTCTGGGAGAACCATAAACATCCCTGTCTTCCCATCCCACCTTCCAGGTACAAACAAAAGGTTAAGCTGTAGAAACTTTCACATAAGACACTTTCTAAACTTAAAGAACTAATTTGTGATTGTGCTCAAGGTTAGTTCTGGGATAATCAAGTCTTTTTTTTGCTCCAGATGTGACATTCAAGACATCTCCCAACCAGAGCCCCAGCCCAGGAGCCTCCAACCGTAGAAGGGGTGTGAATCCATCCAGTGAAGGCTGCAGGCACCTTGCCCCACCTCTCCCTGCCTTAACTGCCTCTAGCCGCACCTTTCTGAAATCTGTCTGTTGCTCTCCCATTCCCTTTTGTCCCAGGCCTGGACTCCTCACCCAGTGACCCAGACTCTGCCGTTTCAAAGGGCCATTAGATGCGATGCTTTCCCCAGGAGCGCTGGCACGCTGCGTTCGGATCCCGCCCCAATGGGCTGGCATTTTAGGAATCCTTTTCGTGGACCTTTTCCCTTGGATCCCAAAGACATTCTGAACGGTTCCTGTTCCACGAACCAGACACCAAGGTGCCACGAACGAGGGTGAAAGGGAAAACGACCTCCTCACAAAGAAGAATAAATAACCCAGCATCCTCCATATACTCTGCACGTGCGTGTCACAAAACCCCAGCGCAAAAAGCAAGCCCAGGCTTCCTCGCAGCCCCAGCCCAGCTCCCAGCGCTACCGTAGCGGTGTGCGTGAGGCAGCACCTCTCCCAGGGGAGAAAACCCGGCGCCCAGCGTTTCTAGGAGGTGATTACAACAAGCCTTTCAGTAACTCATCATTCATCCTTCCCACTGACCCAAGCCTCACCCCGGTGCCGCTGGCACCCGAGCAGGAGACAGCGGAAGGCTGCCCCTCCAAATCTCCAGGTGACAGCCCCCTCCCCATTGCGCACGGTGGGCCTAGGGCGCGGGGTGCTGGGTGACGGCAGGTGCCCACGCCTCAGGCGAGATCAAAGGCAGTGCTCACGAGTGGAGGTGAGAAATCCCAGGTGGGAGGACCTGGCCGCAGCTACCTGCAGCGCGCCCCTGCCCGCCAGGCAACCCTCGCGCGCCGGCTCCCGCCGCAGCCCGGAATTGAGCCAGGAGGGCGAAACAGGGCGCAGGGAGCCTCCACGCCCCCTTTGTCTCCACGCCGCCGAAATGACAGGGGAGGAAAGTTTACGAGCAGGGAGGGGGTCGCTCTCCACTGGGTCCATATGACACCGCGCAGCAGGCGACCCTCCCCGGGATCTGCACGGCCCCGGGGGCGCCGCCTTCCTCCGCACCTTGCAACCCGCGAGCTGGGCTTGGGCCACCTGCGCAGTCAGGTCGGGTCGGGGACCAGCCCCCGCCGCGTCCTGGGAGCTCCTGGCGGGCTCCGGGCGCCGCACTCACCTCCCGCGGCCGAGCGTCCTCCGGTGCGCCCTACTGGGCGGGCCGGCACCCCGGAGCCAGGTGCATTCAGGCGGCGGCCGGAGACACGCGCCCCGGGCGCTGCTGCATTCCGCCTGCGTGGGAGAGCGAGCCGGCGAGCGCGCGGCGCGGGCGGGGACGAGTGTGTGTTTGTGCGAGGGTGTGCGCGTGGGGAAGGGGGCGTGCGCGGGATCACAGGCCCCCCTGGGCGGCCATCCCGCGCCCTGCTGCTCCTCCGCCTTGCGGGCGCCGCCGCGGGCCGGGGGTGCAGGTCTCGCGCGCTCGTGTTTGTTTAATGAAAGGAGAGAGCAAAGGGCTGGCGGGAGGGGGCGGGGGGGGCCGGGGAGGCGGGAAGGGCGCCGGGCTGCGCATGCTCAGAGAGGGGCCCTGAGCGCTCCCTCGCGAGCCAGGCGGAGGGAGGAGAGCGAGCTGAGCGCCGAGGAGGCCGAGCTCGGCCCACCAGGGCCGCGGGCTTCCCGGGGGGCGTCGGGGGAGCCCCGCCGCGGAGCGGCGCCCTGCGCGGGGCCCCAGACGCCGGCCGCGCGGGAGAGCGGTGGCGGGATCGCGAGCCCTCCGGGCAGCCCGCCGCCTCCCGCCTGCATCTGCAGCGCTCGCGCGGGGGGCGCCGCGGCCCCCTCGTGCCCTGCCCTGCGGGGAGCCCGGTGCGTCTCCCCGGGCGCTCAGGAGGAACCCGCGGCTGCGGGTAGCGCCTGAACGGAAATGAGTTGCCTGATCTGTGCTTCTTTCTTCCCCTCGCAACTTCCACTCTAGGAAGAGCAGGAAAAAGCAAAGTCCACTCGGGTCCGAGACAGGGTTGATAGGGCGAGGAGGGGCACACAAAACCCGCTGCAGAAGGACAAAGGGGGTCGGTGGAAAGAAGGTGAGTCCCGCAGGCCCCCGCAGTCAGCCTTCTTTGGTGACATGGTTAGGTGAAGAGATGTTTGCCCTATTCAAGGAGGCAAAGAGAACAATGGAGCACTGCCACCCCCCCTCCCTCGGCGCGAACGCCCACGCAATTCTAGGTCTTCTTAGGTGGGGACGCTGGTGACTTGGTAAAGTGCAAGAACTGTCAACGCGGAGAGAGTCCAGGAGGAGAACCTGAGCCCGGGATGGCCACGCCGCGGTAACCTGAGGCCAGGGCGGACGCTGGGTGGG
The DNA here is from genome assembly GCA_026826555.1 of Tolypeutes matacus. Taxonomy (NCBI): domain Eukaryota; kingdom Metazoa; phylum Chordata; class Mammalia; order Cingulata; family Chlamyphoridae; genus Tolypeutes; species Tolypeutes matacus. The sequence goes on along the minus strand of JAKSZT010054401.1, from coordinate 5,222,179 downwards.
AGCCTTTGCCAGTGGAGTGGAAACTCTTTGGTGAGATTGTTCTGTGGGCAAAACAGGCAAATGGTGAGGACCCATTCACGCTTCCATTTCAACCTCCCCCCTGTTAATCATGCCATCTTTGTCCCATTTGTTCCTACAGAGTTTACAAGAAAAGCATCCCCAAAGACACCCTACCTCTTATTTATTCATTTTCTATCTTCGGAAAAGAACCACCTTTTGGTCACCCCGGCTCTAGAGGGAGAGAAGACAGCCTTCTCAGTGCAGATCCCTTCCAAGCTTTCACTAAAGGGCACCTCTGAGCACTTCCAAGCGAGCAGATGCCTTCTTGCTGCACTCTGACCCTCGTCCCATTCATCTTCCCAGTAATAATGCTGAGTGACACTCCAACAGCAGGACAATTAGATCAAACCCTAGAGCACACAGGAGGAGAGAAAACAGAGCGTCTAAATACCACCAACACAAACAAAGTTTAGGCAAAAAGATACAAAGGGAAGAGAGGGAGGGAGAGAAAAGAAAAGGGAAAGGAGGAGAAAGTTCTTAGAAGGGAACGTGCCTGGGTGGAGTGGCTGCTTCCTTCCCTCAGTCGCTCATTGAAAGGAGTAGAATTGCAGCATCTCTTGCTTAAAGGACAGAGAGTCTGAGTCTCCACCCTCCATGTAGGGAGATCAGGTTCCCCTGGAAAGCAGCAAAGCCTCTATCATCAACCAGTTCGGATAATTGGCGCTCCTACGTCCATGTCAGTTTGTTTGTTTTTTAAGAGGTACCAGGGTTTGAACCCAGAACCTCATACATGGGAAGCAGGTGCTCAACCACTGAGTACATCCGCTCCGCCCCCCATGTCAGTTTTTATCAGGCCTTCCCTTTGGTCACAGGCATTTCAGGGGGCTCTGCTGCCTTGAGGTGGGAAAGCCTTTCTCCCGCCCTGGCACTATGTGAGTATAGGGTGAGAGAGGGCTCCGGGTCCAACAGGGGGGCGAGGTCGGCACAGCCGTGGGGCTGGGGGAGGTGCGGGTCTGCCCTGCTGTTGTGTCAGTGGGAGACCGAGGCGCCTCCTCCTCCGCCGCCAAGTCCCAGGGCCACCTGGCCAAGAAGCGCCCTCGCTTTGGTCTGGGGCTCTCCTGCTCAGGGACACCTCAACGCGGGAAGTAGCTCCAACGAAGACCAGGGTGAAGGAGACTTCATGACTTTGGAATTACAGATAAAGTGGAATCCCTTTATGTTGCCTCTGCTGCTAGACAGGAGCAAACGGTTCCAGAAGAGATTTTTACTGTTCGGGGAGAGCGAGGGAAGCGCAGGGGACATTAAATGAAAGGATGTTTATAAAACACTGAGCGCACTGTCTAGCGCCTAGCAAGCTCTCCAGAAATTGTAGCCATTATTATTTTGGTTATTAACACTTTCATTATGAGGATGTTAAAAAAAAAAATGCTGAAGAGTTCTTTTTCCCCCTAAGCTTGAACAAGTAAAACAGATGAAAAGCGAGGGCCTTCCATCCCATCTTCCTTCCAGATTCTTCTATCCCCCCATCACTCAGATGACTCATCTATTCAAATCCGTGTAATGAAACGCACGCTGTGAAAACTCGCAGCGGTGTGGGTGGGGAATGGCCGCAGCCCTTGCACCTCCACGCACAAATCTAGCCCTGAGTGTGAGATACCACAGCGTTTCAGTAATCTGCCCGGAGCACGTCTTACCACCCACCTCTCACAGAGGTTAAGGAACCCCTTCCCCTGGCAAGTGGGGCACTCGCACTCTAGCTCCCCACCTACATTGGCTCACCAAGCTTTAGATAGTCACTTTTTTTTTTTTTTCCTTTTGCCTTCCTTCTAGTTTTAGCTATCTAATGGGTTACTCCTCCTAGGTAACAGAATGTCTGAAGCCAATTAATATGCGCACATCGGCAGCCAGATTTGGGAGAATTTAATGGTGAGAACTTCCATGGCTGCAGGTATTTCCAATACTGCTTAAATTCACTCATTTCCTCTACCCAGATAAAGAACTGTCCCAAATCTTGCACTCCACTCCCTGAACAAACGAAAACATCTGCCGAATGGTCTTACCTCCTGCATCCACAAAATAACCCAGAATTGTTGCAAAGCTATGTATGAAATACATATATTTTTAAAATAGAGTTAGCTATTAAATTTTACATAGAAATAGCCTACCAAAACATAATACAACTATTTAAAAATTCTAGAATCAATAAAATCAGTTTTAGATGACGGGTTTGATCATTAAATTCTCTAAAGTTACGGATGCAATGGAGAAGTCTAGATTCTTGGAAAATTCTATGAAAACAATTTCGTTAGGTTCTGGATTGCTGAAATAATGTAACAAATCTGTGGTGATGTGGTGTGTGCATAAAGTTCTGCTCTGAATATTTTCTATGAAAACATGAGATGTCCTTATCAACTCCATTTGAATTAGGTTCTGTCTATATTTTTGCTTATTTTCAAATACCACCCTAATTGAGGCACATATATCTATAATATTTTCTCCTTGTAGGAATTTCATATATATATGGCAATCTTTTCTGATCCAGTACAAATGTCAAGCCTGTGGTTTGACTTCTGCCACATTCTATCAGTCACTTAGACCAAGTCTGGTACTTCCTTAGATTATCTTAATTTGAGGGTGCCCTGTGTACTGATGGGACCCTGACTGATACAGCTCTCAACAATCTATTTACAGCCTCATCTCTCTTCTTGGCTCTAGCACTTGTCGCTGTTTCATTTGGTTTCTGGCTCTGACTTCTGGCCCCCCAGACGCCATGGTTTGTATTCTGCGTTGCTGCTTATGTGGCCCAGTCCCAGGGGCCATGCACAGGAGGCCTCCGTTGCTGGAATTCCTACCTGGGTCTCCTCTCCCACAGGCGGGGCCCAGGTGCCTATCGCTGATCCCCCCCCATCCCCCATTTGGTCCTGCCCCCCGATGCCATCCTTGTTGTCTCCTCTTGGAAATTTCACTGGGAATTGTTCCCCATCCCTTGGACTTGAGATGTTGTAGCTACTCCGCGGCTAGCGTCTCCTGTCTGCCAACCCGGCCCCGGTCCAGGAGAGGCGGGTGGGCCAGAGCCCATCCATCCCGATAGCTGACAGACACCAGCAGGCCTTCATTTTCCCATCTTGAAAATGGGAGGGCTGAGCTAAATGACCCAGTCCTGACTTTTTAATAGTCTGGCCCAGGGGTCAGCAAATTTTTTCTCTAAAGGACCAGATAGTATTGTAGGCTTGGTGGGCCATTCAGTCCTTGCCACAGCTACTCAACTCTGCAGCCAGTAGACCCTGGCCAAAAGAATGAGAACAGCTGTGGGCCTATAGATAGATAGATATAGATATAGAGAGAGATATAGATATTCTTTACAAAAGCAGGCGGTGGGCTGCATTTGGCCCGTGAGGGTCGGGTCCTGCATCTCCTGCCCTTCACCTCTGACTTCAGCCATGTGCTGGGTAGGAGGAGCCTGAAGAAACCTGCTTTGTGTCCTGTCGGTAGGAAAGTCACAGAAACCGTGACGTTTGTGCAAGAAATGGTAGCTCTCTGTCAGTTTCAGGGCTTTCGCCCTGTCTTAGGAATGCACTGAGAAAAGGATTCTTTTCCTTTAGTGTAAAGCGGTTGACCGTGTTTTCCCCACGGGCCAGTGGCAGTGAGAGCAACAGGGACTACACTGTTTTCAGCCTAAAGGGGCTTGCTCAGCCCTAGAAGTTTAATGAGAGGAATATTTTAAAGGAAAAATGGGGAAAGAGTGTGAACACAGTACCCCTGCTTGTTAAAATAGGGCAGGTAGATAGACTCTAAGTATGACTAGCACCTTAGGGAAACTGCCTCTCTAATGATTAACTCAACCCCAATAAAATAATAATAAGACATTCTTGTGTAAGTCCCAGTATAGAATTGGTGCCTCTACTGAGTGGAACACACACAAATTTAGTTGCTGACTGAGCATTTTTATACATTCAGCTCAAGGTTATGAAATTCAGCCTATCTAAAAATGTCACTTCTTCCTCTGCCCCCTCTCAAACAGTAAGCTTCCCCTCTCAAACATCTCTATGAATGGCACTGTGATCGAGTAAAAAGAGGTTCTCAGTCAAACCATGAATTGAGTTCCAGCTCTGCCAGGCATTGTTTTACTAGCATGTCCATAGACAAGGCCTTCTAAGCCTCGGGTTTCTCATATATAAAAATGAAGATGAAATTCATCTCTTCAAATATGTTAGAAACGCCTGGCAAATAATTGATACTCAGTAAATAGTAACTGGCATCAGCCTAATTCCCACCCAGAGGTCACCTTGAAAACCTGAAGGCATTCTTGCCCTCTTATTTTAACCAGGTACCATAGTATTTAGTCACCCTGACTGGGCAATTCTTTATCCAAAATGTGTCATGACTCTTTTGCCTGTTCTCACTGCCACCATCCCTGGTAAGACCCTTATTAGCCCAGCGTGGGTTAATTCACCTACCTGGTCTTCATATATATATATTTCCTTTCCTACTGGGATTAGGCTATGATGTTAATTCATTTTTTATTTAATAAAAATATATGAAGTGCTTGGTACTAATGTACTCAGGGAACTTAAGACCAGGAATTCCAGATAGTAGTCTAATGAAATTATGGCTAATATTCTGACTTTGTGTATGTGTTTTGTTTTTTTTTTAAAGATTTTATTTATTTGTTCATTTATCCCTCCCTTGCTGCTTGTGCTCGCTGGGTCAGCTAACCACGCCGTGCGGGTGGGCTTGCCTTCACCAGGAGGCGCCGGGAACCAAACTCGGGGCCTCCCATATGGTAAACGGGAGCCCTACTGATTGAGCCACAGCCGCTTCCCGTGTTCTTTTTAATTAACAAATGCATTTTCTAAAATAGCATTTCCATGAAAGATATAAAGGCAATGCCTTGGGGACTTAGCTAAAAACAGTCTTACAATGTCTCTGGAATAATATAATGTAGTCATGGGAAATTTTTCTTTCATACCATCTAATTTGACTGAAATCTTTTTAAGAGCATGTCTCCTGGTCCTTGGATCATCCCATAGCCCTTGTAATTAATAAATGATACTCTAATCCATCTGACTAGGGAAACTCTAAGGAAAATTGCTGAAATATTTACCAGACTATAGAAATGTCTTCTTAAAATCCCGGTGATAATTAACAGCGGCAGCAGCAGCAGATCATCTTCAATAAAATTAGTCATGTTTGTTCGGTCTCCGTAGCTTGTAAGCCAAGTGTCAATGAGACTGGCTGGCAGTTGCTTTGGCTTCAGTTTTCACCCCCCCCCAACCAGCAATAGCATCTGTATTAGTTTCCGGTGACTGCTGTAACAAATCACCACCAAACGGGTGATGTAGGACAACAGAAATGTATTGACTCTCGGTTCTGGAGGCCAGAAGTCCAGAGCCAAGGTGTTGGTAGGGCCACGCTCTCTCTGAGGCTCCAGCAAAGCACCCTTCCTTACCTCCTCCAGCGTCTGGTGGCCCCAGGCACCCCGTGGCTTGTGGCAGCGTCCCTCCGTCTTCACCTGGCCGTCTCCCCTCTGCGCCTTCTCTTCGGAGGAGGGCACCAGTCACTTTGGACAAAGGCCCACCCTAACCCAGTGTGACCTCATCTGAATCTGATGACATCTGCAAAGACCCCATTTCCAAATAAGGTCACAATTATAGGTGCCAGGGGTTAGGACTTTTGGGCCAACACAATTCAACCCATAAGAGTATCCATATTTTCCTCCAAGACACCACTCCTCCCACATCATCCACGGATGGGCACTGCACTCAGATCTAGTCAAGCAGAGTCTCCCATTGTCCTATCCAGAGTGGGGTCCCAGAGATGGCAAAAGACCCAAATCAGGAAAGTTAGAGTAGCAGCCAGACTTTTGCTAACAGCAAAGAAAATGTCTCTTTTTGCTGGGATTCTAATGCAGTTCAAATGCTGCCAGCCTGGGAATGCTATATTGAACCTTTGAATCTAACCGCGCCTTCAAGTATCATCAGAGTTTTCAGTTACTTGAGCAATTAATTCATTTTTGCTTAAGGCAGTTGAATTGGGGTTTCTTTCACTGGCCATTGCAGATGTCTTTATAGGCACATTAGCATTAGCATCCCTTAAGGAAAATAACAGCAAACAGAAGATGGGAGCAGTGCTTCCAGGATGCCCATGTCCACACTCCGACTGTTTTCCAGCCCTGATATTTTAGGCAGTCATTCACCCACGAGCATACATCTTGTGTGTCCTCTTCACCTTCTCTGAATTGCCAGATTCGAAGGCTGGCACTCTTCAAGGCTGACGCCCACCGTTAGACAGATGGAGCTGAGGGGGGCAAGGCAGAGGCCAGGCAGGCCCTGCCAGCTCATTTGGCCACAGGCCCAGCCCTCCTCTGTCAATATCGAGCAAAAGCTGGTCCGAGGCCTCTTGACTGTTAGATTTTCTAGGCTCCTGAAGATGACAGCGGTGTGGGGATCTCTTTGCTCCTCCCCAGCCTGTGGGTGCACATGCCAATCACAGCTTTGTGTGGTTACAGGGGAGTCCCTTGGCTCCAAGGAAGGTGAAGCTGCCTCCCCTCCCCGAGGCTCCTGCACCACAGGGCTTGTCAGGGAACAGCTGTCATCCTCTGGTTGCCAAGCTGGTCTGGCTGGCTTGGTGGATGTCCTCCCCTTCCCCACAGCTCCCTGAGAAGAGGGGCTGTTCCTGGTTTGTCCTTCCCACATCCATCTTTTATTCTGCAGCCAGAAGGGGTCTATCTGCAATATAGTCTGACCATGTCAATCACCAGCTTGACCCTCCGGTGGTTTCCTCAGCCTGGTGCTCAAGGCTCTCCATGGTCTTAACCGAGACTATGTGGCTGCCCCACATCTCCCCATTCCCAACTCACCCAAACCTTGTCACCTCCCAGCCCTTGCAAAGGCCCCAGGTTTCTCCCACCAGTACCTCTGACCTGCAGCTCTGACTCTCCCAGCCATGCCTGTCTCCCTCTTGCTTCTATCCCAGTGTCAGCTCAGACATCTTCTCATCCAGAAAACCTCCCTGAATCCCCCAAGAGGGGAGTAGATGCCCCTCCTCTCACAGTACCTGAGTTTACCTCTAGCCTAGCACTTCTCGCACTATATTATAATTACACATTTGTGCAGGTCACACCTTTTATAGTCTGGGAACAAATTGAGGATCTTACCTGGTATATAATAGGTACGCAGTATGTGTTTGCTGAATGAATAAGCCCAGGGCGTGTGGAGAGCTGTGGTCCTCCACTGGACATGGTGCATGAAATGTGACCCTAAGGCCTCCTCCTTAGTGGGGGAGGGGTGGTGCACTGCAGGGAAAATGCCATTGTTCCTGCTCACCCCTGGCTCAAGGAGACTGTGGATTGGTGTCTTAGTTTCCCAGGACTTCCATGGCCAAGTATCACAAACTGGGTAATGCTTAAGACTACAGAAATGTATTCTCTCCCGGCCTGGAGGTTAGAAGTCTGAAATCAGATCTTGGCTGGGCCATGCTGCCTCTGAAGCCGGTAGGGAAGAACCTGTTCCGTGTCTCTCTCGGTGCTGGCCGTGATCGGCAATCCATGGCATCCTCTGCCTCGGTCGTCACATGGCCATCTCCCTTCTGTCTGCGTCTCTGCCCACAGCTCCTCTTCTTATAGGACACGGATCATATTGGATCAGGGGTCCACCCCAATCCAATATGACCTCATTTTAACTTGCCTAATTCCATCTGTAACGACCCTATTTCCAAATAAGATCACATTCTGGGGTTCTAGGGATTAGGACTTCAACATATTTGGGGAGGAGGGCCATGGCTCAGCCCAAAACACCTGGACATAGAAGGAGCAGGAGAACGCCTACCACTATTTCCCTCCCCTTGTTACTAAATCTAATAGAAAGGAACTCTTGGTGCTGGGACATCCCATAGATACTTCCAATGGACTAAATCACTTAGCTCTGCCCTTGCCTCCCCAAAAGCACATTTCACAGGTGCACACTGGGCACTGGACACCATAGCCCTGAACTCCCATCAGTACCCCCACGGGATCCACGGCTCTGACGGATACCCAGAAGCTTCTGTGTCATCTTGTGCATATGGTAGTGAGCATCAGCAGTATTGAGGGCAGTGGGACTTTGGTGGCACCTGCACTGATGGCTCCATGGGCTGTTTTCTGTCACAAAGATGAGCATCTGTGCCCGTGATGGAGGATATCAGCAGTGGTTGCAATGCTGGGACTCCCTGTTCCAGTGTAATTGTCTTCCCTTAGCAACCAGAATTAAAGAAGGGGGGAAATGATTGCCTCTGTGTAGTAGAGGATCTTTCCATTGATACATGTACCACTCTCACTTGAGACACCACAACAAACTGGAAGAAGCCAGAGAAATACTGTTACTGTCACCAAGACCCACTTCTTCGAGCAAGGTACAGCCTAAGGAAACATCACAAACTGCATTGAAATAGAGCCCCCAAAACTGAGCTCACATCTTGTTTGTGCTCTGTATTTATTTTTCACATTAATTTTGGATATGGCCCTTGACTACCCTGACTCAAGCTCCTCATCTGTAAAATGGGCATAATAAAGACCCACCCCTCAGGATTATTATATGGATTAGACAAGACAGTATATGTCAAAGTGCTCTAAAAAGGTTGGGTATGATCAGCAGTCAGTCTGCAAGGCAGAGTGCTTTACACACAGAAGGTGCTGGATAAATGTTTATTGAATCGAAAGAGAAGGGAGCGATCTCTAAACATAGCACTGAAAGATCACCATGATACACTGGTAGACGCTTCCTCTCTCTACTTCATGTCATCCTCCTTAGTTTGGGGGAAGGAATCAACATTCACCAGATGATTTGGAGCTGGGTGGAAAAAATGTATGGGACCTGCATGTCCCTCAGGGAGAAAGATGCACTCAAGCTCTGAAGCAGCACTCCCACAGCCTGGGTACCCTCAGAGGTTCCCACAGTCCCACAAAGCTCCGCCTTGTACACCCGGAAGAAGTTAGGTGTCTTAGTGTCCTACGGCTGCTGTAACAAAGTGTCACAC